>CM043121.1:24963485-25563485 GCA_023701765.1 Hylyphantes graminicola
CTCTTCTGCGAGGCTAGAAAAAGACAGCCGGCAACGTTTCAAACTAAACTCTCCATGCGAGTAAATGATATCATATATAGCTTACCTGACAAATTTTAAGACATGCAAGACAAAACTTTTTCTTATTGAAATATAAAATTGTTGTGGTGTTTCTTTATTTGTGATTGATAATTGCAGCACTCGTGTTTCTCAATGTAAATATCAAGTGCTCGAAAATAACACTTGTGTACAACTGTTCCCGATGCAAGAACCCAAACCCCCCATCCATACCCCCTCATTTTCCTTATATTATTTTCGTGCCTTTTCCCTGCTTAGCTGCGTATATCCCGTGTCAGGTAAACAATAGGATGTCTTATTTTTTTCTTTACGCCCCGTAGCTTTTTTGTTCCCCGTCGCAAAGGAGGGTTAAATATAGCGAATACGCGAGACCGTCTTGAATTAAAAGATGTGTGTGAAGCACGCGCATATAAACTTCTTTTTGGCTCGCGAACAGGCACGGGCGTACGTTGGCTGTGTTTGGGTATTGGTTTGGGCCAGGTTATAATTGCGATTTTGATGAAAGTAGTGAAATTCTTAATTCACGGAGTACTGATTTTGGAAAAGTGAAGTACCTGACAGATATGAATTTTCTAGTAGTTTTATTAAGTTCTAAAGATGTTATGATTTATCGCGAATGATGCAGGCTCTAAGTTTATCTGTTGAGACGCCATTCGAAATCAGTCAGCTTTCCATTAAAAAAATATGCGATGGAAACACCACCCTTTAAGCTATTCCCTTGAAAACGTTTCTTTTTTTCGGCCAGTGCTTAATTTTTCTGCGTACCTACAGCAATATTTGAATGTTGTAGTTGTAAAACTCGTGTTCTCCAAAGTTATAATTAAGATTTGAGTCCGGTCCGTGCAATAGCGACTCTTATTGCTAATTCAGTTGGACGATAATAAACGGAGCGGATGCTATTCTGCACTTTTTTTTCACAGCTTGAAATGAAAATAGCTATAATTGCAGTAAATCAATCCACAAGAATTCTCGACAATAAAGTGTAATTTAAGAACCAAAGAACGCATGGACGGATGCATGCTAAAAAATTGCATAAGCGCACTTATCGACAAATATCTGTTATTGTCAAGAACCTCTACATATCTTCTAATAAACTAATCACTAATGCCATAAGAAAAAAAAGCCCTATCCAAATGAGGCGTTTTCAGCGTTGTCCAAAATAATCAATCAATGATACAGCAACACCTCTCTACATCAAATCTCAAGGCGCGGTCCTCTTATCTGTCTTGTCAAATAGGTCATCCGACATGTCGCACCATCCGTGGAAAAATGACCCTTCCTTCATGTTAACTCAATTGGAGTTGGGCCATTTCTGTTCGCAAAAATTCGTTGTCATCAGCCACTGCTCTGTAATGTCCGATCAAATGGAAGGAACTGGGTTGACGTGCATTTTCCTTCGGCACCCCAACTTGTCAAAAAAGTTTCCTCGATATATCGATTTTGATATTTTTTTTATTGTCTTAATGTTCTTTGCTTACAATGTCCCGTAGGTTTCGGAATTTTTTATATGCGTACCTTGTAATTAAATGCGTGGACATTGAACAAGAGAATTGCGAAACAATAGTGGCTTTTTTTGTGTCGATTGTATAAATTATTGTTTTTGTGTTGTTTTAATTGTTGTTTGCCGTGGAGGTGATGTTTAGCGACAATTTAAATCCGTTTAACTTTTATTATATCATTAAGTTAATGGTTAATAAACGACTAATAAAAAAAACACTAAGGTATAAGAACAAAAAAAGCATCTTAATTGACGTCGTAAATTTGTTGACATTATTTGAGGAACAGTAATGCGTTTCAGTCACCAATAGTTCATATGTAGCTCTATGGAGACGTGAAGTTAAGTCTTTCACATTAGGATTAAACATGAGTATTACTTTGAGATACCAAATTAACCCTCTAATGCATACTGTTGCCATATGGCAACAAGTAACATAATCCACTTTATTCTATTAAAGTAGAGCTCCCTTTCGCAAATCTGTGTTTTTTCATCTATTGCATTCCATTTTGAAGTTTTAGTTACTAATAACCCTAACAGATGACAGTAGTAAGAGTGCATTCAAAGTTAAAGAGTGAAGTTATTAACTGTTGTGAAATAACGTCTTTGGCAGTATTTAAAGTATAATAATGTTAGTACTATATTAATACAAATAAATTGTTTGGAAAAATAATTATGATTCAAGAGGGTAATTTTAAAACATTTTTAGTAGTTTTCTAGTCATTCTTATCAAAAATTGGAATTTTGTAGTTGGTGTTTACCATGTGGCAAAAAATTTTAAATTTTTTTTAATTATTTAAATTCCAATGCAGTTATTTTTTTCAGTATTTTTCCCATATTGTATGAGTATTAAAGATACAGATATATTTTTTTCGGGTTAAAAAAAAGTCATGCATTACAGGGTTAACATATTCTAACTTAACTTCTAACTATTCATATTTTCTTTGACATTACGAGTATTTTCCTGTGATAATCCAAAGCTGCATTTAAACTATTAACGAACTTTTTGTGAATGTCATTAACACAATTTCCGAATGCAATAGTTAAATCTGCATTTTTGAAACTAATGTTTCGTGGAACTAAATTTCTCCACAATTGCTCAGCATTACGGTCTTCATTTGTCTTAAATTTTGTTTATTTAGAAAAACTTGAGCAAAAAGCTCATTTTCTCGAGGCAAATTTTCTCGACAATTGTAGTTAATCATTTTTGCAGTAATAACGCACTTTCCAATGATAATTGTTCGAAGCTAAATCAAATACTTGCTTTAAGCGTTTTTA
Organism: Hylyphantes graminicola; assembly: GCA_023701765.1. Taxonomy (NCBI): domain Eukaryota; kingdom Metazoa; phylum Arthropoda; class Arachnida; order Araneae; family Linyphiidae; genus Hylyphantes; species Hylyphantes graminicola. The sequence goes on from CM043121.1 coordinate 24,966,316, forward strand.
GCTTTTGAAAAGATTATACAAATTATCACCATGGTCATTTTTAAACTTAAATTACAACGCCAAATTTTGAAGAAGAATTTGTTTCAGTGGTTCTGTCTCTGAAATTAATTTTTCTATTTAAATTATATACAAATCTACTGAAATTAAGACTACCAAAGTCTCCACATCGTCTCCAGGTTTATTGACATCTCGTACTCCAAGAGGGGATTGCCCTCTGCAAATGGGGGAGGAAGGGGGTGTAAAACTCTGAATGGAATACCACGGCAGTTACCTCCATTGTGGGTGCTTTTTTTAGCCCCCCTATCCTTTTTAATAAATATTTCCCTACGCCCTCTCGGGGGGGCCCCTTTCTTCACGAAAAGCGCACCTTTGAGTATTTTTAACTTATGTAGCGAGATATATACGCCGCTCTTTGCTCGGCAAAATATAATAAACTTGTGAGAGGGAGGCTTCCGAGGGATGTTGTGGGTGGATATTTAAAAAATAGCAGTTGTTTTGAGAAAATGCTATATCTTAAAGTAATGTTTGTTGTAATTTCTCGGTTATATGTAGAGTAGCTCGATAAGTTCGTTCTTTTATTTAGGCTCTCTAGTTGTATGTGTTCTCAAGCTGGACAGCTTTTCTTCAATTTTTGAAAAGAAAGCTATGCATTTATTGCTTCATCTACAATATGCGGTTTAAAAAAAAAGCAAAATTTATACAGTTGTAAAATGCGAGTTTTAATGAAAATGTCAGGTTCTAAAATCCTCTGTCAATAATTTTGGTTTGGTTTTTCACAATTCAGCTAACGGAATTAAATTACAAAATTTTAATGCCCTTAGCTGAATTGAGAAACAACCCATCAAATCGACAAAATTAAAAGAACGTAAGTAGATACATAAAAGATAAACATGTAACTTCAAATTCAGTTTCCTAACAAGTGTCATAAACCAGTTAGTTCATTTCTTTCACATCCCTCATCTTGGGTCTTCCGCCTGCTATTTTGAAGGAAGGGGTTCTTCACGTTGATAGTGTTGTGACAACGGACTTGGGACGCAGGGATCATAACGGGGGATCCTCATCTTTAGTTAGGGCTCATTGAATAGCAAGGACGTCTTCATTCAAGCAGCCTTAACTACCAAAAATGCCATACATTTTAAGGATAAATTTTAAAATTCACTTAAACTGTCGTCATTTTATTTGATTTCTGGGGAAATTTAATGTAACAAAAATTCATACTTTGCATATTTCTCTATGCAATGTCCTCTACACAAAAATTCTGAAGAATAAGGTATGTCAGGCAAGAGAGGACGTGACTGAAATCTGTGTCGTCGCAGTTTTTGCACCTGGGATATGTTCTTGTCTAAATATAATAAGTTGACACTTTGATTAAAACATAATTTTAGGATTTGTTGTAAAAATAACAAAGCTAAATTTTGTGTAGTTTATCCCAGGAGATATTTACGAACTTTTAATTCAGTGTTCTTCAATGTTACGTCAACGCTCACAGTGAACCATGGAACGAGATCCAGTTCCTCGCTCCAAACGTTATGACAACTTGATAGTCCAAGTATTGAGTTGTCGCCCGACTTGAGATGCACTTCTGTCGCGTGGTCCAAGGTGTATTAAGTCACTCATAATCCCACTCGTCAAACGAGTTTTCACTTTGACGTGCTCGGCAGTCGTTCTTAGACACAGTCAGGAATCAAAATGGCATCTTCTTCATACTTTATGACCTCTTGTCCTTTCTGTCTTCAGGGGCCTGTTGACGATCCTTATTGGGGAAAGATTGGAAGTGTTCGATAAAAGCTTGTTTCTTCTGGCTCTTTTCGCTCTAGTTTGTTATAAAAGCTGTAAAAACTGACTTGGAACCCATATAGAACAAGTTTGATTCTTAATTATAATCAATAAGTCAAATTTTATATTAACGTGAAGAGTTCCATTTCACATCGTAAAATTCTGTCTGAAAGATTAAGGTTTAATTTTAGTTATAAGGTTATTGGTAAAAGTAGTGCTATGCATTGTGCATAAACACAATAAAACTGTTAGGTGATGTAGCTGTCAAGTGCATGATGAATTGTTTTCTAAAGCTGAGAGTTTTTAGAAAGAAATTGCATATTCTTTTGATAACTACCTGCTTGTACCATAATCACAATGAACAGTTGCTATGATTATCGTACACCTCGTGGCTTGCGCATTTCACTTGCAGCTTAATTTATTTCTACCTTAAGTGACATTTAATGAATGACTCTACGCAAAAGCGAGGCAGAATCACGATTCGTCAGGTAATCGCGGCTAACTCTCAAAGTTAACGTTTAAAAAAATCGAGAAAGAGAAGGTTTTAAAAAAAATCAGTCTAATTCAGCAATCTTTTTGTCCGCCTGGCAATCACGAAGACAAACACAAAGCAGATATCTTAACATTCCGGCTCTTTGTCTTGGTTGGAAGGCCAGTTAACGCATCTGAAAATAGATATAATCCTCGAGGAATTGTTCGCCAATTTGGCTTCGTTGGCGCCGGGGAGCATTCGATGCTGTCGCTGATATTACACATTCTCTGGCCCAGGGCAATTAACTCGCATCATTTTGCCTTTTTAATTCGCATCGCAACAAGAATGTGACATCTTGGTCCTTATCGTGTTGACTTTTATAAACGAGAGGCTTTGTAGAGTATGATAAATCGATGATAGCAATTCGTTTTGAAAACGTGCCTGAGGATGGAGATAAAATATTTTTGCTTGTGCAAAAGCATTGGCTGTATTTGTTTCTTAAAAAAAGTAAACAAATATTGAAAAATTAAATCCCTTCAAACACATCTCTGTAAAATAAAAAAAAGGAGTCGAGTCCTCACAAAAAAAATGCCTGGCCCTAAAAGAAAACAAAATACCGCTAAAATGATTACGGGAAGGGGCAGTCAATGCCAAATACCATTTATCTATAACATTGATTAATTCGGTTTTAATGTATGATAATTAAATGAAAAAGGAAAACAGTCTTTGCGACAGTCTGAATGAACTTTCTACAGTACATTGTAAACAATGAGGAATAAAAGCTATATTCCATCAGAAGTAACTACAAATTGCGACGAAAATTTTCGTTTTCACCTTTCACAATCGCCTAAACCCCGTTACCACAATGGTCGGGCATTTTGTTTTCGAAGGAAGAGAGGAGCGACAATAGAACTTCCATTCTGTCATCAAAGACTCTAATTGTTCGGCCATTTTCTTTCTGCAGAACAACAGCAAGCACAATGCCTAACGAATGGGAAACCATACCACTTAAAAATATTTTTTGTCTCCAGAGTTTTTTTCGTCTTTTTGGAGCGTTTCTCGGGCTGCTTTTGACCTCCGGTTTGTTCCAACAACAGGTGGTTTTTATTCTTTTCGCGCCATCTAATAAAGCCATTGTTGGGGGTCTTCGTATTATGTTGTTTTAGAGGCCTTTGGAAAAAAGAATGCGCATTGTGTCTCTGGGGTGAGAAACAAAGAGAACCGCGGGAGAAACCTAATTAACGTGTTGATTATAGTTTTTCAATTTGCCATTATACGAGGGGACCTTGTTATATTGCCTATTATAAAACTAATTATTTTTAGATACGAAATTGTAATTTCAGGTACATTATCATTAATTAGGGTTTTAAGTTTGATCATATTATTCAACAGTCTTGTTTGTATTTTTCAATACCTTATTTTTTCTTACATAATCAAATAACGGGTACATTTACTCAGATTATCAACTTATAATAACTCTATTAGAATGTACAGTTGGCATTAGCTTAAAACTATGCCTACCAGCTTCAAAATTAAGAAAAAAATATTATACAAAACTTAAAAGTTATGAAGTTCTACCCCACATACTGAAACACATCGTTTCACTCTTGTTTTAAATATAGTATAGCTCATTTATACTTTTTAAGTCATACAGATAATTATTGTAGTTACATTTTAATCGACATCTTAAACTAAATGCATCGATAGATGATAAATTTCGTTTAATTTGTAGATGGTTCCTCTAACTGCATTCTAGCATTGTTCTTTTCAATTGTTGCAGTCACTTTACTGCTCTCTTAGAGCAACTAGTCCTTTCTTTATTAATTCTGAAGAACGATACGCCCATTGTATTCTCAAGATGGCTCGCTCTTTAGACAAAAGTTGAAAGATGCCATTCTTCAACCATTATATTTTTTACACTACAATAGAAGCCATGTCCGGGAATGACCCTTCGTTTGCTTGACTTTTTAAGTAGTGCTAATAATTGTTTTAGATATATCTATGTGTGGTAAATTAAGTGACTATTCTCCATTCCCGTTCACTTTAATATTTCGAATTCGGCAATGTATAGCTATTGACAAAATTTTGACAGCTTTATTTTAATAAAAACTTCGTGCGTTTCAACTACGGCAACACATTCTATGAATGACTTTTTAAATCATTTAATAATGTCCTCAGAACCTAAGCCATCATTACTCTATGAAAATTAAAAATTAAGTATTGTTGTATTGCTATTTTTTTTCATCCAAAGTAACTGTCAGCCCAATCTTTGACCATGTCTTTTGTTTCAGGAGGATGTCATCTAAGCGGAAAAGTCCTCCGACAAAATTCACACCAGACGATCTAAGCAATGGTCTCCACCCCCACCGCAACCCCTCGGACCACCCCCTGGATCCCCCGCACCACCCCTTCGCCACTCCGCCAATCCTAGAGGTCGAGGAGAACGTCCCTCTGAACCTGCACCAGAACAACAACCACCTCCCGCCCCCGACCACCAACAACAACAACCGCCAATACTCGCTCGACGAAGAAGAACTCGAAGAAGAACACTTCCTCGACGAGATGACCTCCAACTCGGACAGCTGCTCGCCCTATCCATCTTCGAGGCTGGCCGAAGAGGACTCGGACAGTGTCAACTCGGACCCTGAAGACCTGGCCAAGGCCTCCTTCAACAGCAGGAAGCAGAGACTCCTGCAGAGTGTCGTGTCCGGCGGTGAAAAAACCGGACACCCGGCACAGGAAACGGACTCTGACTCTGACCCCGGCTGCTTCAGTGGCAGCGAGGACCAGGCGGTCTCCACGACTAATCACAACATGGAGACTGCGGTCGGTTCCCCTGGTAGCGGGGGGGACGTCAGGCCGGCCAACAGGCGGTCCATGGACGATGTGGTCAAGAAGTTGACCTCCAAAATGTCAAATAGTGCGTCGCTCAGTGAGATATCTCATGGACATTGTGCGAACGAAGCGATGGGGTTTCAGACGGACTCTGGTGGCCGGAAATACTCAAATGGGTAAGTCGATAGCTGTTTTTTTATTTGATATAAATTTAATAAAAGTGAATAATAAATGTAATATATTGAATATTTACCAGAAACAATCATGTTTTTTTATTTGAATTTTTCCTAGCTTGGGGTAATTTGTTCTTTATATTAAAATATAGCGTTATATTGAGAGAAATTTTTAATACCTAACTCAATACTTTATTTTGCCTATATTTTTATAAAAGCGCAAAAAATTCAAAACTGCTTTTCATGAGATTTATTTCTAAATATGCATCCTATTGACATTTTTTTTTTCATTAAATTTTACAATACATAATGTCACTCCGTATAATCGGTAGAAAATGCAATTTCCCAAAAATAATTTACCAATATAATTTATAACATATACATTGCTATTTTTTTTTATTCTCGCATCTTGCCTCTTGTGTTGTTCTAGTATTATTTACAATTCCTAAATTCGGCTTGTTGATCCTCAGCTTCTTTTAATCTCAATTGACCTTGGTCTTTGTTAAGTCGGGGAAGATTACATGGAAATCAATTTTACTTGGCTGAAAATTAATTGGTAACGGCGGAAAACCCTTTGATCTGCTTAGAAAAACCCTCTGGAAATGTGGAAGGAAATTCATTGTCCCCAACAAATCTTTTCGTCTTAATCTCGTGTCACCAAATTGATTGTATTTAAGAAAATTTATTTCTGAACAACATACTTATTGTACATTCTTATTGTACAACATACAATTTATTTCTAAATAATCGATGTGTTTTAATTAATGACTAAAATACATGGCTGCCGAACATAAAAAAAGCTGTATTACCCTCTAAGAAATAACTTAAACAAAAAAGACAAATTTAAGTTTGGTATTCTTTTATTGTGCTTCTTAAATAACTTAATTCAATTTATATAAAAATTACGTGGAAATTGATTCGTGATTGCCTATTAATAAGAACTTGTGTGAAACAGAAACTAATTTCTATCCTTCGACTAAATTATAAAAAAAAAAATCATTGTAAAGAGTAGGGTACAGTGTAAAACTTTACAACGTTATTCCGTTGACACGGTCACAACATGTGCTGCTACCGATTTTACCGAATAACGTTCCAGTTTTACTGAATTTTTAAAATGAGCATAAAAACCCAAGAACAAAATGCCACCGGTTTTAGGAAGTATAGTTACATAAAGTTTTACAGTGTAATTTCACTGCATCAAAAAATTTAAAAATCTATGAAAACCCGAATTTCTCTAAATAAAGTTAGTTAAGTTAATTAAGATCAAATTTCTCGATTTCTCGAAAATGTTGGGATAGCACATTCAGTCCTAACTGAAAACCTAACAAACGATCTTTTTAAAGGTTAATCTCCAGCATGAGGGGGGAGGGGGTAAAAACAAGCTTCTCAAACAATGGCTGTCTCCGCCACACCTAATTTTCCGAGCCCTGTGACGCTTCTCAGGAGTTGATGGAAATGTCGAGTAAACCAACAGCTGCTGCTTCCCTCTGCCTGACAGCTCCGACTTCTGCGCTTTTGCCATGGAGGATCTCTCTTCTGAAACAATAAATTCATCCCCCCTTTGAGTTGATACGCTTTTTTGAACGTCTTCGTGACGGTATTGTGCGGTTGGTCTCTTGACTTTACGAAAGTTTTGTTTCGGTACAAAATTGTAGACATAAATGATAGAAATTGCAAAAGCATCTTCGTTTAGTAAATATCGTGAGTAATGATGAATTCGTATGTGTGAAATACGATAACTAATTACCTCAGTGTGATAGAATTTAAAAACTATTGAGTTTTGTATGTCTTAGAGTTCAGATTTTTTCATTCAGTAAAAAAAAAAAACTTTCTAATTCCTGTTTTGGTCCATTCTATAAATGAGTTTAAATTGCTTTTTAAATACTGTTTCATTGATCGAAGAGACCCAAGATCGAGATTTGACCACTGTCATATCCTGGCCTTTCCCCCTTTCCTGTGGTCCGATCTTAGATTAGATGAGGTTCTTGGTCACTTCAGAGCAAAGTGCATTGCAAGATATCCAATGAAGATTTAATTTTGTGTTTTAACGTTGATGCGAATATATTAAGAAGAAATCATGTAAAAAAATCACTTAAAAGACTTCCTCTAAACATTCGATACATTTAACAAACAGCTATCAAAAATATTTATGACTGTTTTCTTTTTCAAGCAAAGAAAGTTGAGTGAGAGAGAGAACACTGTTTATCTTAATTATTTTAGATTCTTAAAAAACGCTCCAACTGTCAGTCAAAGAATAAGAACATTGTCAATGGAATCACATGTAAACCAAAAGGTCATGACCAAAAAAAAAGTCACGAGGGGTAAGACTGAAATGTGGCATGTCTAAAATACGATACTGCAGACAATTACATCTCCCCTAAAATACCCTTTGACTCCTTTCAGACATCATTAACGACCATGGTTTCAATTACTCCGGTTTTAAAAAAACATCGAAAAAGTGGTATTTGTATAACTGCCTCTCCTAAAAATAGAGCCCGAACAATCTGGCCTTTTGTTCGAATTGTGTTTAATTATCAGGAAGATCTCGCCTATCGCCAAGAATGTGTGAAAGACCAGTGGACATATTTGAAATCACGGGTCTCCAAAACATTTTCGTTTCAAAGAAGAGATAGCAGCCCCTACTTCAGTTATTTTCTTTACGTACAATAACAGCAGTAGAATCTTTGTTTTGCACTTGTCTTGGAGTAGTGGAGAAAATGTACCATCTTGAAGTTAATTTCCATTTATAAACAGCGGAAAAAATATATGCTATTTTCTAGTGATTCATTTTAAATTTAGAACTCAAACTTAATTCAATACAATTGGATTTTTTTTTTCAGGAGATAATGTTAATATAACACAAAACAATAGGATCTTGTATTCCACACAGCCCGTGACAAAATACAAGGTGCCTGTTAATATTATTTGGCCATGGCTTCATGATTATTATTAGGGACTCCGCCAAAGGCCAGTAAACTTGAAAGTAACAATGGCATAAGCAAAAAGTGATTTAACTTGTTTTGCACTTGAGCTCTTTACTTGATAGTCGAGATCACTTGATAGCTCCAATTTTTAATGTAAAAAAAATAAGGAAAGTTGTCAAAATGACATCATTCAATTTCACACCATGAGGTGGAAAGTTGACGTTCCGGCAAAAAGCTACTTTTAAAACAAATTATAATGCTTTCATCTTACTTGCATTTTATTTTAGAAAAAAATACATTAAACTTTATACCAACTGTTACACCGATTAAATTTAGAATTGTTCAGATTGCTAAATATTCAAATTTAAAATTCTTGTAATATTTCTAAATTGAAATGTCCTATTTCTTCTGTATGCTACTTTTACGTGTAGTGTGCGAAGGTTTGTTCCTCTAAGACAGTTTATTAGGACGAAATTCACGCATCTCGATTGCGGCTCAATTTCAGAATTGGATTTGTATTCAAACTAATACAGAGTTTGGTTTTGATCCAGGCAGAAATAGCATGAAATAGTTAGAATTTGGAGACCCCTTTCTTAAAAAATGGAACAGAAGATATTAAAGAATTCAGTGTCGTCATAGATTCGGAATTTTTAATTGCCTATTAAAGTGTTGGTTATCTTATCTCCGGCTGGGTTTTCTCGAATGTGTTGTGATGAAATTAAAAGGCTTGGTGAATTCGATACCACAGAAGAATCGATAGATCAGCGATTAAAGGAGCTTAGCTTTGGAATTGTTATTTCACGAACTATAGGCATCAGAAGAAATGTAATTATATCTGAATATTAAATTAACAGATTATTATCTATTTTCTTTGCCAATTTATTTTTAGTAAGATTACAACATTGGGAACTGGGAACATTGGAAGTCTGGGAACAACAGTTTCCACATAAAATACTGATAAAATAATTTTAACTACTGGGTTATGATTGTGATGAAGGAAAAATCATGCTTCCTAAGCAAGCCCCAAATTTGTACCATCCATATTTAAATTAAATTTCAAAGATATATCCTTCCAAATGCGTATTTTATTTCAGAAAAGTTACCAAAAAAAATCCTTTGAATAAAAAAAATCCTTTCCTCATTTGAACAAATGAATTTTGAAGCTTCAGTGTCAGTCAAGCTTTGAGTTAGACGCTAAACTCATTTTGATTGTTCCAGTTTGTTAAAAAAAAAACACATCGAAATTAACTTTTTATAAAATGCAACTTTAACAAAACTAAAATTAAAAAGGCGTTCATATCATTATGCAAACTACATATTGTACTAAATAGAGACTTCCCCAAAAATACGATGCCTTCGCCAAGTGTGGCAGCCGTCCCTCCCCGCCGATGGTAGCATACCCATTGTTCTGTGGTTGCGCGACCGCCCATTGTCGTCAGCTCATCTTGAGCCTCCCTCCATTCGTTGCTCCCGTCACAGGTGCTTTTTCATCTCCTCTCCCCCCCTCAGATACTTCTTCACTTGCACACACAAACATCCTATCTTTCTGTATCGGGGTGCCCAGTCGGTAAGGCGCTTGCTTGCATTCGAAAATGCCCAGGTTCGGGCCCCGACATTGCAAAATTATATGCCGATCGGTACAGCAAAAACAGTTCGGCAAATAAAGATAATTATGCTCTAAAGTTCCGACGCTGCGTACGATGTCGCCCTTAAATTTCGTTTGGTGCTTATTCAAGTGTCGACTCGTCACTTGACTGTATAAAATTACGACGCCCATTGCCAATAGCCCTCGTGTAGCTCTAGTGCGACGAAAGTTCAACCTGACCTTATGTTTCTGAATTTAATAAGAGTATGAGGATCAACTCCTGCGAACTATTTTGTGAATTGGTTTCTTTTGTTTAATTCTTTGAAGGATGACCACATTGAAGTAGAGGCAGAGTAACCCTATTCTGCAGAATCCTAAAAATACACATTTTCGGTTTGTCCAGCGCCCCATGTGATTTCAAAGAATTTGGCGATCAAGTTTACTCAATCAGGTGTTAAAAGTGGCCAAGTATCACACGTTTATTTTTTCTACTCTTTATCCACGAGGTTTAAATGGGGATTCCGATTCTTTCTTATCCCAGTTTTGTGGTTGACCACCGGCTTTTTGGAATTTGACCGGTTAACAAAGAATTTCAAGCTATGACTCTCCGAGAGCGTAATAAAGTTTAGTGAAATAATTTGGAGCATTTAGTTTCACTTCAATAACTAGTCATCTCATTCAATGAATTAAGAAAAATTAAGTGAAATATATTTAAATTTTAAAGACTAAAATTTTCCTAATTTAATAACTTCGTTAATCTTTTCCTTCTTGGTACGATTATCATAAAAACTTGCTACTGCGTCAGAGGGGGAAAAATCGATGACTTTATAATTTTTCATACAATTAGATATTGCTAATACTATAATATTTTAGTATTTTAAAAAAAATCTTTTATTTTGCATTGTCCTTTATACTTCATATTCGTTTGTTAATTGAAATTAATGTTTGACAATTTTAGTTTCCCATTAATCCTTTTGAAAATTCTATTGAGATTAGAATGTTTAATTCTTGTGTTCTTCGTAAAGAAAGGGAAGCTAATCCCAACAACCTTATTTTAATTTAATCTCTAACCTTTATTAAGTAGTCTGAACATTTCGAAGCCCTAAATTTTCATTACTAGTGGATTAAGTACGGCTTTGTTTGATTTTGAAATGTCGAATAACTTTTATTATTGTATCTAAAGAATTCAAAGCCATTCTCATAAAAGTTCACACTTGCGCAACAATCTTTGTCGAAGAATATTTCAAATATATTTTGAACGAGGGAAATAATTACTTTGTAATGGTTAAATTGTTCTATATTGTATTTATTTATTTATTTTTTGTGGTTTGAGAGAATTTTTTTCTTTAGGGTAGAAGAATCTTGTTTTTATTTATTTTTCATTTATTTGAATTAATACCATATAAGGTTTTTGAAATTCAACATTATGCTCAGGAAATATTTATACCAAAGTAGAGAATTTGATTCTTTTTATATTTGTGGTGGAAGAGGGGTATTTTTTCAATTTGTTTTTTAATTTTTCTAATTGAAATTTTGTTTTCGCCTTTTGTCTCTGAATAGCATTTTATAGTAATGAAGTTGTGGAAATCTGGGGAAAGGTACGAGAGAGGAGGGCGTTTTGTAAAATCGAAATAATGCGTCATTTTGTTCATTGTATTGCAATGTAAGAATTATAAATTACATATACCATTAGAAAAAAAATATTTAAGCCTAGAAGATCGGCTACTTGTCGCATACATCCCCCATTTTTTATCAGCGCAACAGGAGAATCGAAAACAAAACATATGGTTTTTTATTTTAGCGATTTGTTATATATTTAACACATTAAGGATAAAAACAAACCGGTTGACTAAAACAAGGATCCGTTTAAACAGAGTCCGGTTAAAAAGAAACCTACTGTACATAAGTCAAGATCTGGCTCTGATATGATGAAGATGCATGCCACTCTTCTTCAAGTTCGTCCTTTTGTTATGTGTTCCAGGAAGGACAGCGGCGGTCTGGAGCGCGTCCTGATGGAGAGCGAGGCCCTCAAGGTGACGCTGTCCGACAAGGTGTCCCAAGTGGACCAGCAGAAACTGCTGACGGACCTCATCAACCAGCTGCAGAAGATGCGGTCGCAGATCGAGAGGGAACAGCAGATCAAAGAGGTAGGAGACCCTTGATATTTTCAGCCTACACTCTTAACCCTTTCAGTCCCAAAAATTTATTACACTACAGAAACATCTGATATTCACAAAATAAGCTTATTCTAGGTCAAATATAAGATTTCCAGAAGAAAAAAAAATAATTTTAATTTTTTATAAGGTTTTTGAAATAATGCCAAAATTTTTTGACTATGAAAAACAACAAAATAAAAATATATATATTACCTAAAAACCCTTCGAGTTATATATTTTAAGGTATCTGACCGTATTATCAAAAAAAAAAATTATTATTTTAACCGAAATAGTTTAAATTGTGTTTTAAATAAGAGGAACTGAAGTGAACTTTCCAAAAATCAGGTGAAACGCTTGTTAGCTATTTTTTGAATAAAAAAAACAGTAGTTCTGATTTTTATTGAGATTAATGTAAAATATTGTCTAATAGAACAGAGTGTGAAGAATCGAATAATGTGTGTTAGATGTCATAACTGGGCATAAACATTTAGAAAAAATATATTGAAAGTGATGATGCCAAATGGCATCACTGGGACTGAAAGGGTTAAAACAAACACTCCTAATTTAACTCAGTCTGAGTGGATTTCTCTCCTCCAGACTGGAAAATGCACTTCTCCTTTTGGAGTGGATCCTTTGTGTGTTAAACCTCCTACAGGATCACTCCAAACGAGTGATTTTAACTCAGTCTGAGTAAATATGCATGCCTTTACGGTGTCGAAAATGCACTTCTCCAACTAGAGTGGATTTCACTCTTTTGTTTTAAGAGTGTACTTTCCTTTTCAATGTGAAAGAATTAATACAAAAAAAAAGCAACGTACACTCCTTGCCAACCTAAGTTGGGTAAATAGAAATATGCTATGGAGACGATCCTTCCTCGGTGTAAAGAGTTCCATAAATTATTTGTGAATCCATCCAGAAAACATGTTTAAAACATTAATTTCGTTCAAGGTCTAACAGATTTGAATATTATTTGAGAAAATTTGGCTGTTTTATCAGAATGAAAAATGTATTTTGGTTAAATTGTATTCAGATCATTTTTTACATAAATATTACCTTACAGGAGTTTCCAACTAACAAATTGCGCTTTTCCCTCTGCCTTTTTACTCTTTATTTTTACCCAAGTTAGGGTGGCACGTAGTGCAGGTATTGTCATCGCGGAGGTTTTCGTCTGTCATTTAATATATAGTACCCCTTCCGAATTCTGTTCTGACAGCGCAATTTAAAGAAATATTTTTTGTTAGTAAGTATGACGTCAGATACCAATATTTTATAATTTTTGTCCGTTTGTCTATACGTTTTGCCATCTGTCTGCACATCTGACCTTTGTTAGACGGTCTGTTACAATTTCAGTTCAAACAGCCCAATTTTAAAAATTGTGTTTTGGTTTGTATGATAGAATATCAGATATTGTCTTGCTGCTTTTTTCATCTACCTATGCTATAGGAATTTCAATGAGTATTAAATCAACAGAAAAGTATTCCATTCTTTCGAAACTTCTTGTTATTCCAGAAATATTATGTTTAGAGCATGGAGGAAAAAGGTTTAGAGCGAGAACCACCATTATTGAAGAGTAATAGATGCTAAATTAAGCAGAAGCGTTTGATCTATGAACCATTTATTATTTTGCAGCAACAGCAACACAAATGCTTTATCTTTTCTCAAAACCTTAAATTTCACCATGATTTGCTGTCCTTTCTTTTATTGTTGCTATTGAATCCACATGTTCTAACTTTCTATTATCACTCGCCAAAAAGTCTGCCATCTTGGAAACTCAAAACTTATTTCTCAGCTTGAGTCCTAAACCTTCGGATAACAACTGCCAATAAATCCAAAGCGTTATCACTCACCAAACAACACATTATAGTCCCCTTTTTTCCGTCCTGTTCTTCTTCCCCAGAACCTTATCTGACAGTCGTCTCTTTCTTCTCTTTTTGTGTTCTCCAGTTAAATGCCATCCTTATTTTTATGGGAATCTTGATTAGTGGGATGTTCCTTATGACCACTGGTGGAAACTGAAATCCGACCCCTTCCAGATGTGGAAAGAGGCGCTGGAGACAACAACATTGTCTTCTCTTGGGGGTGGATTTTAGAAAAGTGTTCTTACTTCAGAGGACTTTGTCCTTGTTCTTGCTATTTCTAAATATCTTTAAAGGATCCTTTGGTAACCGAAACTGTCGTTTAAGATTTTTCTTGTTTTAAAAAATGAGGACAATTAAATGAAAATCATAGCATTAAATAAAGTGTTGTTAAGCCTAAGCTTGCACAATTTCTTAGAATTTTCTAATTCTATGCCTGACACAAGTAAATCTTACACTGTCCATCATGGAATCAAAGTCAATCAAAAGAAAGAATGTTACACTTTATTAGTCAAAGGGGTTGAAGTTTTGTGGTTGATTTCAGAATGGTAGACTCCTAAACCAACGTATAATTTTATTCACTAGTAAAATTTTTAATTATGTATCTTTATTGTAATATAAGTATTAGAAATTTCATTATACAATTTTCGAAAATTTTATTGCACACTTTCATTGCATTAATACTTTTAGCGTAGTAGTTAGATATTTTAAAATCTATTATCAAAAGGTTAAACATAAAAAAAAACCTAGAGCATTCAAATTAATTAAGGGTAACCAAATGCAAACATATGCACCAAACAACAGGTGCCAGACACCATCTCATTTCCATCCTCCGCATCCCTAGACTAGATCTCCGTGGCAGATGACAGGGCATTTCATGGCGCATTCCTGGGAAAGGGCTGATCACACCACACGATGCTACGCGAAATGCTTCCTCTAATCTGCCATGTCCCCTGGCCCCCATCAAGGGTTGGACCATAAAAATACTCCCCCAGCCGAATTTTCTGGTGATTTGGATAGAGATCATTAGTGGGGCGTCCCTATCAATCTAAAATTACTATCACTTATCAACGCTGTGCCACCAGGGGGAGTTATTTATTGTTGTGCACTGGTGGGGGAGAGATGCATCAAATGGTTGAAGGGTTTGGTGGGGTTTGATTATTTTTAATGGTAGAAAAGGTCTTGGAGACAGTTTGTTTATTAAATGATGTCAAATAATTATTTTTTAAAAATAAATTTTAATTGGAAGTGATTAGTTTTTGGTGTATATTTTATATCTATTATAGTCTGACTTTTCTTTGCCCGACTTCCAAAAAACATGCTCTACAAGGCTTTGCGTTATCAATTCTAATTTGGAGAACATTTGGTGAGAGGTTCATGAATAAGTAAATATTGTTGCAATAGCTGTTATCTGCCGTATATCTTGGTTCTTCAATGGAAAATGTCAGTCACAACCAACCGATCCATGAGAAACCCAATTGCCGATTTTACGCTTAAGGGGGTATGGGACACTTTCAACTTTTTTCTTTAATATTGTAGATATCAATATAATTTTTTTTCCATAAATGTATACTAAATATACTTACACTTTTAGATAGTCAGAGGTTTTAAATAATCATTATTTATTTTTTAAAAAAATAAAATGTGTCAAAAAGTGATGTCTCTTATTTTTGTTATAAGTCAAAAACTTATTTATTGGCAAACAAATATTTAGCATTTTTATAAACAGAAAAATGTATTTAACAAACTGTCTTTACCGATTTTTCATATTTGCCATAGTTTTTTTTAAAAAAACTATTGAAGTTTTTTTTTAATAATTTCACAGGTTCACTTTTTTTATTAAAATTAATAAATAAAAAAATAAACTATTTACAACTAATCCCTAAAGACAAATTAAAGATATATGTTTGAAAAATATGAGTAAAAAATTTTGACACTCTATGGGCAGTAGATTTTGAGTTATATCAATTTAAAGTCAAAAAATCATCGAAAACACGATCAAGGAGAAAAACAGCTTTGAAGTTTATCACTTTCCTTACTGAAGCACTCCAAACCGACCGATCAACTAAGGATTCGATAACGTTATTCCTATCTAATATTACGAGGAAGCAAAGATTATAAACGTGGTTGGCCAACACAGATGTCATGACATAAAAAACTACACATCTCACGTTCTACTGCAGATATAAATAAAATTTTTGTTTTAAATTATTCTAAAATATTTGTGTTATTTTTTATGATAATAATAATTTTTTTGATTTTTTTGAAGATTTTGTGTCCCATACCCCCTTAATCTCATTGAGTCTTGACAAACTACGTATATTGCAATCAATTTAAATTTATATAAACTGTAATTGATCGTTTCGATTGCGCAATATTGGAAAGCAAAATCTATGGATCTCTCCTTTATCCTTATCCCGAAAACCAATCCATGAGAAACCCAATTCCATGCAATAACTCACTCACTTCCGCTGCGACTTTCTACCCCCTGTATTACTATCAAAGTCACTTTCTCTAACTAACAACCAACGGCTATCTGAACTTCACTAGGAACTAGACACTTCCGTTACAAAAACCCATTATTCTTTCCAATGTCCACCCTCTTTTCCCGTAAATCACGATCCTCACTCAGATCAGTGTCCTGTACCAGCATCTGGTATAATGATCTGAAGATCCAGACTGAAGCACCAGGGGGTTAACTCCCCCGCACCCAATGAGGTGTAACTACCCTAACTAACCCCCTTCTTGAATTCGGGTCATGTTGTTGTTGTCGTCTGGTGGGGTCAGTATTAGATTTGGTTCAGGTTCATTAGGAACGTTTTTTTGGTTTAGCTCCATGTCTCATATTTGTCCAGGATTAGAATTATTGAAGAAGTTGGTATGTAGGTCAATAATTTAAGCATTATAGAAATATAATTTCTGATCCAGTGGAAAATTTTTATGTCCTGAATTTGATTTTTGTGTGCTGAACATCAATGTATGTTTAAGGGTTTAATAGAAAATACTTTTGTAACATAAGTCTTAGTAGTTCGCAATACCTTCGCTTACATAATCCACGTCAATAGAATATTTTCTCATATTTTTAAAAACAATTTCTCGCTGGAGATAATTTCATTTCAACGTATGAAGCATTGAATTTAAGATATTCCCAGCCTCACAAAACTAGTTAAATTGCGAAATCTCCACAATTTTTCCAATTCTTTCAAAATTCCTTAAGATTTCTTTTTGTTTTTCAACAATCCTAACCATTTTCTTCCAACTTTATTCCCTCGTCTTTAAAAAAAATTCGAAGGAAAGCCATAATTCAGTCTGGAAAGCGGGAACAATGTATGGTCGTAAAACCGAACGACCCCAAGGTAGATTTATTCGTCGCGTCGCGGTAACCGATCCCGAAATGCAGAAAGGGGTGTCTCAATAAATCCCGCTGTAATACAGACCCCCAGCTGAGATGGGAAAGAGTCACCCATTGCCGTTTTACCATGGGCCAAATGCCAACTCAAGTCTTCAGTCGTTTGCCATCCTTCCCTATAGTTTACCTCAACAGTTTTTATTTTCCCTTTCTTTTTGCATTGCTTTTGAATGCAGTTTATTGAGCAATGCTTTTGTTTCGGAGTTTTGGGCTGATGATGCTGGAGAAGTGATGATCTGGTATTTTTTAACCTGTTGTTTGTAAGTTAAGAGAAGGATGTTCTCTTGAAATGAATGAAGCCAATAGTGCAATTGGATTAATCTTAAAGGATTTTTAAGTTTGTTTTTTGTAATGTGTGCGTTTTTCGCTATTATACCATTACCAATTTTTACTTTGAAGAAAAGACATTCCGTGTCGACGCTTTAAATTACTAAATTAATCTCCGATAATAATATAATAAAATAGTTTAATACGTATCTATATTCAGTATTTAACTGTTTCCTTAAACATACACTGTTTGCGATATTTTGCAGTAAACATTTTAATTAATTTATTTGGCAGTAACTACCGTGAGTGTAAAAGTTCTGATATTTAAAACCAAATAATTTCAGCGTTCTATGTTTGTGCAGCATAGAAGAGAGAAAAAAAACCTTCATTTCATTTTTACAGAAAAGTTTATCGTTATTTTAAATACAGTGGTAATTTAACCGTAAAGAATTAAAGCAACTCTTTCTTTTAAAAAATAACTTTTAACATGCGAAACTTGGTCTTTGATCTCTCAAAGTTATCAGTTTGCTTGTGCATTCAAGCGAAGGGTTTGCTGGCATTCGAAATTGACAAGGGAGGTGTATCCTCGCTTCTGACTGTTCGTTAGAAAAAAATGGATCAAAAGTTATTTTAATTGAAGACTGCCTAATTAAAAGTCATTTCAGCATGAAATACTATTAGATGCTATCTCATTAATATATTATTCCCCGAACAACTGTAGTATTTGTTTCTTTCATTATGTTTGCTTATAATTGACAACATAGTTATGTAGAACTCATTGAGTTGTTTTCCCAATCCATTTTTTTTAGGTCTCTGTTTCTTTTGAATTTGTTAATTAACATAAGTCAATTGCATTTATTATTATTATTTTTAGTTCAAATGAACCAAGTTTCGAATTTCAAGACTTGTAATTAACTTTTAGTTGTAAAAAAGTTCAAGAAATGGATATATTTTATTTCTTTTACACGACTCGAATTGAATTATTTATTGTTTAATTATACATTACCGAAAATAGTGTTCGGTTTCTGAAAGTAATTGAGATTTCGTATAACCAACAAAAAAAAAGTTGTATAACGGCAGCATATATTTTTAACCAAATCGTCAATTAAACATGTGCAGCTTCTAAAAAGAAAATCTAGTCATCCCAAAAGACGGCGTACAAACATTACTTTTCCGTAACTACAATGTTGGCAAGAAAAGTATCATTAATTCTATCTTTAATTATTTATTCCTGTTCTCTGTTCAATATTTTGGGAAATAGACACCTTCGATGCCGTTAATTTCCTGGCAATTCCGACGGTTATGTCCCTGGAGTTCTAACAACACTTGGGATTAAAATTTCAGGGAAATGACCCAAGAAATGGCCCCCGAAGAAACAATTAAACAACGGGAATTATGCCGCCATTACTACTGATGGAAGTTCGAGGGAAGAAAATGCTAAGCCTAATTGCTTTCTTTTTCGACAAAAGCGAGGGAAAATTTGACTCTTGACGAGTGCAACCCAAAATAGGGATCCCTGAAATATTCCACGTCGTATAAACAAACAGATGGTTTCCGGACTTTAGAAGATGCTACAGAAATAAGAACTTATTCCGTTCGGTCGGTTCTTTTTGCTCTTTTCGTTTGTTCTATAAGACTGTTTCATGAATGGGGTTTCAACATCAAGGAGTGAGGGATAAAGCGTATAATAATCCATATAAAACTTGATTTTATTTGACAATCTTCTGACCTTTCCATACATTTTATTCCCGAAATTCTTTCTGTTGAATTGAAGTATTCCTAATTGCTTCAAATAAATGCCAGTTATAAAGAATTATTGATGCGAAATTTGTAATTACAGTAAACTCCCGATTATCCGCGGGTGGATTATCCGCTTTGCGGATTATCCGCGGGCCATTATCCACCCCCTCCCATTTTTCAGTTCAAATATAATAATTAAAAAAAAACGCGATAATTAAATTTTATTTGTTTCAAAACTTTTTGGAAGAATGTATTCCAAGAACAACAAATTCCTTTCGAGAACAACGAACACATTCTAAGAACGGCCAGTACATTTAACAAGAACAACGAATACATTAAAATAAGAATGACTATAGGAAACCTGGTGTTCAGCTAGGTGCACATTACGAACAGGTTTTTGTCAAAAAGCGTCTCTTGTAAAATAAACTGCCCGCTTTTTTAATTGAATTGCTTTGTGTGATTTTGATACTAGCAAAATGCTGGAGAAACTAAAAAAAAGTTGTCTTGACAATTCAAGACAAACTACAACTCATTAAAAGATAGAAAACAGATACTCTAAAAATCAAATGTGCTTGCAGTATGGCATTGGAGAAATGACAGCAATAGACACTTGACTGTAATTTACTTTAATAAAATCCAGAATAAATTTTGTTTGTAGACATTTTCTCCATTTTTGCGGATTATCCGCGAATTCGCTTATCCGCGGAAGCCGTGCCACCCAATTCCGCGGATAATCGGGAGTTTACTGTATTTGTAATTAATTCATTGTTGTTTTGAATTACATATTGTTTAAGAACTAATTGAGTTTTTAATAATCAAATTAATGCAATTCATAATTTAAACTTTGTTGTAATTCGTTTTATTTTATCAATTTCACTTAAATTAATTTCGCATTGAATATCCAATGTAACTGAATTGTCCTTATTATCTAATTTTATTCTTAAAACCTATTAAATAAAATTTTGTCGTTCAAGTGCAACATATATGATTTTTCATTCGACAACCAATCATTTTCTTCATTTTGTGTTACTTGTTGAATATCAGCGTTACTATCTATCAATATTAAGCACAATAACAAGGAAACTGCTATTCAAAATAACTTCAAATGCACCTCCGTGTGGAGAGAAATGTCCCGTTTTTTCTTCGCTCTCTATTGTTTCACGTCTCGTTAAAATAAGTAGCTCTCGGTGAGGTATTTTACAGCAGAGGATATGTTTATTGTGGTGTTTGTAGGAGAAGAGTTTTCTTGGCCCCGATTCGCAAACGAATGATCGGTCGGATTTATTGCGTCTGTTGTCGCCTGCTCATCTCTTTCCGAGCCCCCATCCATATTTCCCTCACTATTGTTTGCTTAAACGCCTCCTTTTGTGTGTTATTTATCTCGGTTTATTTTACAAGTTCCTGGGCCTGGAGATCTTTTTCTAAAAGATTACGCATTGGGTTCAAAATATAGCTTAAAATATTACTATCCGTTGTGGTTTTCACACTCTCAGAAATAACACTTTCATTTTTGACGATTCATGAATCCTCAAGCCGCATTTCGTTAATTTTGAGGATTATTTCGTCAAACTATCACGTGACTTTTGAGTAAACGCGAATCCTCACTTTAACGATCTTGATCTGACGATTCTGTATCTTGATTTTGAGGAAACTGAATCTCATTACTGTACTAAAATGCTCAAAAATGACGAAATATTTCTTTAAATTAGACGAAATTCGAATCCTCATAAAAATGACGAATCAAATTTTCTCACTTTGAGGAAAGAAAAACTCGGAACATTTGCCAGTAAACGGCATCGTCAAAATTAAGGAAAATTTCGTCGTTTTTGAGTATTCATTTCTGAGAGTGCAGCTTAAAATATTATTATCCGTTGTGGTTTTCAGTATCCAAATGAATAATTGTTGGTTGGTGTCGCATCCGGTGTTGGATTATAACTTATGGTTGCTTGAATAGTCTTTGCCATCTCAATGGCACTTTTATAAGACTATAGATTTTTCTCTAGTTTAAATGATACAGGCCGGCAGCGACTGCAGGTTAGTCAAAAGCATGTAAGGTGTAAGTTCTACTTAGGGGACTGCTGCCACAGTTTTGATGTTTTCTTGTAATATCAACAGAGATTTTCTTGTTTTTATGGTGTTTCGTCTTTAGTCTGAAGTCCAAATGAAAGTGTGTTATTTGTCATAAGTTAATAATCTCTGTTCCACCAAAAAGTTGTGTAAATGAATTTTAAATAATATTCTTTAAGTAATTTCAATATTAATGTTCATACATTTTGGAGATGTTGAGTATCCAAATATTTCCTCTTATAGATTTAACTCCTCATTCGATAATGCCTTTTCAACAATGTCATTATTCAATCCTACATGTTGCACTTCGGTTTATTATACAACCGCATGGCAATAACAATAAAATCCCGGCTTTAATCACCCTCCCTAGTGCACCCTTTCTCCCTCTCACTAACAACCGAAACAAATAATCCAATAAAAACACCCATAACAGGAATAAAATTCCAAAACCAGAGGGTTCATTGTGTACCTTACTTTAAAAATGGCCCAAGTCCTAATATTATAACACTGCACATCTGCCCTTTTTCGACTGCGGTACAACATTGTGTCGGGGGCGCACTTTCATTACGAGCCAGCAGCAACAGCTGGGGTTGATCAATGAAAGGGACAGCTCCTGTTTTTGTTCCAATGTCCTCTCGAAAGACAATCGTGGGGCCTAAATATGGCACCCCATTGTGTCTCTAGTGGGCTCTTCACCGATTGACACGTGCCACTTCGGTTTATTTCGAGAGTTTGATTGTGCTTGGTGGCATCATAAAACTTGTGTGTCGCGTCACCAGTCAGGAGGTCCCGCGTTGATCAGCGATCTATAAAATATACTGGATGAACTGCTCAATATTAAGAAATTGCGATCGATGCCAGATACCTGTGGGCAACTATTTGGCTTCTTTTCTAACTTTGGGCTGGTTTTTTGGCTCCTTCTAACGATTCATCAATGATCATCCAGCAATTTATCGCTATCATTTAACAATAAAATTATATACGACTCAGAAAAATAATGACGTAGTTTTGACGACGCATGAGCTCCGCCGATTTGTTGAAGCCAAACTGGAACTAAAATGTCAATTTTTCTTCAGTATATTATTTATAAATTAGTAATAATAAGATGGTGATATAAAGCACTTTCCTTCATAAGCTACAATTTTAAACTGTAAGTTAACATAATAATTACAATCAGACAATAAATAAAATACACATTTTATTGACATATTAGTAAACTTAAAATTTTCCTTTTGGTTACTTTTAGTATTTTTCTTCGTTTCTATGTTCACTTATTAAATTTTCTTTCAAATGTTATAAAATAAAATTCTATAAGACTAAAAATTTCTGGTAAGATCGTTTTAATCCACAGATTAGTATTTGGAATGAGTTGAAAGTTATTTCATTTGATTAATTATCATCTGACCAAAGCGCCTAAATCCTTGGTATAAGGTTGCTACATGGAAACAGGTTCTTCTTAAAATATGGGTCGCGATCTGTCGACAAAAGGTTCGAACGCTGTCCTTTGTTCGATTAAATGACTGTTACAATATTCTGAAATGACAGCTTCAAGAAAAAACACAACAGCTTTGGACAGGGCTCGAAGGCAATATTGAAAATGGTTAGCAGACCTCGCTTTTATTTCTACGTGGGTTTGACGTAATATGACATATTGCATTCTACCAGAGGCTATTCCTTTTGAAAATCAGAAGAAAAACTTGCTGGATATTCAGTTCCTGCAATGGACAAATAAGGTTCTTTTATTAAGTCTGTGGACTTAAATTTCGTTGAATAGGAAAAGTCTGATTTGGGTAAATATCTAGGTGAGGCAGGAAAAAAAAGGAACTAGGAACAAAAAATATTAAAACTATTTAAAAATGAGCACCGTTAACGTATTATTTCACTCCATCATGCTAGAATTCATCATGTATTGATTTGGCATTCATCATGATGCATTCAGTATATTTTTAAGCATATATTTAACTAAAACTAACTTTCAAATATGCCATTAGATTTTGTTAGAGAAAATAATTGAATCAGGAAGCATATAGAAAGTGGGTTATAATGGAAAATATTTAATTGTATAAGAATATCATCTTTCTCCCGTTTAAAATGCTAATTTTGTCAAAGAAACTTTTTGTCTTTGAAGAAAGTCTTGGATCAAATTCATTTTTAATTTATTATGCGTTAACATTAGTTTTACCTTTTAAGCAAATAAGTTTTTTTAACTGTTTATAAATGGTAAAATTAAATTCTCAATACTTAGTAATACTTTTCTTCTATCTAACCCCGTCCTCCTACGCAATTTTTTTCGACTAAGGCTTAACAATTATGCCTGCGATAAATAAAAAATTATACACTTTTGTACACCTCTATTAATTTATTTTGCAATAAATCTTGTCTATCCTTTATCTGTATATCGAGCCTGTTTAATTCATCCCGCTTCTTGAAGTACTCGCAATTTTTAATGTGCACATGCTTCATCAAATGTCTGTCTGACAAAATATGAGCAGAATATTTGGACCTCGATACTTTACTGATGAAGAAATGTATAAATCCTGAAGATATATTAATTGCAATTCATTTTGTTCTTCGAGTATAAAGCCATCTGTTCCATTTAAGGCAAGGCGCATATTAGTGGTGCCATAAGGTTTGAATCAAACGAAGTTGATACTTTAGAACGCAGTTTGGAATGTAATGAAGCATTAACTTTTATAGTAGCAATATGCATATTTCTTTCTTGTTTAACGTTTGTATAAAATAAAGAACGTGACTTTGCGAAGCACTGCCATTTCGTTACGCTGTTTTCTATTTCATGATGGACTGACTCGGTAATAAATCAAGAATTTGCAATACATCTAAAATGCCGACTGTCAAGTGGTTTATGGTTTTAAATTTATTATTATTTTGAGATCTTAATTTCCCCCCTTGAGTGGAATGCCAGCTCAGCGTTTAAAAATCGTGTGAACGGTATGAGAATCGACTTATTTCATTAAGCTGGCATGTTGCCATTCGATCAGGGTAAAGTTTGGACTTAATTTGTTTGAAATTGTTTCGAAGTCAATGATCAAAACGAACGCCGGTTCACATTTCTGTTTATTCCTCTAATTTTTATCAATGTTTTATTGATGTTCAGAGTAAATGATTACAGTTATTTCGCTGACTGCTAATAAGTTGGAAAATAAGGAATCCAAAGACTAAAATTATTTATAATATATTAATCTGTTGATATCTTTGATTTTAATTCATAGAATGTGGAATAGAATTAAGGAATGTCTACCTTCATTCTCAATTGCCCGATAGATTATCAAAAAACAATTCAACTTGTATTATTATTAAAAATAAAAGTAGCTTATAAAATGCTTTAACATAGAGCATTTTACAAATGCATATTTTACTTTCTATCCTATGACTTGTTTGCCGTCAAATATCAAAGTATGAAAGTTTGAAGTTGAAAAGTTGATTTAGGAAAAATAAAATATTGAGGGAAAAAACGAGATTTTTTTTTTTTTTTTTTGGAAACATGATTTTACATCGATATTTACGATACAGCGAAGGGTACTATTCTTTGTCGCAAACACATATAACACTTTTTTTTAATTACTATTTTACATGGTGTTCCAACACTTCACATTGATCTAAAAAAGATGTAAAAGTCATTGTATGCTTTTGATCTATTTAAATAAATGGTATATCCTTACGCCACTTAAATCCGTTTACTTATGTTTATAATCTTTTATTAAAATTATTTTTTCCTCCTGCAAACAGGTGATGTCGTCTTTCGAAATATTGCCCGACACTGTAAAACGAGCCTTGATTAATGAACTCAAAGTACGAACATTTCATGGCTCTTTTCCCACCAGTCATTTACGTTTCTGTAAACTTTCATTTAAAAGATAAATATCCGTTCTTTTTCAGTTTAATGAACATTTTTTTAGAAACTAAGCTTTTTTTTTTTTAAATATTACACACACGGGCCAACTGAGGGTAACTTTGTGTCCGAAGCTGAGGTAACTTTGTGTCTGAAGCCGATATGGTAAGAAAAAAATATCAGCTTTCTTCAATCAGTGGCTAAATTACTTTCGACTAAAAATATAAAATATATTAGTTTTTTTTTATATCTAGAAGGATCTTTTATTAAGGTTTTCACTATAGAATTTAAAATTATATTATCAAAGCTTATCTTCCTCTTTCCGAAATTGGATATTTTATTTATAATGAGATAATAATAAAGCATCTTTTTTTTAATGGATGGAAAAGCGATAAAAAGGTCTTTTTAGGTTTCTAATTTTGAAGTATATAGGATTATTACATAGCTAAACACAAACAATTTATCAGATTTTATATTATCCCTTAGTTAGATTTGCTGTGTTTGTAAACATTTGATCGTCTTCATTAAATAAGAAGAACTTGTATTTCAGCCAGCAACACACACATTAAGAATAAACACATTAAAATATAGTGCAATTGTTTCAAAATTACTGCTGTCTATATTTGTTTAGGATCCACGTGTGACGGAGTGCAGAAAGCTATCCACATATCTACAAAAATGGGCGTGATCGCTAAATATTAATATTCATCTTTTATTTCCTAAAAGAATAATTCTTACTTTGCACAAATATTAATTTTTATACCAATTGGTACTCGAGCCACTTAACAAGAATTATAACTTTAAATGTGGATGCATATCACACTTGTAGTCTTTTTTTGTGTGTTCTGGAAATATTTTTCATTTTTTTTGCATATTGTTTCTTTTTAACATTTATGAATCTGAGTGAGCAGTGAAGGTTCATTTGGGCGTATCACTCCACTTACATGCTGCTTCACAGCTTTTCGCGCCAAACATCGCCCTCCTATTCTAACTTTCATTCACCATCCTTTGCAACCCTACTTTATCCCTCGATAATGAACGATTGTTTTTGCTCACCCCAAAAACCACCGACAAAAGTGGACTGAAACCGAACCCGACGGGGTTGGAAAGGTCGCCAACATTCGAAACGGAATATCGTCTGCTGGATCCCCAAAACAATGTCATTCTCGTTCTCAGATATCGCTCTTGAAAGGTTCCAAACCCCCGTTTTCTTATCACCCCCACCTTTGTGGTTCCATCCCGACCTCCATGATAGAGGCAAAAAAAAATGGTTTTTCTTTGAGTATAATGAGTAAACAAGTCTTCTTCGGCCTCTTTTGATGTTGGAGATCTCGAATAATGAAACACAAGATTGCTAGTTTTCTACAGAAATGTTGTTCCGTAGTGTTTGAATGGGAATAATTAATGTTTATAAACAATTTTTAAGTATGTGGTGGATTGTCTGTAAATGTTTATTTTGTCTTATCCTGGTAGATATTTGGAGTGGTTTCATCTTCTCTTGACACTATATATGGCTGGTAATATTTTCTTAATATATGATCAGTTTAAACTTGTTTTACTTGACTCTGCAATAATTAAGCAACCAATTTTATTTTTTATAATCCCTCAATATTTTTTGGCCCAATAATTATGAAAGACAAATTATCAAACAAAAAGCTTTATGTTATCGATTAAATTTATTCTAACGGGAGAGTTTCTGACTCACAAACCCATAATAGAATTATTACACACATTTCCAAAACCATAAATGGCAACAACGCGCACGTTTTTTATGAATTCAATTAAAAGTGTTCTTCCCAATCATTGAAATGATTTTGAAAATCCATAATCACGTGTCCTCATACGAGACCCCCGTTTCTATAGTAGTTCTCATTTAGTACCCAACCCCAAAGTGTCCATCTGGGACCCATTTTCCACATTACCGTTCTCCTCACAGTCAGATAGAACTTTTCATATCGAGTACAACACGGTGTAATTTATTTCAATGAATATTGTGGTTTGGGGTACAGATTGTGTGGGAATCGATGTAATGACGTTAGTCAGTGTGATACGGTTCTAACTTGAGTGTAAAAGTTTCTGAAATTGAATTAGTGTTACGACCGCCACAGGTGTTCTATATTTTGTTTCAGCTAATTATAGAATACCATGGTCATTTATGATTTAGAAAAAAAATCTATGTTTTATTTTGATATCAATATTCAATTATTTTGCGGTTTATCAGATTTCGCTGACATTAATTACCAAAGCATCTATAACTATGAGCTTTTTTAATTAACGTGTATCGTAGTCCATACCAGAAAATTCAACATCAGTTTTGTAATTTAATATAGTACAACTAAACGTCCTTTATTTTCAGTTTTTATTTTGGGAATTTTCGTTGTCTTGTTCTGTGTGTCCCCAGAATTTTCAAAAGTATCATATCATTTAATTGTGTTTTGGTTTGTAATAGTACCAGAGTCTATCTCTGTGTCATTTTTCAAGCAAAACCATATTCGGGTTGAACATCCCACATTTACAAACAACCTTATCAAGTAACAAAAAAAAAATCTCATTACGCTAAATCTCATTGTATTCCTTGAGCACAAGCTCATCAAGAAAGCAAACTTCATGGATATTTCTCGCATATTAAAAAGTCATATGTAGTTAGTATATAATTCGCCCCGCATCGTATAGCCTTATCTGTATAATCTATCTCTTGCCACGCCAAAATACCTCTTCTTCTATTAACGGTCCCACAATTGTTGTAACGATGTGAAACAAGTTATATTAAGGAAAAGGTTATTATTTCCAGTTATTTCATAAAGGTTTTACTGTGTGTAAGGATTTATTTTATCAAAACTTTTTATATTGACTGAAGATAGCTGGCCGGATTGACTTTCTTGTTTCAAAAATAAGTAACATTTTCATACTTTGACTATAAAATGTACAAATAACAATTTCGTATGCAATAAGAACTTCCATTGCGATTGTAATTAATGCACAAATTTTAGGCTTAATGCTTGTAAAAGAATATTGTGTGCAATATTTTGGTTTATAAAAATATTGTACAATATGAATGAGTTAACTGTATACAAATTAAGCATTTTGATTGTCAAAAATTTCGTCACTGTTGTTTATCAAGGATGTTCTCCTTCAATTTGAAAAGTTCCACGTTTTGTGAAAAACCAGAAGCTTTGGTAACATTGAAAAAGTTACAACTTCTATAATTTAAGGAGTGGATAGAACATATAAAACATTGTAAGTTGTTCCATTCTTTCACGTTCCCAAGCCAATTGCCCTTTTAGGGGGGGTAGAGGGGGGAAGTGCAAAAGATTCGCTCGCAACAATGCCTTCGAATCGGCAACAACGCCCATTGTTGTGGCGATTTAATTGGAATCTTAAAAGTGGTGGACGGGAGACAAAAGGCAATCATTACCTGGCACATAAGAATGAAAGCTCTCCCTCAAATTGTTTTGAGAGACGATATTAAATGAATATGTATAACGATTCGCCTCGAATTCCCAACTGAGGAGGTCATCCTCTTTTGTAAATGGCCAAATGCGTCGGATTACGTGAAGAATTCTTTTCATGAGCAGTGATATATTGTTAATTATAAACTGGACTCCCCTTTGTTGCAAAGCTCATAATGTGGGTTTTGAAACATTAAAAAAAGATGGCCGTCTGGTTTTTGTGTCTCGAATTCTTCAGTCATGTAGGTCCTGTCTCGAAAGAGTCGGAGAGAAAGAACCAGAAAAATTGATGGCTAAAACTAATCGGGGTAATAAAATGAGATTTTGAAAATGGCTCTGTTGTTATGTTTTAAACGCTTGTCTTCAACAATTGTATTTGATTTGTAGATTAAAAATAAGAAATATAAAGAATGAAATCCTATCTTACATTAAGAATTTCCACTTTAAAATTTCTATAGTTTCTTTCTTAGTTGTAAATTGTTCTTTCTTAATAGTTGTTGATTCTCATTCTATAATCTATAGTATAGTTTAATGATTTAGCTGCATGTTATTTATCGGTAATACTAAATTGACAATAAAGTAGATCGTTTTAACAATTCAACTTGTTCTACATGAAAAGAAATTTGACTAACAATGAAAGTTTCAAACAGGTGGATTACTTTTAGATCTATAACTTTTTAACTCTTTTTTCATGCTATAAGGTTGTGTTAAATGGAATTAAAGGATGCCGGTCCATAGTTCCAAATGCCAGCTACATTATTGAACCCAAATGAAATTATATTTTTGAAGAAAATTGAATGATGAAAAATTCTGATTATTATAGCTATTCGACAGGTGCATTAACATATGTTTTTTTTTCGTTCTGCTTACAAAGTGCACAAAATTCCTTGCTTTACATCTTATTTTTTTTTTCTTGTGTTCCAAACTGCTACTAATGACTTCGACCTTAGCCACAAACAAACGAACAGATTCCTTGTCTCATTCCAGCAGACACTTCTCCACAAATAATAATCCATCAAGTCGGGTACTAATCCATTGATGACCATCCACCCCCTTCGTCCTTAACGACATTTTCAGTGGCACATTCCACGTGTAAAAGGATACTTTAACGAACCACGGCGGAATCTGGCGACGTCTGTCAATGTATCGGGACCGGTACTTTGAACCCTTTTTACAAAAAGAGACAAAATAGGATATACTATTGGGCTTCCACAAACATGTGTTCAGACAGTAGTAGTGTTCGTAGCCGCCACTGTTGGTTTAGCTGTTTGGTCCACGATTTAACGACTCGTTAAATTAAGCAGTCCGCATGCAAAATCGAATCTACGTAATTAAATTAAAAGAAATGAGAATTTATAATTGAGATTTAATGATTGAGGAAAGCCAAGTGGTTTGTCACGTACTTAAATGAAAAACATTACTCTTTAATTTATCATTAATTATTCCATTATATTAGCATATATTAGATGACGTTATAATGAATTTAAAACTTTTTTTAAATAATAGTATATAATTTAACTATGGGTTCTATAAAAAAAAATTAATGTATGCATTATATCTTATGTACGTGCTGAGATACACTACTCTCCCAAATATGTGTTTGAAATTTTATAATTATATAACTCTTGTATACATTGACAATTTAAACATAAGAAGTTCACACGCTAATAAGGTAATAAAAAATTTGCAAAGGCATAAAATTACATTGGCGTTGAATAATTTAATTTCATGTAAATTATAGAGAGAACGAAAATAGTTTGTGCAACTTAGTCTAAAATAACTATCAATTAATATAACACCAAAATTTTTCTTGCCTAGCTTAGCACATTAAGTTTAGCATAGCTTTTTTTAAAAAATGCAACCTGTTCCGATTTCTCAAAAAATATAATTATTTGCCAATTAGCAAAACCAACTTCATCCAAAAGCGCTTTTCAACGCCAAATCGCCATTCCACCTTTACCAACTTCAAAAATCCGCATATTCGCCAAATCAGTCCAGCTAAAAATATAAGAATAGTAACCTGTCACTTACTTACAACCCCTGCACAAACTGTCCGACACAGAGCGAGAAAATAACAAGAGAAAAAGAGTTCATTAGAGCCCCCAAAATCGGCCACCCTACTGACACATGTGGGGGAAGGGGGGTTGTCACCCTCATTTCCGGTGTCCCATCCCCTTTTTGTCTTTCCAACTCCCCCATTCTCACCCCTTGACCCCCCCCCCATCTCTTAAAGATGATAGAGAAGTAACCAACTGTTGCTCTCACACCTGTTATGTGGGGATGTTCTGTGGATTTCTTTTGTGAGAATTCGATTGTTTTAACATGGTTTATTGATATGAATATTTTTTTAATGCTTAGTATATTTTATTATTTGATTGTTGCTGTTCCGATTCTTATTTGTCCTCTATTTAGTTTAACGTGTTACTAGTTGGAGTTGGTTCAGTTGAAATCGTTAAAACAAAACCCTGAAACTCAGCATGTGTCATTGCTGGTTTGCTTATTTCTCAGAAAGTGTCAAAAGTAACAATTATTATTAAACTTAATTAAATTACTTAAAGTTAATGGCTGTGTTTCATTTCAAATAGTTATTTCAGAACTTTTAAAGCTTTATTTATATATTATGTTTAAACCATAAACAAGTTGACATTACTTCAGCATTTCATTTCATCAAATAATTTTTTTTTGTCAAAGCACCACGGTAATATGCTGTTTTTGGTAGGTACAGCTGCGGAAATAAAAAAGTACCCACTTGAGGTTATTTCATCCATTAGTCACCCTATAGAATCGGACCTTTTTGAGAATGTGTACAATTAACATTCTGAGTTAATTGCACGATATAAAATTTGCATAAGGGGCCGTCTTCATATTAAAAATATTACGATCTTTGAAATTTCCAATTGCAACACCCAATTTTAATAACTTAGAAATGTTAAGCACTCTTGAAAACCCTTAAATCTAAGTTTTTGTTACATTTGGATGAATATTTGACGAGTTATTCAATCGAATCACTTGTGGACCTTTTGGGGACCAACTCTAAAATGGCAAGCAAGCATGCATGCAAAGCCGTCTTTATTTATCAATTACACACGCAATCTTATACACAGTCCCCTAAAGGGTAATTAAAAAGTATTTTGTGATTTACCCATCAAATTATGAATAAAAAAATTTTAAAATTGGGATTTCGCTTAAACTTAATGTCTTAAATTTATTTCTTTAAAAATATTAAGGGGTTTCCATTCATATTTTTTTTAAAAATCAATATAATAATTATTTAAAAATATAAAAATTGTTTTAAATACCCCAATATTGAATGCATTTTGTTTGGGTTATTATAATTTCTTTTCAGTAAAAAATTCGTTTCATTATCTTAATTATTTATAGATCGGGATAGTTTTTTATGTGCAACTCATTTAACATTATGGGACCTAAACTTTGCACGTTTCTAACTCCTCTAATAATGCTTAAAAACTAACAAAATTTGGCATTTCGTATTAACATAGGTCAGAGATTTGAAATATGGATTCAAAAAGGGGTGTTGCTATTGGAAATTTTAAAGTTAGTAAAATTTTTAATATGAAGATGGCCCCTTATGCAAATTTTGTGTCATGCAATTAACTCAGAATGTTAATTGTTCACAATGTCAAAAAGGTCCGATTCTTTAGGATGAATAACGGAGGAAATAACCTCAAGTGGGTACTTTTTTATTTCCACAGCTGTACAGACACGTCAATTTCAGTCTTAAAAACTACACACAAAGCGTTCTTTCCGAAGAACAAAATAATTCCAACTCTTCCCAACCCACAGACAACCGTCTCCCATTTAGAACATTCGTGGGGAACAAAAACCCCTGGAACACCAGTAATGACCTTGAACCCTCTCCTGACCTCCACATCTGGAAAACTTTCTCTGTTGCAGATGTACTTTTGAGTGCGCTATAAAAATCTTTTGTCGCGGTTGTAAATTTTTAGCGGAGATTTACGGCCTCTTGGGCACCCTGTGAGAACTAGGCCGGTAATAATGAAGTCTGGATGAAATTTAGACAATGTATAAAAAAGTAGCCTAATTATGAAAAAAAGTCGCGGCATATTTGCACCATATGTATGAATACAATGTCTCAAAATGTACAATGTTAATGTGTTCAAATGATACACCGGGAGTATATTACTCTTTAAAATTTAAAGTATAAATTCTGATACTATTGATGCTGTGCCACTATGGATGTTTTCCATCTGATTAGAGCTCTGGTTTTTCTGTATATGATAATAATCATTTAAATTAGATATGTCTTTTTTTTTTTATTTTAAGCAAAGTTACTCTTGACAGCTTCCGTACTTCGGTTTAAACTTTAAACCAACAGCATAAATTACAAATTTAATCAATTTTCCTGAATCTATTACTTTTCTTAAAAATGCTAAAATTGGCTTGAATCAGGAGACTATTTTTTCCAACTTCCCTAACTTTGTTTTCTTCGATAGGTGCTATGATTGGTTCTCTATACTCAACTGACAAAGATTCACCAATCGCTGCTCTAGAAAGAATTTATATTCATCCATCATTTCTGTTGCTACTCAAGACCTAAAGCATTCCCTATCGTCTTTATTCTTTAATGATAATTATTACTTGTTCTTTTACCAAGTTTTAAAATTTTCTTGATCTAAATTTTCACCACACCTTAAAATTACCACGACAACATTGTTTATTCATTCAAGTAACGCCTATCTCGAAAATTCTTTAGTCTACATCAGTTCTTGACTGTTTTCTCTTTAAAAGAAAAACCCTTTTCCATGGGATTTGCAATCGCTCTTGGGTGTCTCGTATTGTTGCAAGCACATCCTTTACTCTGTATTTCTCCACTCTTCTTGAAATTATTGCCGGGGCTGAACAGCTCCTTGTTATCGCAGTTTGAAGACGAAAAGTGTTTTGTTTGGCAGCAAGGGAAATATCGCTCACGAGATCATTGAGTTTTCACTCTGTATCAGGGACGTGCCAACTATCTGAAGAGTGGGGGGGCGAGTCAGTTGCTGGGAGTGGGGGGGGGGTCCTAACTTTTTTTTTTTGGGGGGGGGGATTTGTTATATATCTAAGAAATTTTAATGACTCCCGATTTTATAAATCAATTTTAATAATTGAAATTTTAATTAAATAATACATTTTAGCAACTGTTTCCAAATACTTGTTTGAAACTATTTTTTAAAACGTTTTTCTTTCATAGATGATTTGTTTTTA
The DNA here is from genome assembly GCA_023701765.1 of Hylyphantes graminicola. Lineage (NCBI taxonomy): Eukaryota > Metazoa > Arthropoda > Arachnida > Araneae > Linyphiidae > Hylyphantes > Hylyphantes graminicola. The sequence continues at coordinate 25,000,101 of CM043121.1, forward strand.
AAACAAAGACAGAAAAATCTTGACAAAATGTTTGAATAACTTGAATAAAATATTGAAAACCCTAAAGAGAGTAATATCTTGTTTTAAAATGCAATGTGCAAAATTTTAAAAAAGTCTTATGGGGAGATCTGGAATTTAGAATTTTTAATTTATTTTAAAGTACGTTTTAACTCAGATATAGTTCAGATATGCTATTCTGGTTTTCGACTTGAAACAACGAGTTTTTGGATTGGCCAAACTTAAATATATGGAACTGGTGCGTGATAAATATACTCCTGGTCATAGTAATGATTACCGTTGTCAGTCAAAAGTTGCGTTTGGTTAGCTCATGTGTCGACCCATTAGAAGAATATTAATATTTAATTTTCAGGATTTTCTTTCGATCTGTAGTTTTGAAAAAAATATCTATAAAAAGTAAAAAATTGGGGTCGAAAATCCGAAATGGATATTTCGTGTTTCTATATTTCCTGGGGGGCTGGGGAGCCCAGTCGGTTAAGCACTCGCTTAGCATGCGGAAGGTCCCAGGTTCGGGTCCGGGCATCGGCAAAATAGCTGCCGTCCTATAAACGGCCCGTGCAGCCAAAAATGTCCGACGAATAATACCCCGTGTAAGGGAGTGCACGTTAAATATCCTTCAAAGTCCTAACGCTGCGTACGATGTCGCCCTTAACGGTTGCGTTGAGTGCCTATTCAGGTGTTGGCTCTTCATCTGACTGTGGTTCTAAAATACGACGCCCGTCGCCAATAACCATCGTGTAGCTCTAGTGCGACGATAATTCAAACCTAACCTAACCTATATTTCCTGGAGGGTGCTGATTCTAAAAAAGTGGTTTTTGAACATTGTTCTGTCTGTATGTATGAAACCACTATACATCGTGAACTACATGCAGCATGCTTCAAATTTGGTTCACGAGTTCTTAGTACCTATCAGACATGCACAGAGTGCGAAAAGAATGGAAACTTCAGATACAGAAAATATTGATTACAAATTTTTTGTAGTCATGGGAAGGGAAAAACTTTTTCAAAACATGGGAAGGGAAAAACTTTTTATGATAACTTCACTTTCATTGTCGCCCATGTTATTTGATTGTCAAATTACTATTAGGCGACATTTTTTATTCACTGGGCGACATTAGTGGCGCCGCCCCGTTTTAATTTTAAAAATGCTTTGAATTAAACTCTATAAAATTATACAGGAAATTAAAAAAATTAAAAATGCTATAAACTTCATACAGATAACATAATATAAAATGTTTTCTCACCTTATTTTCAATTAACAACGTAGTTAAAATTTCGAGAGTACCTTTACAAAAGTAATGAGAAACGAACGATATAAAATATTTGAAAAAAGCAACTTATAGAGAGCTGTCTGCTCTTAGAAACACCGCGAAGAAAATTTTTTTTGTGCTACTTTACTTAACTAAATGGTGTATGCTTTATATAGTTTAACAAAGAAAAATTAGCAATAAAACTTTCATGTCTCATTACACTTCTTAGAAAAATATTGAACTAGACCTTTTAATTTTTAGTTAAAAAAGTACATGTATTCAGAAATTACATAATGCATAATTTTTATATCTTAACTTCACAAATTAGTAAAAATATGCATTAGACTATAAAATGTTTGATCCATTAGTTGGTGTATTTCTAGAAGATTTATCACTAGGCGGATTATGTTTTTTCTTAGCATAAATACGGAAATAATTTGTTGCTAATACTCACTCTAAATGTTCTAAAGACAATGGACTGTAAAGTGTTTTTCACTATCACAATATACAAGCTCGCCCCCTCACATTATATATCGAGGTGTTAGTCCCTGCGTTTCCCGTTTTTGAAATTAAAGTATATAAAGTGATTTAATTTAGTAACAATCTAAATGTTCCAGAGACAAATGGACTGAAAAGTGCTTTTCACTATCACAATATAGATAGCTCGCCCCCTCACATTAAATATCGAGGGGGCTGTTCCTGCGTTTTCCCGCTTTTGAAATTAAAACAGTGACACTTTAAATGTTCCAGTGACAATGGACTGCAAAGCGCTTTTTATATCACAAGATAGACAGATCGCCCTCTCACATTATCTATCGAGGGGAAAGTCCCTGTGTTTTCCCATTTTTAAAATTTAAACATATAAAGGGATTTAATTTAGTAAGACACTCTAAATGTTTTAAAGACAATGGACTGCAAAGCTCTTTTCACTATCACGATATATATAGCTCGCCCCCTCACATTATATATCGAGGGGGCAGTCCTTGCGTTTCCCGTTTTTGAAATTTCAATTTCTAAAGTGATTTAACTTAGTAACAATCTAAATGTTCCAGAGACAAATGGACTGAAAAGTGCTTTTCACTATCACAATATAGATAGCTCGCCCCCTCACATTACATATCGAGGGGGCTGTTCCTGCGTTTTCCCGTTTTTGAAATTAAAACAGTGACACTTTAAATGTTCCAGTGACAATGGACTGCAAAGCGCTTTTTATATCACAAGATAGACAGATCGCCCTCTCACATTATAATTCGAGGGGAAAGTCCCTGTGTTTTCCCATTTTTAAAATTTAAACATATAAAGGGATTTAATTTAGTAGGACAATCTTAATGTTTTAGAGACAATGGACTGTAAAGCTCTTTTCACTATCACGATATATATAGCTCGCCCCCTTACATTATATATCGAGGGGGCAGTCCTTGCGTTTCCCGTTTTTGAAATTTCAATTTCTAAAGTGATTTAACTTAGTAACAATCTAAATGTTCCAGAGACAAATGGACTGAAGAGCGCTTTTCACTATCGCAATATAGATAACTCGCCCCCTCACATTACATATCGAGGGGGAAGTCCCTGCACTTTCCCATATTTGAAATTCAAACAAATTTATAATATGAAACCAAGAAATTTTCTGGGGGGGGCGAGATATATAGTTCGCCCCCTCACCTCTAAAGTTGAGGGGGCGAAGAACCCCCCGGCCCCCCCTGTTGGCACGTCCCTGCTCTGTATTTTTAGATGTTTTTTCATTAGGAAAAAGAGTTAAGTTTTAAATGGAAGTTACTTTCTTGAAGGATAGTTAGTTCTTAAAAGAATTCATGCCAATATATAGTGCTCTAGCCAAAATTGCTGCAAATTGTTATTCAAAGTATGTATATGAAAGAATAGCTACATGAGTAAAAAATTTTAATGGTGGTTGTGCGTGGTTGTGTAATTTATTTTAAGAATTGTCACGTTTTATCGTAGGTTAAGTTAGCCATGGATTGGATACGGTTATTTTAGTATTTTATTTTAAATTGGAGTTAATTATAACTTAGATATGGAACGTTTAGTAGAATTAAGTATTCATAAACGCATTATTTACTAGGAAATAAATTCAATCAGGGATATTTTTAACCATTTAATATTTATTCATGTGTAATGTGTGCAAAGTCCTACCACTTTGATGTGCTCATAGTGTTTGATATTCTGCTAGTTTATTCCAAAAAATGCAGTTTATAAAGCATATAGTTGTCCATTAATCCACGATTTGTGAAGTTTAACCAAGAGAGTTACCTAATGGGCTAATTGCCATTCAAAAGATACAAGAGACGATTCCCATTGTAGAACATAGCAGACGCGTGCCCAAATCGTGAGAGCTTTTTCATGATCTGATTGGCATTATTACTCTGGTATATTGTTTTCATTCCTTGACACGGAGGTCAAACCTTCTTGGATCACGCCTTGCCTCCTCCTCATGTAGGGGTCTTGTTACGATACAAAATCGTATGTTAATAAAGAGATCCCCGTGGTTCGATTGTTATTCCAAGGTCGAATTCGAAGCATCGAACATTCGAAGTTAGCATCCTCCGTGATGAGGTTAGTGGGTTTGCAATGCATTTTTAACCTGCAGGGGTCGGTGTAAGGATTTCAAAATTGTTCTGCTGGCAGGAAAGCAGTTTTATAGATAAAGGGGGGAATAATGAGTGGGTGTGTGGTATGGATGATTTTATCACTTTCAATAGCAGTCGCTTGATGCATTATTTATTCGTGTTATGAAATCTTACTCGTATGTATTTGCGATTTCTATTCATTTGTTGAGTTAAGTTAAGAATGGGTGTTTTACAGATTAGCCGATGATATTTAACTGTGAATTAATACTACATACTATTCTGAGCTATAATTACCTTTGAATGTGTACATTTACTACTAGCAACGATATTCGAATTATCTTAAAGAGGAAATTCGTAATGGACATTTTACTCAGCATAAATAAAAAAGTAATTGCGTGCATAATACTTATTTAGCAGAGGAAATTGATGTTCTGGTAATAAACAACAATAAAATTTTTAAAGAAACAAAAGAGAAAACTCAATTTCTCTTTTTTAAATATTGATATCTTTATTTTCTGTGTTTACTAATGAATCGGCGGCAAATATAAAAGAACCTCCCAGGGCGGCGCTTTTGAACAAAGTCTTGAGGTGTGGGATAAACAATGTTCGGAAGTCTTTTACTTTAAAAAATGCAAGGAGCTATCTCCCATTTTCCCTTATGAACCTTGTTTACTAGAACCCAAACAGCGAGACATCTCTTGCTAGACGAAAAAAGACCAACTTCCATTCACAATCTTTTGAAGTCCTTCCGCCACTCCTTTTTACGCTGCTCATTCTTTAAAAAAAAAAACTTCTCTTATATTTTTTTATGTATTATTATTATCAAAGAATAAACTCTAGCCGGGCGAACAGTGATCTATTGAGTATTCCTCGAAATACTGAAAGAGTAGAAGCTCTTCCCTTGTCCACATGATGTCTTTTCCGAGAACTTCCATGCTGATATTCCCGTTTCTAAACTTAGTGTCTTGAAAAATAATAAGCAATCCTTTTCTTTCAAAATCGTCTTCTGCCACAGACAAAGGCCAACTCTGTCCCTCTATCGGAAACGTTGGGTCAAGAGGTCGACCCATCCTTCTGCGAGTGGGGCACAAAGGCAGCCATTGTGCTTCTTGCTGACAAAGTTATGGTGGTCGTGTGACGTCACGAAACAATGATGGACTAGAAACAGCTAGGAGATAAAAAGACCTACCCTGTGGTTGTTTGTGGTGTTTTTCACTGCTGCATATTTGTACGAGCATTTTTCCTTGGTGGTTTCTCGATCCAGCGGAAATGGTGGCGAGGAAGGCTTTTGTTTCTATCTTTGTTCTCTGAGATTTGTCGAAAGATTGGGTTTTTAGAACTTGTTATCTGAGGCTTTAATCGTACTGCAATACTAATTTAGCTATGAGAAATAGTTTTGTTATTTATGGAGCTTCCTGCAAACTGTATTATTTACCGCCAACAAGGGCACTCGGATTAGCAATTTTAACGCAGAAAGTAAAAGATCAAGTCCAGTTCCAACTACGTACAATAAAATTTGTCAAAAGGTGAATCAAATTTCCTATTGAAAGAGGAAACTTTTCAAATACCCATTTCAGTGGGTTTTTGAACTCAGTAAATTAATTTATTTTATTTCTCGAATTTCTTCTTCGTTGCAAGTTTGTATTTTCCGGTGTTTAGTAGACAATGAACTGTTTTCCCCTCCGCATTACACATTGTTTCACCGCACGATTGCCTCTAGCGAAGCAATGGCTTCCCGTGAAGCTGAATTCGAAATTTCAGTAGTATTCTACATTTAGGTTTGACCCTGAGACCAGTTAGAATGCGTCACCATAAAAACATCGCCCGAACTGCGAAGAAAGAAATAATGGGTGGAATTCCATTATTTTAATTTGGCTCTTGCTTACATATGTCAGATTACGGTAATTAAAGAATACGTATTAGTGTCTAATTATATGGAAAGCATTTGTAAACAATGACTTTTCATGTAATAGTAGCGAGTGTGATACGGAGTGATACCACTTTATTAAAAAAAATCAAATGTGTTTAAATCATAACTTACGATATAATATGGCTGCTGGTGATATTAGAATTCTTTTTTTTATTCTCTTACAAGGAAAACATCGTCTAATAATACCTTCCCTTTTTTTAAAATTAAAATACATAATTTAGTGCAATTAATGGAAATTTTCGACCCAATTTAATGTTCCCTCCACATCGTTACGGTTAATGTTTATTCTAGAATCACTGAAACAAAAGCAGCCTTATTCACTTGCAACGGAAATGAAACTGCAAGACATACGTATTAAAAAAAAAACTTTCACAATATCCCGATCGTAAGAATGTATGAAAGTGTGCACAACACATAACGATTACCCACGGTGCTTCTCCACTGGATTAAGGAAGTTAACAACACAAAAAAACTTGCATCTGAACAATGGTAAAAGCAGCCCATAAACATCTCCAGATACTCGGTAATTAGATTCCCTACAAAACGGGGAGATATCATTTCGCGTGGTTTGGGGTCGTAAGGTCACTTTGAGTGTTTGATACAGATGTAACTGACATTTGATTCGTTTTTAATTCAACCTCGGGTAGAACCGGAATGATCGACCGTTTATAACGTTTGAGAACTGTGGTCGTAAATACATTTTGGTTCAATATATTTCTTAATGTCATTTTCAACTTTCTAAACAAAAAGAAAATAGTTATTTTGACAATATATAAAAACTCGGAGAAAATTTAACTCTTATTCAATCTCTTAAAATCGAGGAAATGCCTAATATTAGCTTTATTTATTTACTGAGTTATAAAATTATGTACAATTAATAACAAGTATATTTTTATGTCCAGTTAGCCTAAAAGGATGTGTGAATCAAATCGAACAAGAGAAATTTCTTAAACATTCTTCGATTTTTTCATTTTCAGAATACAGCTTCCGTTATTTTAACGTACAGCGTCTACCATTTACTCCTAAAAAACGCATAGCCAGAATCAATTATGTTTGTTGCTTATAGAACAGTAATAGAAAGATTGAAGTTCTATCTAGTCCACGTCTATTCATACAAGTAACTACGGAATGATGATTACTTATAAGATACTTATTAAACACGGTCTTATTTGTAAGACTATTTTAATTAGTATAACTCATTATCAAATCTACAACTCATTCTCGACAGTAATATCACTTACAATTTCGTCAAACAAGATCCATGAAACAAGTGTTCGAGAGAGGAAAAAAATGCAACAGTTCCCCAGTCATTGTTTACACTCGATCCGATGACAGACAAAGAGCATGCAAGTGGAAGATAAAAGATTCCATCTCGCGAGATGGGGAGAAAAAAGAATATGAATTTATATTCATGTGATAATGACTGTTATGGACAACTTATCTCTTCTTAAAACTCCCACTCTGTGGAGATTTTTTTTGTTCCTGATATTCTTTTTTCGGTTAGTGGTTCTTGGAACTGTTCTGTATCTGGTCTCATGGGGACGATTCGTTTCAATATATAAAAAAAAGAATCGAATTGAACTAGTCATGCAAGAATGCGTTTCATAATTCTGTCGGCACGTTCATAATTAGGCTCTTGAATTTTTCATGATGATGAATTTGTTATACCTTAGGGGAAGAAAAAGATTTAGGAGGGTCTAGTTGAAAAATTCATGTTCATCAAATCGTAACTAAGATATAAGGTCCGGCCTGTTCATTGGCGACCACGTCCAATTGAATTTACTATTATCCAAAGTCGCCAATGAATGGACCGGCTCTTATACCTTAGTTATTCTTTGAGTTTCATAAAATGAAATGTGGAGTTATAAATGTTAAAAAGTGTAACATTTGAAAAGTAGCAATGAAACCTTAATCCTTTGGGAATAAGTCTTTATGTAACCATTTTTAAATGCCTATGTAAAATCCTTTTTTACAATTACTAAATCTAGTCTTTGCTTGGTCATGGAAGAATTCTTTTATTACTCCAGCTGTTTTGGATATTAGTACAAACATTCACAATATTTTTTTTTCCAATTAGCCCTTTAAGACCCTTTCAGATGGCGATGATTTAAGGTTATGAGACTAAAATGTTAAGAGTTTCACCGGAAAAGTTGCATTAAACAGCATCAATGCCATACTCCTAAAAAAATTTACAAAGATTTTTTAAAATTCGCATTTCGTGTAATTTAATTTTTCACATCTTAAATTATTCCTGGCTATAAAGGTGGTTAAATAATATGTTCCACAAGTGAAACGTTGGCGTATAAAAGGTTAATTTCTATATATTACCTCTTTCTATAAGAATTGTGACTTGATTTTTTTTTTAAATGTCTATCATAAACGGCTATTGGCAATAAAATTTGTCACACGAAAATGAACTTTCTGCTTATGTTTTTATTCAAATAAACCATTGCAGAAATGCCTTAATGAACTTGTGTCGTCGTTTCAGATGGAGGAGAATGTGGAGAGAAGCACAGTCGAACAACGAGAACGACAGGCGGTCATTGAAAGGCAGCAACAGCAGTTGTACTACCAGCAGCAACAAATCCAAGAGCTTCAGGTAAGTTGCGACGCTGTCTGTGCCTAAAAGTAACGAGATTCGAAGAGTACAAGGGAAAAACCACTTGATTAGAAATTGCCTACTGGTATAAAGAAGCCAGTTACTCGCTTTTTTTTTCTTTCGCGGCAACCCTGATTCACGCCAGAGATTAGTGGAAACGAGTCATACGTCTGTACCGCGAATGAAGAACCAAAAGAAAAACTGGTTTCCTGTCGCCAATGTTCGCCAAGCAGACACATAAGGTAAGACTCCTAAAAAAATCAAGTGGTTCTTCCCGTGTACTCTTCATTTATTATCGTTGTGGGAAATTTAGTCACACTTTTATGCTTCCAAACTTAAAATCCCCATGAAGGTAATTTATAACAATTGCATTTTTACATTTATATACAGTAATTTTCTTTATTTTAGCTTCAGAAATTTGAAATTAAGATTTAAAATCTCAACTTGGTCATTCAAATTTTGCGTTTTTCACCTTTTAAGTTTAGTTTCTCACATAAATTTGCTCAACAAACCTTTTGGGTACTGTCATTTTAATAATGGAACCCTGTTTTAGAGTCGAAACCATGAATAAAAACTTGCATCTTCCAAAAAATAAATTGGTCCAAAGATTTTCTATGAAGATCTTTTATTAATTAATTGTAATTCGTATTAATTCCAGCGTCAAATCAACGGAAATACCATGGGCAAGAACTCGATGGGCTCGAAAGTGTGAAAAACGCAAAATCTGAAATTAAGATTTAAAATCTCAACTTTGTCATTCAAAATTTGCGTTTTTCACATTTTAAATTTAATTTCTCAAATCAGTTTGTTCTTACAAAACCTTTTGGGTACTGTCACTTTAATAATGGAACCCTGTTTTAGAGCCGAAACCATGAATAAAAACTTCCATCTTCAAAAAAATATTTGTAAAATCCGATGTTGTTTTCATGTAAAATCCGATTACATATATTCTAAATTTCTGATAACCATGTTAAAACATGGTTTTCCTGGACCATAGAATGTGAAATGCTATAGTATCTTGCTCTTGTCTTTTTGCCTAAGATTTCCTATGAAGATCTTTTATTAATTGTAATTCGTGTTCATTCCAGTGTCAAATCAACGGGAATTCCATGGGCAAGAACTCGATGGGCTCGTATCTGCCGATGTTCGAGAACAACACCCCGACCAGCAATGCTGGCCCGCTCAGACCACAGCCCACCAATGCTGTGACACGAAGGCCGACGGAAAGTTCACCGACAATGGTGAGTTTTTTTTTTTTTTTTTAATTTATGAAATGCTTTATTTCGAATAATTAAACATGTAGCAGATTATTTTCTGTGAAAGAAGCTTCTATCAAGAGCAATATTTCAGAACAGGTTCAGAACAATATTTCGGTTGCCTTTCAAACTATTAATTTGTGAAAACCCTTGTTTATGTTACTGCTGTAACTTATCACTTATTGCTACATTAAGAAGTATTTAGTATAATTTTTATTTATTTTATTTCTGACACACACAAAATTTGGAAGCATGTAACTTTTAGGTTTTATAATTTACTATTCTTGAACGATAAAGTAGCACATTTTTAACACCAAATCCTATAGACGTAATAACACAATTAGCAAAAACTAAACATCGGCTCGTAATTTTCTCTGTAACAGAAGTAGCACATGCTCTTTTTCACAAGAGGACCGCCGCCAAAATTATTTCCACCAAAACACACTCCTTCTAAAAGTGACCAGCCCTTGGCAAGCAACGAGGCGAATTATGGAACACATTTTCCTGCCCAATCCTTTTACTACCCAACACATCCGGCGGGCCATAAGAAAAGACAGCAAACAAAGATACATAACCCAGCTAAAAATCTTCCCTCCGCCACAAAAGAAAGCAAGAAAACCCACACAGCCCATCAGTTAGCTTAAACTTCCCGCCATTTGGTGTAAATAAACGCCATCTTAGAACAAAAGATAGAGATGTTCCCATTCATGATGGCAGCTTACTGGCCTAACCTGGGAAATGCCGAAATTATGGCCTTCTGTTTGTCGAGGGGGTGTTATTTAATTGGCCTCAAAGGCCCCGTGATATTAACGAGCTTGGGTTTATGGTGTTGTGCCTCCATATTGTTCGGTCGCCATTAAAGTTTCACGCGCCTAATGCTAATAATCGTCATTCACTCGGTGTGTTGTTGAATATTTAATGCACGGTCGACCACAATTCTTCACTTAGGCTTCTTAATGCGACATCAATGACCGAGGCTGTGGCTCCAGTGATTCACTTTTAGTACTTTTAGGTCCGGATAATATCTTCTTAATAAGGATAGTTTTGTAATGGGTGAACCTCTTTGTGCTTGAGTGTTGGGACATTTGGCGCTTGCTTGATGTAGATTTAGATTGAGTAGCCTCGTGATTTGTGCACATTATTGCTACTATTATACGTAAAACTAATCTCATCATTAAATTTATGCTTGTATATTTTCCACTTAGACAAATTGAAACAAAAGATAAAACCCTTGACCTGAGTTCTTGTATTGATTTTTTTTTAAAATTTTATTTCAACAAGTAAAATAACAAGTAAATGTAATGGTAAATGTATACTAGCTAAAAACACATTTATAGTTTGAGCGGCTATAATAACTATTCAGAATAGTATATACACATACAATTGCTCAAGAACAATTAAAGTAAAGTTAATTTTAAGGCATCTAGTTTGTATTACGGAAAAAAGGATGACGGTAGACTCGTATGCATTTCTGTGAATTATTTAAAAAAACATCATAACCTTTTCAAAACTATTGTAACCTTACTTACCATACACTCTAAAAAATGAATGCTTAAAAACGACGAAATTTTCCTTAATTTTGACGATTCCGTTAATGGCAAATGCTCCGAGTTTTCGTTTCCTCAAAGTGAGGAAATTTGAATCGTCATTTTTATGAGGATTTGAATGTCGTCTAATCTAAAGAAATATTTCGTCATTTTTGAGCATGTGAGTTCAACAATGAGATTCAGTTTCCTCAAAATCAAGATACAGAATCGTCAAATCACGATCGTAAAAGTGGGGATTCGCTTTTACTCAAAAGTCACGTGATAGTTTGACGAAACAATCCTCAAAATTAACGAAATGGGGCTTGAGGATTCATTAAACTGTCAAAAATGAAAGTGTTATTTCTGAGAGTGTACTAACTAGTCATCATTTCCATTTAATCCACTATTTACGCGCAGAACTGTCGCCAAACCTAGCAAGTTGTCATCACATCCAGCAACCCCCGCACATTGTCTTTAAACGGCCCCCATCTGAGGCATTCCACATGACCGCCTGGATTGGATGTGATCTCCCAATGTGACTCGGCCACCCATCTTCGTGGCACAACAAGCGGCTGCCTGGAAAGCATTCCCTGCATATTTTAAAACGCAGGGACAAGCCACTATAAAATAAGGCGCTGAATATTTAACGAAAGCAGCAGGAGGGGTGCGGCTCAACTCTTTGGTGGCTAGGTTTTGGAGGTAAAGAGCGGATTTCGGGGAGTTGGATTGTTAGTGTAAGATAATGGGGCAAAAGAAGAACTAGGCTTTTATTAATAAATTTTTATGCAGCACTTCAAAGTTATATTTATCCTCAAATATATACCTTAAAAACCTTAGACCTTAAAAACAAATATGCTATTTGCGCCCCCAAAAACTAACCAATTAACTGTAAGTCGTCTTGCATATTAGGTGTAAATAAAGCTTCCAGTTGTTAAAATGAATAACCGCAAGGCAAATTAAAATAAAAATCCCATGAAAAAAATGATAAACTGGACACATTTGTATTTACTTTGTCTTCCCGTTTAAGTTTTAGACATAAAATTTAAAAAAGGATGTTACAGTTTTGTTAATGGCTATTAGTACTTCAGTTTTCTTTTTTTTTCCCCTTTATTATCCACGCGAAATGAATAAACTTTAACATTATTTTACTCCAAATGAAACCTACTAATTCATTGGAATTAAAGAATAACTTTTAAGTAGTACATTTAAAAAAAATTAAATTATCCAACTTAAATTATCAAGAAGTTTTATTTGTGATATCTTTTGAAAAGTCACATATGTCGTTCCTCTTATTTTTAAAAACCACACATACTTTGTTACGGCTTGAGAGCCAATGAGTTTCGCATTGTTACTTATCTCCCGAACCTATATTACTTTCATATGCTGGAATTGCAACCATACCAAGCTCTTACTTTGTGGCAGAATGTACCAGCACAAAACACATTGTCCTGTGTCCCAAACTTGTCTAGCAACTACTTGCGACCATATGAGTCCTTTGTCCACCTCTGCATTTAAACTATCTCCTCCGGAGTTGTTTAAACTAGACAAGCTTTTCACGCATACCACTCCCTAAACACCTTTTGTTAAGGGAAGAAAGGGATTAGCAGCTAAAGACCTTTAGTACTTTGTTGTACCGATACTGGTACAGGTTTTGTACCAGATGTTGTACATCACACTGACCATTGGACAAATGGATTTTCTGAATCATTGCCACTCCTTCAAACACTTGCAAAGAAATTTCAGTTGTTGTTGTAGTTTGGTAAAGAGAGGTCGTGTCGCTTAGCTGCTGTGTTTGCTTTTGCATTATTTAGTTCTACTCGACCTTTTGTACTTGTGGAAATTACTTTAAAATTGGAGAAAGTTTCCATTATCTTAACTTTTAGTAATGTATTTGCTAAGTAGTGTTGAGCAATTTACTGTATGCCACTGGATATACGATACGAATGAATTCCCTAGAAACTTTAATCAGGTAAGTAGATAGTTCAGCCTAGTGCATTGTTTTCGGTTAAATTTTCTGATTTAATTGTATGTTGTCTGTGAATATTTAGTAGTTTATTTTGTTGGTGTTATTCTTGTTAATTGTTTCTTAAAATTACCTTTAAACAATCTTATTGTGATTATAAGAACCTTATTTTTTTTAAAAAAAATTTTTGATAGTTGGTATTTTTCAACGTGTACATTAAAATTGAACGAATATTTTCACCATTTCTTGGGTTTTTCGTAAGTTTGGTTTGATCCACCTTTGATAAACGATACACTCTGCTTCAAGTTCGGTTAAAAGAGCTAGTTTATTTAGCGAGACAAGCTCTTTTAACCGAATTTGAAGCAGAGTGTAATGTTCATCAAAGGCGGATCAAACCAAATTTACGAAAACTCGAGAAATGGCGAAAATATTCGTTCAATTTTAATGTACAAAAGTATCTAGAGTATCTATCCAAGTATCTATCTAATGTACAAGTATCTTAGTTTATTTAACGATAAACAAACTAGCTCTAACAACGAACCTTTGAAATAGAAACGCATACTCATACACTAATAAAAATATATATATATAATTTTCGCATACATTTTCCAAACATTTTTTCACAACCTACAAGCCAAATTCAAATATCTTAGCACAAGAAAAGATCAATATATCACAGTCCTTTACAACGCAATCCATTCTTCTTTCAGCAGCACCAGCCGCTACCCCTGGTGTCCCAGCAAGCCCAGCAACAATGCTGGGCTCCAGCAGTGGCCAGCCCGAGTCCCAGTATCAGCAGTTCGGACCCAGACTTGGAATCGGACGCGCCGCTCAATCTATCCAAGCCCAAGCACTCACGGAGTGCAGCCAAAAGACCGCACAGGTAAGGGTCGATATATTGTTGGTAGAAGTTATTTAAATTTAAATATTGGTTATTGGTATCGCATTTAACTTCACTAATTTGGTTGTGTTTAGGCTCCGATGTTTTTTAAAGATTCTGAATTTTTACATTTATTGTTGCATAATCCAAATATAATTCACTTTCTGCTATCGTCGTAGTATTAATCGCATCATCAAGTCGTGTAGTATTTATTCTATAGTTCTGTTAAATTTCGTAAAAAATAACGTGAAAATTCGATTTTATTAGAAATCAAACGTTTACAAGAACGTAGATTTTTAATATCTTTACAAGTCAATGTCAGTCGATCTTTGAGTGTCCCATCGTTGTACTTAGAGGTAAAATATTATAAGTTGTATTTTCCTGGGTCCTTTCAGTAAAGTGAAATTTAAAAGGGTCCACTAGTGTAGGTGCTGCCATCTACATATCGTTTATGCAGCTAAACCTTTTGCTCCCACATCTATTTATTTTGTGGTGCTGCCATCTATTGGTATAAGTATCAACTAAAATTCACCCATGCTAAAGTGAATTTTTTTATGTGAGATAAAATGCGGGAAAAGAAATTATTCATTTGCAATTCTTATATGGAATAAGTTTGATAAATATGTTAGAATGTTGAATAAAAATAAAGGTTTTATTTTACAAATATTTCAGGAGTCCACCTCGAGAGTTAAAGGTCCACGAAAGCGGCCCTTCTGTGTCTCCCAGTGCTATGCAACAACAACAGCAGCAGCACCACAGAAACCAACAAAACATGTTTGCAGACATGATGTCAATGGCCCATGTCATGCGCCAACCTCAAGCACCTCAATTACAGGTCAGTTTTTTTTAAACAAAATGAAGTTCTGAATTAGTTAGTTTACAAGATAAGAATTTCAGTACTAAAAGTAATGAATCTCACATTTATTTATTGATTATAATTTTTTTAGATGCCCCCGAACGCTTACCTCCCTGGTACTTACCCAGCCATGCCACTTCACCTGCGATCACCAGGGATGATGACTCATCAAGGTGAGTTTTCGGAATTTCTTTTTTATTTTTTAATTAAAGTAATGGTCCACTCTATTTGTCCCTACATCGAAGCTTTATTTTCTTGTACGTATAACAAGAATTTTTGCTTAAAAAATAAAAATCATAGAATTAATATTGTTATGACTTATAAAAATGTAAAATATATCTCAACTAAAACCAAAGGTTTTTTTTTTTTCAATTTTTTTTATAAATGTTCCACATCAATCTTCGTGAGTAAGCACCACGAAATAGAAAAAGCAAAGTTACTAATAAATAAAATTTTAAACTGATACAAAAGTTTCCTGAAATAGATTTAAGCTCTTTTTGAATATATATATATATATTTTTTTTTTTGCTTTTCTTTTCTTTCTGTGTCAAGGCATTATATGTCGCTTCACTTACACTTTACTATCGCATATCAATAATTTTTTCTATAATTAAAGTAAACAAGTCTTCAAAACTGTAATATCCAATCAAGGCAAAGTGTTTTACCCTTTTATGAATCCCGACAGTCTGAGATTACTTATCATTCATCAACACTTTCTAAGCACGTTTCTCTCTTTCTTTCAGACAAAGTGAAGGAGTCCCTCTCGCCAGGGGGGCACCTGCCCCCTCCCCACGGGGGCCCCTTCCCCAACTTCAACCTCCACATGTACCTGTCTCAGTGCATGAACCCCCACGACCCCTGTGATATGGCCCCCTCGCCCCCATCCATGGACGACAAGAAGCACGAACCACAACTCGCATCTTCACCCAGTGAGTAGCATTCGCTTTTTAATTGGACCACTACAGTACTTATAAGTACTGTTAGTTATTCATAAGTATAACATATAAGTACTGTTACTTATAAGTATAACATATAAGTACTGTTAGTAAATAAGGGGTTAAAACCGTTTTGCTTACTTTAAGGGTTTTGTATGATAACAGATCTCAATGCAATTCCAACGGGGAAACTTTTGCCTTTGCTCTTAAATAAAGTATGTGACATGTACTCACATAAAAACTAACCAAGGAATGCAGAAGAAAGTTGTTTTTCCATAACATAATTAATCAGTATAATTTTGAATATATTAATTAGTTATAATTAAAACAATAATTTTTGTTTATATATTTACGTATCGTTAGTGCTGTCATCTGTAGTTTGTGGAAAATTACTAAAATTTTGTTTTATTTAAAACTAATTAATATCTTTAAAATTATACTCAAAATAATATATTTTTCTGTAATTTTGGTAAGTTTTCGTGAGCACATGTTGCATACTTAATTTAAAAATAGGGGCCAAAGTTTCCTCATTGGAAATGTATATATTTGGATGGTTCAGAATACATGCGACTGTTTTTTATAATTTTCGAGTTAGTAGAGGAATTGCATGTGCTATCTATGTAGAATTTCAGTGCAATAATGAAAAAATTCTTGTTCAGATAAGATGCGCTAGGCAACAGCAATTTTAAAAAATGCGTTCAATCGCTACTGCTTAGCGGCTTCAACTTTAAACGTTGGTCTGTAGCACAACGAAGCATTTTATGTCATTGTACTCTCATCATAACGATAGGGTCAGACAACTTTACAAGGAATTTAAGTATTATTCACAGGTGTGACTTGAAAAGTTTCCTATGTCATAATTAATTTTACTAATTATTGTAAACAAATCAATTGGATTTTATTCCCCAATAAACATCATACTAATAAATATTGTTTTCAGGCAAGATGGCAGGGGCAAAAATCATCCGACAAACAAAAAAAGACGGTGAGTCCAAGCCCCACATTAAGAGACCCATGAATGCATTCATGGTGTGGGCCAAAGATGAGAGGCGGAAGATACTTAAGGCGTGTCCAGACATGCACAACTCCAACATATCCAAGATACTAGGTGAGACATGGCACTCTTTGAATTGTAGAAATGATTTTTATCAATTCACTGAAAATATTGTTTTGACTGTATAAGGATATACATTCGTATTTTTTTTTAAATTACAAATTTTTATGCAATTTTCAAGTTCAATTCTCTAAAATATGGATCTAAATAAAAGCTCATACATAATGCTAGTAAATTACCACTTACCTTTTAATTATTAATGCTAATTAGTTAATGCTAGTACCTAATCTCATTGTGAGGCAGTTTTGATTTCATGGATACATAACTGTTGATTGAAAAACATGGATTCATATTACTAGCATATTTGGTCAATTAGCACCCATTTTTTTGTCCATACTGAGTCATGCCCTTTTAAAACAAGAATAAAAACCAGGCTTCTGATGCTGATTCTAACTTTATAGTAAGGATTAAAAAAAAGTGGGTTAAGATGCTTCTGTTGGTGATTTGCCTGTGGGCTCTACAAAGCCACACGACGCTACAAAATAGCACAGACAACAAAAAAACTGACCACATGAAATGAGTGGCCACTTTATGGCCTTGAATTTCAGGTGTCAGCTCATCAATCGACTGTGGTTCTAAGTTAATGCTCCCTTTGCCAATAGCCCTCATGTAGCTCTACTACTCAACTGATAATCCAACTCAACTAACCTTAATTTCCTTCCACTTTGACTATGGTTCTAAATTAATGCTCCCTTTGCCAATAGCCCTCGTGTAGCTCTAGTACTCAACTGATAACTCAACTACCCTTAATTCCTTCCACTTTGACTGTGGTTCTAAATTAATGCTCCCTTTGCCAACAGCCCTCGTGTAGCTCTAGTACTCAACTGACATTCAACTCAACTAACATTATTTTCCTTCCACTTTGACTCTGGTTCTAAATTAATGGTCCCTTTGCCAATAGCCCTCATGTAGCTTTAGTACTCAACTGATAATTCAACTCAACTAACCTTAACTTAATTCCACTTTGACTGTGGTTCTAAATAAATGCTCCCTTTGCCAATAACCCTCATGTGTAGCTCTACTACTCAACTGATAATTCAACTCAACTAACCTTAATTTCCTTCCCCTTTTAGGCGCCCGCTGGAAAGCCATGTCCAACGGAGAGAAGCAACCCTACTATGAGGAGCAGTCTCGGCTGAGCAAACTCCACATGGAGAAGCACCCAGACTATCGGTACAGGCCCAGGCCCAAGAGGACCTGCATCGTGGACGGCAAGAAGCTCCGGATCTCCGAGTACAAGCAGATGATGAAATCTCGAAGGCAAGAGATGCGCACCCTATGGTTAGTGTAGGGGGTGGTACATACAAGGGGATGCCCTCTTTGCATGGATGGGTTTAGTCAGAGTTAGGAAGTAGCCTTGTAGTTCTTGTGTGATTTTAGTCCAAATAAAATTATGACCGGATAAAATGGGAAATTATGACGCCAATAGCCCCTGTGTAGCTCTAATGGGATGATATTCTACAATTAGTGGATAATTTGGGCTGCCTACTGGTTAACTTATTATAAATTTCCTGGTTGATAGTCTCCCCCCTTTAAAAAAAACAGATATTTTTGAACATTTTATCCAGTTCAAGTTTATTTGTACATCACTGTGAATATTGCTTTTATTTGACTTGTTTTGAAAAATTTAATTGTGCTATTAAAAATAGTTTTTTTATGGCTGGAAGCAGAACTGAAAATTATCCAAACGTAAATATACTAAAAGAAAACTTTGAATAAGGCTATTATTGTAAAAAGGGCATTCTTTTCTTTTTTTATTATTTTAGTTTTTACTTTTCATTTATAACTGTTACATGATTTTTCTTTTGTCTTGTTTATTTTAATAATCTGTAATAAATATTAAAACTTATGTAGCAAGAATACTTTCACTCACCTGAATAGTTTATAGATACAGTAAAACTTCTACAAAAGACCACCTCCATTAAGCGACCACCTCCGCAAACGGGCAATTTTTCAAGGCACCGATTTTTCCCCCTATACGCTTAATGTTAAAAATACCTCTCGGACAGACCAGGCCAACCTCCGTTTACGACCACATTACAGGTCTCATCCGGGGGTCACTTTTCCAAAAAGTCTTGCTTTCCCGTCGCTACTGTATGCTTCTTTCACTATACTGCAGTTAACAATAGTAAGGTAGGGCCATCAATTACGTACGTTGACATCCCTAGCCAAAGTAACGCTTGGACACGCCCTTCCAAAAACAAATCACTAGGGTTGATTGTTGTCACATAAGCAAGGGACTAATAACTCTGATGGCAAGGAGTTAGGTTGGTAGGTTTGAAATATCGTCGCACTAGAGCTACTATTGGCGACGGGCGTCGTAATTTAAGGGGTCACAGGAGTCTTAAAAATGTGCAAAGAAGGTACTACAAAGTTTTGTTTGATCTTTCATGTAGTTTTTTAACTACTCAATATATAAGTATAATTTTTTTATATGTTATTCTACAAGACTTAGTTAGTATAAAACAAATTTCAAAATTAATGAAACTTTAGCCAAAACTAAAATAAATGATATTAAACATAAAGCTATTTGAACACATTGTGATTAGGCTTGCGCGGCAAATTTTGAGGTCAAAATTAAAGACATGACCAAGAAAATGACTTTATATTGTACAAATATGTACAAACAAAGACTTATACCTAAATTCTCAGATCAATTTTCATTAGAAATTATTTTAAAAACAATTTAAAATCATAATTTAAAAAATTTTATTAAATTTTTTAGAAAAAAGTTCTTAAAATAATTTCTAATAAAAATTGATCTGAGAATTTAGGTATAAGTCTTTGTTTGTACATATTTGTACAATATAAAGTCATTTTCTTGGTCATGTCTTCAATTTGGACCTCAAAATTTGCCGCGCAAGCCTAATCACAATGTGTTCAAATAGCTTTATGTTTAATATCATTTATTTTAGTTTTGGCTAAAGTTTCATAAATTTTGAAATTTGTTTTATATTAACTAAATCCTGTAGAATTACACATAAAAAAATTATGCTTATATATTGAGTAGTTAAAAAATGACATGAAAGATCAAACAAAACTTTGTAGTACCTTCTTTGCACATTTTTAAGACTCCTGTGACCCCTTAACCCTTTCCGACCGGGCTCGCACGATCGTGCGGGTAGCAAAGAGAATGTTCAAGCTCTTCAAAAATACCGATACCGAAGCAGCTGACTTGTATTATTCGTTATTTGTATAAAAAATGATTTTGTTTTTGATGAGTTGCTGGCATTGATGCTGTTGAACGCATTTTTTTCGATAAAACTCCAAATTTAGTCTCATAATTTTAAATCAGCGCCACCTGACCGTTGGTCGAAAAGGGTTATAAGGAGTTCAAGAAACTCACAGAATGGACGAATACCAGTGAATGTTAAATTTGCGAAACATGAAAGACTTTTCAATAAATCGTTTTCTTACAAAACCTAAAAACAAATTGAAATATGAGGGTACTTTCCGATTGAGAGAAAAAATTAACAAAAAGATATTTCTTCTTATTTTAAAAGATTGTAACTTAAATGTGTATTGTAAAAAATAGGACCTTGTTTTTGGATATAATTAAAATAACTAAATAAAATGATGAAAATTGTATACTTTTTTTAATTTTTACTACTAAACTATTGTTTATAAAATTGATTTGAACATTTAAGCAGCTCAGTGAGGAAACTTCTCAAAGAGACCACCCTCCCTCAACGACCGATTTTCCTCAGAACGGAGGGTGGTCGCTCCCGAGAAGTTTTACTGTATTTGTTTTCCTAAGCCTCAATATTTTAATTTGAATTGTTTTCCATAGTAAATTCTAAAAGGTACCTTACTTTGACGACTTTTATTTTTAATAAGGTAATTATGTAGGAGTGTCTGATATAAATATTCAAATATATAGAGGTTCCAAAACTTATATATTAAATCCAAACTTCAATACATTATTTAGCTTAATAATACCCACCCAATTAAAAACCAATTTACTAACAATATATTTTTCCAAACAGGTATCGTGACGGCCTAGGTGTCATGGACTCCCCAACAATGGTCGGCCCCTCCTCTCTCCTGTCCCTCCCCCCTCCCCCAGGGGGGGACATGCGCCTCTCTCCCCCCAACCCCATGGACCTTCACTCCCCCCAAACATCCCCCTCTACATCCAGGATCAAAGTTGAAGATCAACATCAAGTATCCATGGAAACCAACACGTGAAGAGTGGAAAGAAATCGACTTTGGACTGAGTGTTGAGTTGAAGAAGAATCACTATGGTTCTTGTTGAATGTGTGTTGAGTTGAAGAAGAATCGCCCTGGTTCTTGTTGAATGAGTGTTGAAGAAGAATCGCCCTGGTTCTTGTTGAATGAGTTTTTTTATTGCTGTTTGTTCTTTTATGAATGTTTTTTTGGTAGAAAACGGACGTGTGTTCTATGAAATGCAAGTCTTTGTTTTATTGAGGTAAAGAAATATTGTTACTATTGTGGTTTTTCATTGTAATTTATTGCTGAACTTGCATTCAGTACTATGATTGGCATTGCAATATTAACTAGTAGATATATGATGAATGAAGAAAGTAAGCAATAGTTTCATTAATAAAAAGCAATACTTAGTAATAAAATTTAATAGCATTAGGTGTTAGGTAAATGTATATTAAATTTATTTGAAAGTAGATTTTTCACATTTCTTTTCTTTCAAAAAGAACAAACTCATTAAAAACTTAAGCAAAAAACAGATAGTTGGCCTGCTTTGTAAAAAAACATGTACTTAAGCATTTATGAACTATAAATGTAAAGACTCCAGGGCGATTCTTCTATCTTCAACCGAGAGAGAAACAATTGTAAATAGATGTTATATAATGTTGTAATATGAGATTACTTCGGTGTTTTCCACTTGTTTATTTTTGCGGTGTTCAACATCGCCCGTTTTCTCGTTGCAAAAGAAACAAGACCTTTTTGAAAAAGGTGTAGCTTCTTTTAATTTCTGATGTAGATTTCTTGTATGTGGCTGGAGTGTGTGCAATGGACAATGCTGGGCTTCAAGATGCTTTATCTTATATAAACGCAATCAAAAAGGTGTTTTTTTAAATATATTTTAACCTGTATGAGGTGTAAGAGTGCACATAATCTAATTGTTGGTAGCTACAGTGGTATGAGCGATAGAAATCAAAGTAGATAATGAAGTGTCAATAAAATATCCATTGGGCATTATTTAGATATGCATTTTTGAGAAACAAATTCTTAAATACGTATAATCTAATATATTTATTATTAACAGTTTAAAAACCAGTCACCTTAACTGTGCAGATTTAAAAAAAAAATCCTTCAAAATCCTAATTATAAAAAGTAAGTAATAATTTATCTACAATAAAAGCATTTTTTTTTAAAAAATTTTATCCTTCCTCATGTTGGAGGTACTGAGCATTAACTCTATGCAGATTACCATTATTATTGCATTTAAACATGTATTAGTATGTGTTCAAGATCGTTTATAAATTAATACATATTTTAAAACAGCAACTTACCGATAGTTTCTCTTTCTTTTTATTAAATGCACCACTATTCTAAATTTTTCCAATTTAAAATTTAATTTTTTAATACTAGGAAGTGGAAAAATATTCACTGCCAAACATGATAATATAAAAAAAAAATCCTTTTGAGTTTAAAGCTTAAATTTAAGGTTAACTAATTTTTTATTTATTTTGAAATATAGGTGGGATTTTTTTTTATATTTATTTGGTGCAACAAATTATATTGTCAGAACTTTTCGATTGAAAAGCGGCAACATAGTTGCCCAGAGGCATCATGGTTGCATTTATGTATTTTTTTATGTGAGAAATGCTGCTTAGTTTTCAATAAATATTGTAATTCCAAGCAGCACTCAGTGTGTTCATAATATGTACAAAATATTACTAATAAATTTTTGTTATATAATTTAAAGTTATAAAATTACGTATTCTGTTAGATAATTTATAAGTTTTAAGTAGTTTGACAACGCTTCTGTGTAATTACTTAGTTGGCCATCTTATGTAATTCATTAATAGAATTCGGCAAAAAATTTTGAAGCATAAAAAAATTAATTATCTAAACGTAAAACATCACATCATAATATTATCTATAGTATAATAATTAACATAACAAATATGTACTTTTATTTGAAAAAATAAATATTTGAATATAAATAAATTTGAAATAGGTAATAGTAAACCCTTGTACTTATTCTAAAAATCAAAGAAATTATCTAACAATCAATAAAAAACATTTTGCAACTGGTTTGCAAATCAAAACTGCCAATTAAAAAAAAATTGCACTTGCTTAATTTTCTGTGTAAATAAATTACAATCACACCCTACATTTTGTCATAACCTTCATGCTGTGTTTCCCAACCACATTCGCCAGTGCATTTACTTTGCAACCGGAGGTCCCCTAACCTACTGTTCCTGTGGTCTTCGGTGATTTTGAGAGAAAAAAAAGCAAAATTTATATATATATCGAAGCTGCGTTTAAACGAAATAACACATGTTAACGACAGCTTCAACCAGTGTACAGTTATATCAATGTAAGCCATGTCATTCCTTCGACGGACAGTATTTGTGTAAAATAAAAAGGGCATTTCGGACTTGGAACTGCTGAAAAAAACAAATGCCAAAGGAAGTTAGCCCTAAGGAGACTTTGTGTGGGCTTTTTTCAATATGATGTGCAAATACAACTGCTCAACGTGAACTCTCTTCTAGTCTGTGATTTAAACATCTGTTGCAGAGTACATTTTTCTTTGTTTTTTTCTTGTTTTTGTAACAGTATTATTGGACGAAACAAAGGTGGTTTTTAGTTTCATCTTTTAATTTGTACCTTTGTGCTGTTTTATTGTTTGGAACTGATGTTTAGAATTCAAATGCAATTGAATGAAGAATAAACCACTTTTGTGAAATGCAATAGCTATTTCTTTGTTGTATGTGTCTTCTTTTTTTACTTATAAAACTTCATTTTTAACCCTCATTCTTTGAAGAAGAAAAGTATCATGTTACACTTTACTAATTTTTACGATTTTTAAGAAAACTAATTTAAGACAACACATTAAGTTTTCAAAAGGGTGATCATTACTTAGACCTCTTCCACAAAGCAGTTGCTAGTGCAAGCTAGGGTTACTGGAATATCTGCGTATGAGGGTTGCGACATGATGCTCTCACCTGATTGGCTGGAGCATAGCCATGCTCCAGAGATACGGCGCTGTTATTTTTTCCCCGTAGACATTACACGGTGACTCAGCGAAGCTCTAATAAATCGCATCTAAACGATATAATCAAAGGAACGTAACCACTATTTGTTATTGATTTTGTTTTTAATGATCTATATTCTTCAATATTTGTTCTTTTTTGGATTAAAATTCTTAACGGTAAAGCTATAATCCCTGTTTTAATACCGGCGTGTGTCATTACTATGGAATACAAAAGTTGTTTAAACTCGGGGAAAAATGTATAAAGCTTTACTTTTTAATCTTTGTATTGTAAATTAAACATCATGTGGACTATTACATTTCTAAAAATAGTATTTTTTATCATTATACTACCAGAAAATGCCATTTTTAATGTCGAAGCTAACAGACGGTATTTGGCATGCGTTGGCGGAACATTAGTTGGCGGGGTTCCGTAAAGAAACCACAAATCAAAGTCATTGCTTTGTATACAAATGTTCTACGAAAAAAAGGGTAAATAGTTCTCATTTTTAAGTGCGAGAATCGAATACAAAAAGGTATTTCACATTCAATAAACAAATTTATTTGTTATTTCAAGACATAAATTTATCATTTTTATTAGTTTAGCTTCAGTTAGAGTGTTATTTTAATTATTTTTTTTCCTTCGATTTTGACGTAACAGGGAGCACGAATATCAGGGTCAAAGGAGCAGCCAATAGGAGCATGCGAAATTTCGGCGCCAGCAGCGTTGTTTACGCAGATTCCTCCGCCTAGTACATTTCTCTGCTGCAAACTTAAGCTCGGTTTTGGTGTAGTTTTATGGCTTTGCTTAAGGGGTCATAGGAGTCTTAAAAATGTGCAAAGAAGGAACTACAAAGCATAGTTTGATCTTTCATGTAATTTTTTAACTACTCAATATATAAGTATAATTTTTATATGTAATTCTACAAGATTTATTTAATATAAAACAAATTTTAAAATTTATGAAACTTTAGCCAAAGCTAAAATAAATGATATTAAACATAAAGCTATTTGAACACATTGGGATTAGGCTTGCCCGGCAAATTTTGAGGACAAAATTGAAAAAATGACCAGGAAAATGACTTTATATTGTACAAATATGTACAAACAAAGACTTATACCTAAATTCTCAGCTCAATTTTAATTAGAATTTAAGAACTTTTTTCTAAAAAAAATTAATAAAATTTTTTAAATTTTGATTTAATTTTTTTCAAAAATAATTTCTAATTAAAATTGCGCTGAGAATTTAAGTATAAGTCTTTGTTTGTACATATTTGTACAATATAAAGTCATTTTCTTGGTCATTTTTTCAATTTTGACCTCAAAATTTGCCGCGCAAGCCTAATCCCAATGTGTTCAAATAGCTTTATGTTTAATATAATTTATATTAGTTTTGGCTTAAGTTTCATAAATTTTAAAATTTGTTTTATTTTAAATAAATCTTGTAGAATTACATATTAAAAAAATTATACTTATATATTGAGTAGTTAAAAAATTACATGAAAGATCAAACTATGCTTTGTAATTCCGTCTTTGCACATTTTTAAGACTCCTATGACCCCTTAAGAGCTTAAGGCTGCTCATCACCCCCATACCCCGCCATAGTTAGATCGAGCTTGCTAATGGTAAGTCTATGGAGGAAAATTGTTTTTTATTCCAATAAAAGCAATGAAATTATTGGAATATTTTGATGCGTTTTTTTTAATTCATAAAACTCCAATAAAATTGTGCTTTTAGAGGTTATTGTTTTTAAATAGAAAAACCTTGTTTCCCCCATAGACTTACCATTAGCAAGCCCGATCGAACTATGGCGGGGTCTAGGATGGGTAGTGGGTATGGGGGTGATGAGCAGCCCTAATTTGACTAACGAGCAACCTTGATTAAAAAAAATTACCCTCTTTTTCTCAATAGTGGTATGATACACAAAAAATTACATTCCTGAAAAAACTTGTTCATTACAATGTGCATAATATCTATGAGGGATTAAAAAAAATCACACGTTAACAATTTTAAATTTAAAAAAAAAGTCTTGTTTTATTAACTTCAGAGAAATTGCTTAAAATAATTTCAAAACTGAATCATGGTATTTCAAAATTCCTTTAATTAACTAACACGCTTGGGACTTATTGAAAGACAGAATGTTCGGTAATAAAAGTAATAGTCTAAGAGCTAGCAACGTTTTTGAGAGAGAATTTCAGGTGGGCCAGTTTTAAGATATGCTATCTCTCTCACTCTCCCGGTCATCATACGGGCTATCTGGCTGGCGGTAGTGGTTGCGTTCCTCAGTGCGCATCCTACTTATACAAGTAAAAAATTGATTTTTCAAATCATTTTAGGACGTTTTATTTTTTTATTAGTATTTTTAGTGAACTTTTTGCAACATAAATCTATTATTGCCAGACATTTTTATTGTTGTTTAAGCTGTGCCAGACGCTAATTTTGATTTTGAAAGCTCAAGTGTTGCCCAAATTACCAGCTCATGTGTGAATTCACCGATCATTGTAATTACGTCATCGTCATTCGTTGCGCATTACCATGTGGCAATACTTGTAATGAGCTGATAATTTGGGCAACACTGGAGCTTTTAAAATCAAAATTAGCGTCTGGCACAGCTTAAACAACAATAAAAATGTCTGGCAATAATAGATTTATGTTGCAAAAAGTTCACTAAAAATACTAATAAAAAAATAAAACGTCCTAAAATGATTTGAAAAATCAATTTTTTACTTGTATTAGTAGGATGCGCACTGAGGAACGCAACCACTACCGCCAGCCAGATAGCCCGTATGATGACCGGGAGAGTGAGAGAGATAGCATATCTTGAAACTGGCCCACCTGAAATGCTTGTTTTTCCGACGTTGCTAGCTCTCGTACTATAAGAGATGTGCCAAAAACCAATTGATCTTGTTTTGTGGTGCTGCCATCTATCGAGTTAATACAAAGTTGACTTGAGAAAAATGAATCTTACTATTTTAAGTCAAATATTTAGAAGCATACACTATGCTTACTAAATTGAAGTGTACAAAATATTTCCAACATACCAAAATCCTTCTTTGTACCTCATTAGTAAAGATGGGAGAATGAGCAAGTATTAGATGGTCAACGAAAAAAAAGTCACACCCTCACTCTGATATTACATTTCTCCCACGCATACAAAAGCTAAAAAGTTTTAAATTAAGAATTGCGAATTTTATCTTTAAAAGTAGTAAGAATTATCTTTTAAAGTATCAACTTACTTAATAACTCCAAAAGAAGAAAATAAATAAAATCGAAAAACTTTTCAGATGGAGCTGTTTGATTGATCGATTGAAATTTTTCATGTATTTCTGAAACCATGGTCCGACTCTAGCTGAAACTTTGTAAAGAAATAATTAAGTTAAAGTTTTCAATAAAGTATTTATTAAATACTTTATTTATAAGTAAATATTTCATATATTTTGTTATTAATAATTTAGTTATGGAAAATCTGAAAAAGTAAAGCTAATTTAATTTAATAACTTCTACTTTCAGAACCGGAAAGTGTTGTTTACTTTTGAGACGAAAATGACTTGTTGGCTGTTGGCTAGTTTCGATTCAATAAATATACTTAAAATAACAAAATAATATATTTTTTTATTTTATGTACAGTTGAAAGTTAATTTTAAGCACTATGGATTTGAAATTAAATACAATTGAAGATGCGAAGAAGGCTTTTGAAATTTACGAAGAGCGAGAAGTATGATAAGTTAAACTTGCTAAATATGTTTGTCCATAAATATTATTTTTGCTTGCTTTTCTTTTTACAAAAGTATTATTATTATTAAGTGTATACGCAACAGCTTAACTAGTTTTTTTTTTAATGATTATATAGCTTTTTATATTGTTCCAGCAAAATAGTAAGGCAAACTTTTAATATAGAAAGATAATTGAAAGCGATTAAAAGAACTAACCAATTAAAATCTAAACGCAAGTGGTTAGGTCCGATTGAAGGTGAGGCTTTGATTGGTTGGAAACATCCAGAAATTTTCAAAAGTGTGATTATTGATCATTTTGACAACTATAAATCATATTCATTTTGTGAATGATTGATCTGGGGCTCTTAGTTCTCGTGGGTTGCCTTGGGTGTCTACTCAGGTTTTGGCTTGCCACTTGACTGTGGTTCTAAATTAATCCACCCATCGCCAATAACCCTTGTGTAGCTATAGTGTGGCGATAATTTAAACTAAACTTAATTTGCGTGACGTTTAGAAAATCATTCTAAGTTATATTTATTCCATGGAATTTAGCACAGCACACCCATATTATATAATTGCTAAACAAAACCAGTTTCTAAATTCAATGTGATGTTCAATATGAGCCATCTAAAACTATAATAGAAGTTTTACATGTTGTGTATTTATTAATATGTTTCAAAATTGTAGTCAACTTGCAGTCTAAGTAGGTCTTTTGCGATCCACAGGCATACACACAGACAGACAGACTGTTTCTTTTATTATTATAGACACACATCGCCAATCTTGAAAATATTAAATTAAAATTGTAACTTACACACATAACTGGGGGTTATAATTTCATCCAAAATTATTTATTTATTTTTTAAACCTCTAAAGAAGCAAATGTAGTTGAATCGTAAACTTGTTTTCACTTCACGAGATTTAAATTTTAACTGTAAAATTATTGTCTTTAAATTTTTTATTCTTTGTGTTGCTGATGATTATAAATGACTCAAAAGTGTCATTGGTGACTTGCTTCTGCTTTGCTTAACTTAAAAATCAATATTTACTTGAAATGGTGCTTGTGACTCTAGTAAATACATTGGTAATAATCATTTTATTTTGTTAAAATTGACCTTTTGTTTCTTTACCTAGAAGAAACTTGATGCTGAATTGCAGGCATTTATTGAACAGCATGATCTACAGGATGATAAAGTGATATCTCTTCAAAAAATGTTGTAAGTTTTGTTTAAAAAAATTTAAAATTTGCTCTTTGCAAAAAAAAGTATTCTTTCAAATTAAAATTTTTCTCCCAAAAATTAAATTGCTAGTTTTGTCATTTTTTGTTATGAATTAAGTACCCAGGTCATAACTAAAGAGCTCAAGTGCAAAACAAGTTAAATCAAAAAATTGAGTTGGTTAGCTTTTCATACAGGTATTGTTGGGAGGGATCCACCAACCTTTTGATTTTCAAAAAAAAAAATTAAATCATATGTATATATACATATGATTATAATCACTCATAATCATCAATATGTATATAACCTGCATGAAAAGCTAACCAACTCAATTTTTTTTCTAAAAGTTATTTAACTTGTTTTGCACTTAACCTCTTCAACTTTAATATAAAACTGATGTGTTTTAATTTCAGGCCTCAGTTACATCTAGTTCATTCTGATTCGGACCAACTTTCTAGTATGATAGCATTTACATCTGCCTTAGCTGAAAACATTAGCAGTAAAGTTAAAAAACTTGATGTGACAAGAGTAAGTAAGTTTTACTGTTTTCAAAAGATTTTTTTAGGGTTTTCACGATCTGTAGGAATTATTAGTAACTATAAAAATATTTAAGTAGCCATTTTTTTTTTAATGAAATGGTGTCTAATCTAACATCCCTCAACAGCGTGAAATAAGTAGCTGATATTTTTACTCAGAACTACTTTACTACTTAGTGTTGGAAGTTTTAAACAAAAATCAAATAAATTGTCCCACGCAAAAAATTTAATGTATATTTTGTTATAACTTGTTAAATCTATGAAAAAATATAGTGTTTGTTATTACGTAGTATATTTACATTTTAGAATTTTTTTCCTTTCATAGAGTCGAGTTCTTGAATGCATGCAAAGAGTAGAAGACATTTTGGACTTAAAATTTTGCACAGATGGTGTCCAAACAGCTCTTCAAAATGAAGATTATGAACAGGTCGACTATTCTATCTGGGTCATTTTTGTAAATGATGCATTCTAATATTGTATGATATGAGTTTAACTATTCCAAAATTATATATTTATAGGCCGCTGCTCATATTCATAGGTTTTTGAGTTTAGATCAAACTGTGTTGAAGAAATCTGCTGCTGACAGTAAAGAAGGCAAGTATTGTAACTTGTGCCAGCCACATTTATTAAAAAAAATTCTTTAATGCTTTAATATATTTTAGAAAAAATTACATATCATATTAGTTCAAAAAAATTTGTAGGAAGTGGTGTTTTGATTTTATTTAAAGTTTTTTTTTTTTAATGTCTTGAAATTATTTTATTTGATTACTTCAATAAATTCAAGCATTAATTTTGTCTTAAATTGCAAATACTTTATGCTGTTAAACAAAGTATATCATTTCATCTATGTTCCGCTACCTTTGTCTGTATCTTATTTCATATTTCTTTTCAATGATCAAAAAAACAAACTTAAAAACCTGGCTCATAGCCAGAGGGGGCATATGGGGACGTATCTCCTGCAAAAATTCTTATGCATAACCATTTCCTATGTAAAATTCTAACTAAAACTAGATGTGTGTGAAACTACCCGGCTTTAATTGCAACTTAATACATCATTAAATTGAAAGGTAATTGCATTAACTTAAACCTTAAAAGTTAGCAAGGCTATGGCAGCTGCAAAAATGATGTGCATGAATGATTTTTCCGAAAACCTTATTATGGCAGCCAATAGGTTATAACTACTCGTGTACCAAATTTAAAGTCCATAGCTCTTTTAGTTCGAGCTGTAGAGTAGTTTCAGACTAGAGTAGACAGACAAACCAGTGTTCGAAAACCACTTTTTTAGAGTCCACACCCTCCAAAAATATAGAAAACACTAAATGTCAATTTACCCCCCCCCCCCATCACGATACCTTACATTCCCTATTGTATAGTTGAAAGTAAAAATTATAGTATTCTACTGTGTTATATCATTATCTATATTTACTATAAATCAAATATACTTATTAGGCAGCAGCTTAGATGAAGCCTTCAACAAACTTCATGAAGCAGAAACCCAGTTGAAGGCAATAGTTATGAGAAAGTTCGATGAAGCTGTTAGGGATGAAGACGTGGCGTCTGTCGAACGCTTCTTCAAGATATTTCCTCTTCTAAACCAGCACAATGAGGGCCTTAAAAAGTTTTCCACTTACCTATGTTCACAGGTAAAGTGTTCTTCAGTGATTATATTTATGACTAGGGTTACCAGGTCAAAAAAATTAGAAACAGGACACTTTTGAAAAGCAGGACACATTTAAAATGGAGACAAAACCTTATTATTAGCACATTAAACATTATTACATTATATTATTTAAACAGTATTTGCATATTTATCTACAGAACTAATTTTTCTCAATAAGTCCTTGTTTTTAAATATATTATAAATCTAAGGCAAGGACCGATGTTCTGACACTATGCATAAATCTGGTTTTGGAGTAAACTAAAAAAGTAAGCTATTACAATTTGAAATGTATACAGACTTCTTTAAAGATCTTCAATATTAATAAAATTTTTAAAAATATGGACAATGTTTACTTAACAGCTCTCATTTTCTTAGAAATGAATATTGTTATTATACTTTTTGAATGCAATACTTTAAAACTGTAATGGTAATAGGGCAAAAATTCCGTTAGATATCTTGCAATTAATGTGAATAATGACTGCAATTAGAATTAAGGAATTAATTTAAAAATTGTGACAGTAAATTTTGAAATAACTTTTAATGTTTTGAGGTATTGAGATAGTGATAGCATTACGTGTTTTGTTATTGTATTTGCATAATAAAGCTTAATTGTAAGATTTAAAAAATATAGATAAAATATAATTCAATATAGTAAACAATTTCATATAAAAAGACTTGTGCCTGTCATTATTCTTGTAAATTTACATAAAATATTAATACTTTAATATTAATATAATATTAATAGAAAATATATTTTTAGATTGCCGAGAAATCTCAAAAGAACCTAAAATCTGCCCAAAGTGTTTCTCCCAGTGATAAAAGATGGACAGTGAAATATGCAGACATAGCAACCCTTTTATTTGAAGGCATTGCTCGTATTATAGAAATACACCAACCACTAGTAGAAACTTATTATGGTATCAATTTACATTAATATGATATCATTCAAAGTGTAGTTTATGAATTTCATAGATGTGACAATTGTTTAAACATTTGATAACTTTTCTGCAGGTCCTGGGAGATTATTTTCAGTCATAGAAATTATCCAGAAAGAATGTGATCGACAAATCAAAAAAGTGCTAGATGAGTTCAAGGTCCAAAGAGAGTTTCAAAAAAAGGTTTTGTCTTTAAGTTCTAAATTTATGTGTGCAATTTTTTTTTTATAGAGATTACAGCAGAGTTTCTTTATTACATATATATTAAGTTTCTTCAGTTCAATCAATCTCTTGATAATGCAGTTATTTCTTGGACATCAAGACACGTTTAAGACTATCAAAAATTTGATTTAATATAAACATTAAAAGACTAATTAAATTAAATTTGTTCACCAAGAGTCAGTGCTGTTTCTTTGCTAACTTGATAAATTTAAGAAAGGTTATTAAATACATACATCATTTTTTAAAAACGTTAAATGAGTTTGTCTTTATTTTTCATATCTAAGTAAATATCCAGGATCCAAAAGCTATAACCATAGTGTAATTTTAAAAAAAAGAAAGAAATTTTCCCACATTTTAAATTAATTAAAACTCTTTATGCTTTTTTTTGTAGGTTTTCAATCTGCAACAGGTGAACAAAAACCCATACAGAACTACAGATAGGTATTGTGACTTCATGATTATAAATTAACTAGATAGTATGGCATGAATATAATACATGAATAATAATGTTGAGTTGTATGCAAATACTAGTTTTATTGTGTAAAACTGTTGCATGTTTCAGTGAAACACAAGAGGTTTACCTTCTTTAGAATGGTACACAATTCATTCTGAAAAAAAAAGAAACCATTGTATACAATTCTGAA
Organism: Hylyphantes graminicola; assembly: GCA_023701765.1. Taxonomy (NCBI): domain Eukaryota; kingdom Metazoa; phylum Arthropoda; class Arachnida; order Araneae; family Linyphiidae; genus Hylyphantes; species Hylyphantes graminicola. The sequence continues at coordinate 25,033,120 of CM043121.1, forward strand.
GAAGATGGACTTGTATTAAATTCGAAACTTGAACAACACCAAGAATGAACTAAATATGGTTTGCTAGATAAGACGGCCTGCTGTCTTTCCGCAAAAATGTTCTGTGGTTGTAATAAACTCACACAACCAAGCGTTAAACGAAACACAACTTTAATAACTTCCAAACATTAACAAAACATAAAAATAAATGGGTAGCTACTCGTAAAAATCAAATCATATCAAGTAAAGTTATGCGTTGAGCATGGCTCTGTGGGTTTGTTTTCCTCAGCTAGAATTTGAAAGATGGCGGCCTCCATGCTCGTTTAATTCGAGATAGCCACTCATTCATCAATTCAGGATCAGCATGGGGAAATACGTGCAATGAAACTTTTCTTTCTGTACAATTTTGCGTTAATGAATTATTAGAACAGCCAACAACGCAGCAAAAATTTGGCATTTAAAAAAATTAACAACTTCAATATTCTCTGCGAAAACTCACTACCGAATAACAAAACATAAACAGTAAATAGTAATTCTAAATTAGGGATGGGTCGGTCCGAAAGGAACGGTTCCGATTCTAAAGTTGGTTGGTAGACATACATTTTCAGGCTCGTGTGCTTGTTCAGGGACCCGCTTAAAACCTTCGTCAAGTAAGACAGACACAACACACTCACCCACATATACACATACGTGACAGATGCTGCCATCTATCGCGCGCTGGTTTCCTAACCGCTGTGCTGCCGGGTCAGCATAGTAATTCTAAAGCAGAGACATTAAATTCTAGTTGAGGAAGACAAGTGTTGCCAGATTCGCCGTGAAACAACCCCATAGTTTTATTCAGTTATCGTCATAAATCGTGAAAAGTTGGATATTCTCTGAATAAGATAGTATGTTGTTCGATATGAATTTCAACCATAACTTTTTGTTTCTTTCAAAAGGCTTGACCCAAGAGAATTAGACAGTCTTTTGGCTGAAATCACCATCTTGAGTACAAGATCTCAACTATATCTGAGATTCATTAGGAGAAGAATACAGGTTTTTATCTAGTTTAGTTTTATTGATTTTTACTAGCTGGACCATTTTCTAATGATTTGGGTACTGACTTCTGTGGGTTGAAATCCTTGAATTGTAGCATGGTTGTTTGCCATGGGATTTAAGCAGTAAGTTACAGTCTAGTTGGCTTTTGTGTAGCTAAAAATTACCTTATCGTGCCCTGATGAAAACTATAACAATCCATGTATTAATGAAAAATTGTATTCTTTTCTCTAAATCTGTATTAATTTAACCTATAAATCTGTATTATTTTTATAAATCATGTATTTATTAATTATGTATTACTTCTTGCCATGATATTTAAATTATTGAAATATTAAGTTCCTTTTTCATAATTGCACCTGTTTTATATTTAAAGTTATTATTTTTATTTTATTTTTCTGGTCATCTAAAAGGTTTTTGTAATTCAAGATTAAAAAAACAATGAACCAAAAAAAATATGGCAAATATTAAAAGTTTTCCTAGTTAGTTCTACAACATTATTGGGTTTCTTTTGTAATTATAGTTTTAAATAAAATGTATGCTTTTTCTTACTTATATACTTATTTCTACTTAACTTTTATTTTAGGGGGATATTGATATTTCGTCAACAAATGAAAATCAAAAGAAAGGTATCAAAATTTGGACTAAAAAATTTAATTTTTGTGTTTTTAAATCATTAAATATTCATGGTATATTTAAATTTTGTTTATGTATATTTCTGTTTTCAGATGAAATCTTAAATTTAAATAAATTTCTAAAAGAATGTGAACTAAGTCGTTCAATGCATGACTTACTCGGCACATATGTCACTATGGAAGAATATTTCATGCGAGAATCCATTCATAAGGTAACAAATATATATATTTTTTAATTTTGTTTTGTATACGAAACATATTCATGTATGCATAAAAAACATGTTTAAAGCTTTTAAACTTTGTTTAATTTTAGGCTGTTAGTATGGATGCTATTGAAGAAAATTCTTTAACATCTAGCATGTTGGATGATGTCTTCTTTATAGCAAAAAAATGCCTGAGGTAAAATCGTAGAAAAATGCCTTGAATTTTTTTAATTATTGTTTAGTTGTTAATACTTCGTTGTTTAATTTAATTCGTATTTTTCTTAGTATATTCATTTGTACTTAAAATAAACTAAGCACATACATTTTCTAGGGGAAAAATAATTTTTTTAAATCTTAGTATCGCCTTTAAAAAATTTTTAAATTATATTCCAGTCCAATAATACTATTAAGTATTTTATAGTTTTCTTTTTATACTTTTAGTTTTTAAATATTAAGTACCTATAGTTTAACAATATGCATAAAAGAAAACACTGGGACATAGCCACTACTTTTTAAAAAAATAATTCTGTGCACTTTGTATATCAAGATAATTTGTTATCCTTTTAAAAGTTATTTTATTCTTCTTCTTAGCCATTAAAAAAATCTAAATTACTGTATATCTATAAAAATCTTAACATTCAATCCTTTTTTCAGACGGTCCATTTCCAGCTCCAGTGCAGACATTGTCTGTGCTATGCTGAACCACACCACAAACCTTCTGCAATCGGATTTCTACGATGTTTTGAACGAGAAAGTGAAGCTGGGATTTCCATCCAGCATGCTCGACTTCAGCCAGGCATACAGCGTTTTCCAGTCAAGTCTGCAGATTCAGTCATCGGACATCGATAAATCTAAGACTGAGTTTTTGGTATGGTATTTACATTTAAATTTTTAGTGAACCTGAATCTATTATTCTTGTTACGTTTTACTGACCTTTTCGTGCTAATTTCTGTTTAAAGACAAAAGTTTTTGTTAGAAAATACAATTGAAATATGTTTCTAAAATTAAATATCCAAACTCATCAGCTATTTTAATTTTTACTGAAAATTTTAATTTTTTAAGCTGAAGGGTACACCTGTAAGAACAAAATAATTAACCTCAACTGAAATATACAATATACATCAATGATGGATATTCTATAGATTATTGTAAATTGAAATCTTGTTTTTTCTATTTAGTTATTGGGTTTGAGACAATGAAGTTGTTTTAACTGGATGTGGTGTACATAACATAGATTACTAAACAATTTTAAGTAATTGCATTTAAATTTCCAAAAGAATAATTCGAATATCAGTTAAATTTGTTAAAATAAATTTTTGGTTAGTTAACTTATCTATAATAAGGTACATATAACAGAATTTATTCTGCTTATAAACTGAAGACTGAAAAAATATTATTGCGTTTTTAGGTAACTTTGAACAATGCTGAAGTGGCTTGCGAGTTTGTTAGAACTCTTCGAACAAATCTAGAAGTATGTATATCTAATGTTGCATTTCATAGTAAGAAACAAGGATTATAAAATTGGATTGATTTTATTAAAGAAGGTATTTTTTCTCTTAGGAAGAAGTACAAAAAATGTTTCCACATGCCACAGATCAAGAAAGTGCAAAATTGGAGGTTAATATTAATCTGTTCTGTTTAATTAGTATTTCAATCAGAAATATATTTAAAAAAACTGCATTTCTTTTATATAATTAAGCTTCTAAATTTTGTTATAGTTTAGATAATTATGCTAACAAGTAGTTGTTTGGTAAAAACTAACTTCATTTCTATTATTGTGATGTATTTGCAAAATTTTCGACCTCTTTTTAAACTATATGTCCATGTCTTATGTAAAGGTTTCCTTCATTTAGTATGTACTTTTATGGATTGTTTTTATAAAAGTGCTTTATAATCAAATCTTATCTACCAAACATCAAAAAATTTCATCATTTTACGGAGACACACAAGTGTAATTTATTGTGTAATTGAACACTGTTTTCCAGAGTTGCTTATCAGAAATAACATCAGTCAACTTCAAACTGCAACAATTGATAAGTTATGGAAGAACACATCTTTGCACAGCAGTGGTAAAGCCTCGAATAAAACCTTGGGTTGATGCTTTCCAGTCTGCATCTCATATTATCACAGAGGTGAATTGTTATATTAAATATAAATAACGGTTAGTCATATTTAATATAAATTTTTGTAGAACATTTTTATGCCAATATTTTAATTAATTGTTAATGAATTGCGATAACTACATTCTTACTGTAATAGCTACATTATTTTGTTCTGATGTAGGCAGGTAAACTACAATAACTGCAACAATAAATTGGAGCATGTTCATTTAGTATAATTTCTTGTAAAGTTAAGAAGTTCTTACAACAAATCAACATTGGTCCAAGTTATTAGTTTATATGCTGCAGTTTACCTGTCCACAACAGTATGACAAATGACAGTGATTGCGCCCTCTAGAAGGGAGAGTGTAGGCTTTATAGCCCATTACCCAGCTCGCCAGAAGAGACAGTCACAAGAGACACACAAAGAAGGACGACACAAACACATAGACAAATACGGTTACACATACAAATTGACGGTCACAAACATCCATGCCTGACCGGGATTCGAACCCGACCCCAGCAGCTCCAAAGGCCAGTATCCTAACGATTGAGCCACCGGGGCGGCGCCCACAACAGTATACTCTAACAGTTGTATGATATCATAATTTAAAGCTCTACTGGCTTATATTTTGATAAATTGATAAGGGGTTTCTGACCTGAGTCCATATTAACAAACTAAACTAATACTCAATACTTACAAAATATAATTGTTTTAAGTACACATTAAAAATCATAAGTTAAGAATGTCTCCTGTTTGTTTGTATGTCCTGATTGATAACTTAATTTTAAAATTTATAATTCTTTTGAGATATTAAATATATAATTTTGTGCTCTGTCGATTTTTACTCATCTTTTATATACTAAAAACTTAAATTCTGTTTTAGGATGAGTATTCCCAATATGAAGCCACTGATGGAGCTAGACCATTCATCCAAAATTTCATTATCAGTACAGACACCTTCCTAAAATCTCTAAAAGTAATATATGTTCCTTAATTTTCATTATATTAAGAATTTTTTAAATGAATAAAATCTTACTGTTTGATTTAAACTATTTTCTTCTTTGTAGTCTAGCTTAACTACAAGCAATTTTGATGCCATTGTGAGCTTATTGGCTTCTGAATTAACCATACAGTTCGAAAAAGCAGTGATGCTTTGTCAATTTAACAGAGTAAGTGTGGCATTGTGATAATGGTCTATATCTATACATTTCAAATAGGCACTTTTTTATACTTCATTTGCAATTTTAAAAAAAAATTGCCATTTTTTAAAAATAATTTATTTTAAAATAACTTTTTTTTAACTAAAGTATTTTGCTTAATTTTCTTGGCATCGTGCTAATCTGTATTCCAGATAATCTAGTACTAATATAATTTGGTTATATGGATGAAAATTTAATATGTAATCATTTATTGTTAGTTGTACCTTGCATTAAATTATTGCTGAGTTTCAATAACTTCATTGCATGTTGCTTAAAATTTGTTGATAATTCTAATTAAGATGGTTTTTTTTTTTAAATCAAAGTTTGGTGGACTACTATTTGACAGAGAATTGAGATTAATCATAGCTTTCCTCACATCTGCTACTACTTGGACCATACGAGACAAGTTTGCAAGGTTGACACAAATATCGACCATTTTGAACTTAGAAAATGTAAGTATTCATTTTAAAGAAAACTGCTACTAACTTTGTTATGCCAACCTATATTTGAACTTTGCTTGCTGAACTATAAACTACCTGTGCAGCCAAAAATGTCCGACCAATAATACCTTATGTAGAGGGAGGGCACGTTAAATATCCTCCAAAGTCCTAAAGCTGCTTACAATGTCGTCCTTAACGGTTGCATTTGGTGCCTACTCAGATGGCAGCTAGTCTCTTGACTATCTATGGTTTTAAATTACGACACCTGTTGCCAATAGCCCACATGTAGCTCTAGTGAGACGATATTCAAAACTAACCTAACTTTCTTATAGCCCACTATTTTTTTTTGTCTCTTGGCTGTGTGTGCTTCAGCAATGCACTTCAATTCTGATACAGAAATCTTTAATTTTATATATTTGCTTACAGATTTGTAAGATCTGTAATTTTATGGTTATAGTTTAATAGGTGGATATATTCTTTCTTTTTACTTATGGTATTAGTTTAGAAATATACATATTTTATAAACTAAAATAAACTTTATTTATAGGTTAGTGAAATTTTAGATACGTGGGGCTCTAATTCAGGATCGTTAACATGGCGACTAACACCAACTGAAGTTCGACAAGTGCTGGCACTCAGGTATTCTTGATGAATAGTTATGCTTTACATGTATAAAATTTTATAATTAATAAGAAAAAGTCTAGAGAACAAGTTAAAAGTCATGTGTTCTTTTTTTATAAAAAAAAAAGGATAGCTCTTATCTTGTTAATCTTATCTTTTATGTGTAATGTTATTAACTTTTTTTAGCATATAAGTAAAGCAGATCCTTCTTTCTTTAATACTTACTAGATTTTAAAATATATTATTAAATTGTTTTAAAGTTATAGTGATTATGTATGCATGAAAAGTATAGTTTTCGTTTTGTAAGGGAATAAAAACTGGATTTATATAAAAACTTTTTTTTTAATTAGTATTTCTTTAAGGCATAAAATACATTATAGTGCATTATGTTCACATCCTCTTTTTTAATATCTAGAGCATGTTATTTATTCAAATTATATATTTTTATTTTTAGGAAAGACTTCAAATCAGAGGATATAAAACGACTAAAATTGTAAAAGATACAAATTTGAAATTAAGATATGCGATGTGTAAATAAAATATTTTTGGTTGTGCTGTATAAGCTTTGTTATGCAATTTACTGAGCTATAAATACGTTAAAACACAATTTAACATTGTTATAATTCCCTAAATATTTTTCAATAGAATTTTGCGAGTCAAATAATAGTATCAGAAATCATAGTTTTTATTTTGTAAGTTAAACAGAGGTTCATGAATTGCTTCCTATTTTTGACACCATTTCAAAACATTACTACCCCTCATCTGAATTCTCTTCTGGATTTTTTTTATATACAGTCGGAAGTCGTTAACACAAAATTTTGCTTAAGATGAACTGAGTGTATTTCCCTGGTCTATAAAGCTTTGAGCTAATGCTAAGATAATCTCAACTCGAAATCCCGCTTAACCCGAATAAAAATTCAGAATTTGACTTATTTTTTCTAAGTTATGAAGAACAAATTAAACAAAACATTAAAAAAAAAAACGGCATCAATCATTATAAAAATGGTCTTCTACTTCGGAGAAAATCGCGAGATCTTTCATGGTTAGTGAGTTTTAATCCAATGAATGAAGCAGCAAGTATAGGATGATCCAATACATAATAAAAAGCGGATTTGTTCCTCCATAGTGGTCAAAGCTAAAGAACCTATGAAATTAGAAGTGGTTTGCATTGAAACTTATTGATTTTCATGGAATGAATCAAAAGCAGCAGTCTATCTCTTTAGAAACAAAACAAATATTTTAAGATAATGAAAAATATTTTTTTTAAAGCAGAAATTTTTTCTAAATATGGTGTAGCAAAAAGCACCATTTCAACAATTAAAAAAAAATGAAAATTGTAGCTGCTGATGCAGTAAACCAATTTGAATATGCAAGAAGAATTACATGAGTAAAACTTTGCATTTTTCTTTACTTTGTTGTTCCTTAAAATTGTACTAACTTTTCTATAGTATGTACTTCCAAAAGAACCTTATTAATTGAATTAATAATTGTATACATGCATTATTTCTATATTGTATAACATTATAAAATTAGAATAATTTTTAGATATTATTTAAACTGTTAACTGGTTAAATTAAAGATATATATATCCTAAGGTTAACCTGAAATTTGTTTAACATAAAATGTTTCTGTGCTCCCTTCAAGTTTGTGTGAACGACATTCAACTTTATATATAACCAACATTTTTTTTTTTTTTTTAATTTTAAAGGCTGTGTTTTTGTATAAAACTTTATCCATTTCCAACTTATAATAAGAAAACATTACAATAATCATTAAGCGGACAAACTGAAGCTATATTCAACCTCTTTAATAATACAATTATTTACAAAATAAACAAAAGTATACTTTTTATACACTACAAATGTTTATGATGAACTATATATGACTCTTCTTTATTTCAAAACATCAACCTAAAATAAGAAACAAATAACATTAAATCAATAGAATTTTAAAATATTGTGTAACAATTGGTTTTTAAAATAGTGTCCCTGCATACAAAAGATAATTCACTACTGTTATTTTAGAGAATAATTCCCAGCAAAGTCACTCCCACTGCCTAGGCGTGAAAAGATTGTTGGTGGAAAAAACGTAATTGTGTATATTCAAAGATTAATATACTAAAAAGAGTAAAATTAAAAAATATATAGTAATTTAAATAAAATACAAACTAATTTACTTACTTGTAAAATCAATCTACTCAAATGACTTTTTTTCTTTTTTAATTTTCTTATTCTTTTTCTGATCTTTAGGGTTGGTATTTTGTGGTTCAGTCTGCAAAGGAGAATATAAAATTATAGTATATAATTATATATTATACATATATAAAATTTCTTTAGTTAAATTACCTGACAATAGAAAATCAAAGTTTTGATTTTTTTTATCGTTTTCCAGGTGGGAAAGTTCAGTTAAGCTATGTAACTCTCCAGGCATATACTTTTGTGTTAAATTCTACTGCATCACTGATTCTAATATCTGTCTGAACAGTTAAGTTTTCTAAATAATGCTTAAGGTCTTTTGGAATTGATTTTATCAATGTTGGGTTTGACAATGTAAAAAATATATTTTTGCATTAATAGTTATGAATATTATGACAAGTATTTCCTTTTACCTTATTAGATGGTTTAGATCGATACGGTTTCTCTTCTGGTGGAATAAAGGATTTGTTCCTTCTTTCTTGTCTCTTTACTTCAGCTTCACTCTTCTTTTCCTGTGAAAATAGATTTTTTTTATTAAATAAGTTATATTTTATTTTTACTTCCTTACAAAAAATATATTTTACTTGTTTTTGCTAAAACGCAATTTTTAAAAATAAAAATTTAATTTATATACTTTTGTGTTGAACATATTTTTTCATTGAACAAAGAGGGTAAAACTTTACTAAGTAAAAAAAAAACCTCTAAAAGATTTGCAAAAATCGTGAATAGCAAATTATAATGACATGTCGATGCAAGTTTGTTTTTTAAAAAAATTAATAATATTATCATTTTTAATAAAATACGTACAATTAGTGATAAAAACAAATAGAAAAATAAATCTTACCATTTTTTCTGTCAGTCTCTTTTTCTTACGATCTTCTTCTTTCAAGAAGTACTCGCCTGAAGCCAAAAGTTTATCCACCTAAAGATAAATTTTGAAGTTATGCTTTTGCACACAATAACTTGATTTAATCAAATACATATTAGAAGTTTTAAAACTTTATAAATATGCAAGCAAAATAAGCACCAACTACATCCTCAATGTAATAGAGGAGATAATATACTTATATGTAATATATTCCCTGCTAAGGATAAAAATAGCTTGAAATCAAACTGCTATAGTTTGGAATCTTAAAATATTGTCTTTATTAATTTGGATCTAAGGTTAATGCTATATATCCCTACTCTAGTAGAAAAACGCATATTTTAAATGATATAAACAACAACAGATCTTTTCGTCTGCCGTCGTATAATTATAAGTATAGTAACCCAGTTGAGAAGACAAATACACAAAAAAATAAAAATTTTAAATAAGATATTATAATGTAACATTTAAAAAAATATTGCAAAAATAAAAACCATTTTCTAAATGAAAATTTTAGTTAAAAATAATTAAAAAAAAAAGACTAGCAGACTAAATTACTAGTTCAAATAAACCTTCCTCGAATTTTTTTTTTTTTTTTTAATATGAACTTAATAAGATTGATAACTAAAGAAGACATTTTTTACATATGAATAATCCAAATTTTAGAGGCAAAATCAATGGATATTTATCCTAACCCATTATGCCCATAAAAAGTATAAAGCATAAAATGAAGTGAATTTAAAATCTTAACATAGCAAGCTAGAGTAATTCAACAATCAAAGCTGTTCTTACTTTGCTTTCAGGTTGAGGAGGTGGGAATGGAGTGTATTCTTTCTTTTCTCTCTTGTTTTTGGGCTGCTTTCGTTTCACAGTTTTGCTCACATACTTTGGCAAAAAGCGATCCCAATTCTCGTTCGCAAGCTTGGGATTCTTAGCTAGCTCTTTTTTAAGCATCAAGGCCTGGGGGAAATTAATATGCAATATTTATTAATTTAAGGAAGTTTTGTCCTCTGACATTCAAAAATTTACAACTGATTGCTTTTAGTTAGCATTCTCAGCAATACACAATATTTAAGTAGCAACTTTAAATTAAAATTTAAAAACTGAAATACTTTTATTAGAATTTTGTGCACTGTATCAAGGATAAGTAAGAAATTTCAAAACAATATTCTAAACATTTTTTATTGTTATGTAAACAAATATAAAAAATTACTATAAATATTTTTATAGATCATTATTATTATTTATTAATCAATGGGCTTGTTGCAACACTTGTCAAAGAAAACAAAACGACCAATGCAATTCCAGTTCAGAGCGTATGATGTTAAAAAAAAACAATGAGCTTGTTTCAAGTAGTAGGGAAGAAAACATAAAACCAATGAAATAGCAGTTAGATAGTGTAACATCAGAAGAAATATTCCCATTGTATAACAGCCAGTCAGAGGGCTGTTTTTTTTTTTTTATATATGTTAATCTGTTAAGAATATTAGGTGAAGATATATCTCAACTGAACAACAAAAATGTTTCTTACTTTGATGTTGTATATTGGATGAATATTTTTCATTGTATCTTCAATTACTTTTCGTACCTGAAATAAAAAAAGCTTAACAAGGGGAAAACAAACAAATTCAGTTAAGCAGTAGTTCGACTATTTTTTTATTACAATAACTCCAAAAGATCTTGCACAGAGAAAAATCTGTTGAATAATACATAAGAAACTTCATAAAATCAAGGCAATCAATTAAGATTGTAAAAAAACAATACCAAATACTTGTTACATTTCACGTTATAAAATTAAGGCACCTTTTGCATTAATAAAATCGTCCTCCCTCGTTAGTTTAGCATTTAAATGCAACCGACCATATATCACCACAATAATCTAAAAACTAATTAAGCATGTAACTTACATGTTGAAGACCTTTATATGGCCCCAGAGCAGCAACTGTGCCCCCTTGCACCAGAACATAACAATTGGTAAGAAGTTCAATAGCCTATAGTTTTAAAATAAAATAATTATTTACAATGTGATCATTAAGTTTTTAAATAAAGGCGAAATATTATATTTCCAAATACTCCATATTTTGTATCACAATTATTTGTTTAGTTAAATTGATTAATAGAAACAAAATAAATATTTTTTTAAATATAAGAGTATTTTAAGTAAAAATTAAAAATAGGATATTAAAAAAAAGAAATTTAAGCATTTAAATTTTACAATAGATCAAGTATATCAATATATAAAATAAAATAAGTCATCTTATTTTTCACATTTAAAATACCTATTTTCACAATAAATTTAAGTTTAAAAATAATCAACCGTAAAACATTGATAGACAAAAAAAATACTTTAAAACTTAAAGGCATGATAGAAAAATTATCCTGCTCAAATATTAGACAATAACAATTTACATGGTCATGCATTAATTTTATTTAATCATATAATCAATTAAAAAAAAAAACATTATTCATCATATTCGAAAGTTTTACATTTAATTACCAAATAATGAAAAAGTAATGAAAAGTATTGATTCCTTGTAAGTAGTAGTAAGTATTCTGAATTGGGAATTTGTGTTTTCTACACAGTTTAGGTGCTGATTCTAAAAAAGTGGTGTGATATGGCATAAATTCATGATTTTTCAAAAAATGAAACTCTTACTTTGAGTGTGGCGCCTTTAGGACCAATTAAACGCTGCCTACGTTTCACAAAGCGATCCCTTTTTCGTACCATAGAACCTATTTTTATGATGTCACATCCAATGTTGTCGTCCAATACACGGATAGCCTGAAATAATATTACCCAAATAAATTGCTGATTTTCAGAAATCTTATTTAAGTCTATGTTTGACAATGTTTACGGCACTTAGTATCAAAGTTCCTTTAAATTTATTTAAAAAATTGCATGAAAAAGTATAAGTATCTTATGAAAAAGAAATTGTCATTGTCAAACAATTTTGAAAAGTCAATTTCTGAATTACACATTCACTCAGTCAATATTGACTGACTTACTAAACCTATTTATTAGATCCTTTCTCTAAGGAAAAGACGGCAGACTAACTCTCCTTTAAGGAAAAAAAGACAAATATTAGCAATTAATTATCTGCTTTCAAATTAATGTTTTAAAGTAAAAAGGCTTTAGTACTTGTATTTATTTCACAATGAGACTAAAACACTTATCATCGGATAGTAAAACACCTCATCTTTCCATCAGCAATAAACTAATGAAAGAAAAAAATTTCCAATTTAGCTTTTGAATAATTAGTAAACAACAGCATCGGCCCTTAGGCATACCTTGTCTACCTTGAATGTGAGCCTTGAAAGTCTTTTCCTCCCTCGTCCTGCATATGCTTTTCTATGAAATGGCATAAGCATGTTTTCCCCCCATCCTACTTGGGTTCGAACTTTTCGGATTATTGACAACAGAACCTCAAACGCGTTAGGTTTAGAAAAGCAATACTCTCCACGTTTCTTAGAAAACCAAGCAAAGGGATGGGGAAGAAAGACTTTTTAAGGTTCACATAGTAAATAGACAAGGTATAAAGACTTACCATCGTTCGTGTTCTCATAAGATAAAATTCGGGCCCACAATAACTAAAATCTATACCTGTTCATGTGGAACTCCTCTGGCGATGAGCTTGATGACATCTCTGGCTTTCAGAATAATGTAAGGATCCCATGTTTTTCGGGTTGTCAGAACTGTCATACTGCCTTCGACTGCATCCAAATTAGCAGTAATATTCTGAATGCATAAAATAAATTGACTTCAGATAAATAAACTCAAAAAACAACCAATATAATAGAATGGTAACAAAAAATTAATTATAAATAAAAAATGAAATATAATAGTTTCATAGCGACAAATGGTATTTTGTAAGGGAAAGAAATATCAATAATAAACAAAGAATCTATAAAAATTCTAAAATAGCTCATCACTAGAGCTTAACTAAGGCTGTTAGCAGGGCCGCATTTAAGGATTTGCCGCCTCTGTCACAATTGTATTTTCCCATTTCGGGGAAAGGTGGCTGGATAGCTGCAAAACAAGGTGGTATGAGCTGTTTAAAATAGATGCACATATTAGAATTATCTATATACCTTTACACACTAAATTGAAAGCTAAATAGGCGATTTTTTAAAAACTGTTCTATTTTTCTTTCAACTTCAAAATTCGGGAAGAGGGGGAGCACTTGCCTTTGCAGCGGCCATATTTGCTACAAAGTTTTAGAACAATATATATGTTAACGATTTACGCATTAATACGTAAATTAATTGTTTTCCTTCTTAAAAATAGTTGTATCTTTGTAATAATTTTTTTATGCCCAATGCAGCTTTAATTGGTCGTAAAATTTGCCACCCCAAAAAATTCGACGTTCTAGGCTACAGCCTACTTACAATTCCAGCCCTGGCTGTCAGTGTAGTCTCAATGTCAAGACATTGGGCCAAGATGGACTTAAGGGGGGATCATAGTTAGCGACAGCAAAAATGACCAATTCTTAGTATTGATTTCGAAAGGCTCTAAATCATTTAAAAATTATGGTACAATAAAAAAAATTGTACCAAATTATAAATTGTACTTTTATTATTATATTTACACCTAAGAATCTTATTTTTAAAAATTATTATTTTTGAAAAAAGACATATCTTGAAACATACAATTACGAATTTTCAAAAATACAAGTATTTTTTCGGTACACTTTTCTCCAAATCTATTAAGTATTTCTCAATAATTTCTTTTGTGTGTTATAAAACCATTTTAGATCTAATTAAGTCACCTATTTTTTTGCCTAAAATAATTTTTAAATTTTATTTTTAAAACATTATATTCTAAATTCATAAAAATTCTGATTTTCAACGAAGAAAAGTGTAAAATAATAAAATATTTTTTTTAATTTGTAAGACTAAATTAGGTGACTTAAATAGATCTAAAATGGTTTTATAACACACAAAAAAAAATATTAAAAAATATTCAATAGATTTGGAGAAAAGTGTACCCAGAGTTCATTCTAGAATTTAAAAAGGGCAGGGCGCTTTTAACATAAAAAGGGCACTTGCAAAAAGTTTAGGGCATCTAAAATGCGATAAAATTTTTTCAGAAAATAGAAAATACACTCACCAGGGGTGAAACTTTTCAGGGGGTACCCCTGAATTCAGGATTTTTTTAATATTCTTCCCAAGGATTTCAGGGTTTTATTTTAGACTAAAAATTTGTTTAAATGTTTTTTAAAAAAAAATAATTTCGTAATTTTTAAATCACTTAAACATTAGCCCTGCACTTTTCACGGAGATCGTACAAGATCACGTGACTTTGTGACGTCATACAGGGTATTGACAGGAACATTATACCAAAGAGAAAGTCTGGGAATTTAATCGGTCTGCAAAAGTCAAGGAAATTCAAGATGTTTTTAGAAATCAGGGAAAATTTACTAAGGTGCCATTTTTAGCACTGCACAATCGTTAATCTTCAAATTTTTCTGAAGTCCTGGAATTTATTTTCTTTGAAATAAGTTTATGAACCATATGATATTTTTTTTCTAAAAAAAAAGGCAGTAAAATTGCCATATACAGGGAGCTATCAAGGTTTAAAAAAAAACCACTCATATCTGGGGACTCCATGGCTAACTGTATGCAGTTATTTGATGATTTATAATGCCCTATATTTTTTTTTTACATCCTATATATCCCTTATGTTTTTAAACAAAATCCTATATATTCTTCATTTCTCATTACTTTACCTTTGAACTAGTTATCTATCCCCCCCCCCCCCCCCAAACCCAAAGACTTTTTAGTTTCAGGATTTTTTAATGGTGGGCAGTTTCACCCCTGACTCACATACCAAATTAAATATTTATTAGTTTACTATTCCATCATTTTATGAAACATATTTCTAGTAGTGAAAGAACGTAATGAGGCACTTATGCCTAACAACGAGCCAGAACTGCAAACAGATCTCCTCGAGCGAAGTGGTGAAAATCATTAATGCTACTAATCAAACAAACATGGATTTTGTTGCATTCAAAATTAAAAGCATGTTTCATACACTTTTTCCAAGTTTAGTTTAACTCCAATTATTCGAAGAGGTGCTGATTATAAGAATGCCAGAAAAATTTAACATGGCCTACCTGTTACCGTTCCTCTTAATTCAATGTCATGCCTAGTATTTCTTTTGTACCCACAAAAAAAATTACTAGGCAGGACATCCAACACAGACGAACAGAAAAAAATACACCGAGTATAAATTATAAATCTCAAGTTTAGTACACTCTTTCCAAGATTCTAACATAAGTTGAAAAAAAACCTTTATAAAAAGATATAACTCAAACTGAAACAAAAGCTATAACCCAAACAACATCTTATAATTTGGATTTGGTTAAACCGAAATTAAAATATATCTTTTCTCCAATTAACTCCAATTATCCAAATTTCCAATTATATGAACGTGGTTAGGTTCCAATTGCAATTGCTTAGATAATTGGAGTTCTACTATATACTATTCAAGAATTTTTTCCAGAAAAATTCAAGAATAATTACTAACCAAAATATTAATATATTTTGCATGTTTAAGGGGTCTAAGGAGTCTTAAAAATGTGCAAAGAAGATACTACAAAGCATTGTTTGATCTTTCGTGTCATTTTTGAACTACTCAATGTATAAGTATAATTTTTTTATATGTAATTCTACAAGATTTATTAATAAAAAAACAAGTTTTAAAATTTGTGAAACTTTAGCCAACACTAAAATAAATGATATTAAACATGAAGCTATTTGAACACATTGTGATTAGGCTTGCGCGGCAAATTGTGAGGTCAAAATTGAAAAAATGACCAAGAAAATGATTTTATATTGTACAAATATGTGCAAACAAAGACTTATACCTAAATTCTCAGCTCAATTTTAATTAGAAATTATTTTAAGAACTTTTTTCTAAAAAAATTAATAAAAATTTTAAAATTTTGATTTTAAATTATTTTTAAAATAATTTCTAATTAAAATTGAGCTGAGAATTTAGGTATAAGTATTTGTTTGCACATATTTGTACAATATAAAATCATTTTCTTGGTCATTTTTTCAATTTTGACCTCACAATTTGCCGCGCAAGCCTAATCTCAATGTGTTCAAGTACCTTCATGTTTAATATAATTTATTTTGGTTTTGGCTAAAGTTTCATAAATTTTAAAACTTGTTTTATAATAAATAAATCTTGTAGAACTACATATAAAAAAAATTATACTTATACATTGAGTAGTTCAAAAATGACATGAAAGATCAAACTATGTTTTGTAGTGCCTTCTTTGCACATTTTTAAGACTCCTTAGACCCCTTAAGCAAACACTCCATAAAAAAACTAAAACCAATCTGAAACCCTAGTATAGGACAAAATAAAAAAAAAAGCCTACTAAGTTTCAAAAGTAAACAAAAAAAAATCTTCATTTAAACTGTTCTTGTGATCACAAGGTCACGACTCAAAATGATAGATCAGAAGAAAATATTCTGGTTGGTCCAATTTGGCCTGAACTGGAGCTACAGTAGTATTGAGACACTCTTCCCGATCACGTAAACGCAAAGTCAGCTAAATGTCAATCATTGAGAAGGCAATGTGACGTCATCGGTAGGTTTCTAAAAAAATTACTAGGCTGCAAAATAATCAAATCAAGAAGTATGTTCTGCACATTTTCGGTCCGGATGAAGATAATCCTCTTTCAATGGGGATTGCAAACCACCCGTTGGTGGATATTTTAAGACATCTTAATAATCCTGATTCATCCTTAAATTTTAATTAAAATTATTACTTTTATTATTAAAATCCATTATTTAAACTTGTTATTTATCAAAATTTAAGTTTAGTTTTCATCGATATAGACAGAGAATGAAGGAAACAATTTTTCTAGGTTGGGGTGTTGTGGCAAATTTTGGGCTCTTGTTCAAGGCATGATTTTTGATCAAAATGCTCGATCGTCTATCTGATTCTAAAATCGATTATCTTTGGTATTTTTTAATGATTAAGTTTAGAAAAACGGGTTTGTATAAACATAACCTGGGTTAAATAAATTTTTGAAAAAGAAAGCTGGATAAGCGGAATTTTTGAAAAATTCGGGAAAACACGGAACATTTTAAAAGAAAATCGGCAACGAGGGCGGGATTTATTTTATAAAAACGGGCATTTAGGGCGGGATTTATTTTGTAAAAAGGGCATTTAGGGCGGGATTTATATTAAAAAAAAGGCGGGCAGGGCGCCGCGCCCCGTGAAAAACGCCTAGAATGATCTCTGGTGTACCTAAGTGTTGAAAATTATAGTTTTGAGAAAAACGCGAAAAACAAATACAGTCGATCCCGTTAACACGAACTCGAAATGATCACCAAAACATTTCTTGCTAGCCGAATTTCATGTAAATCGTCAGGATTTTTTTTTTACATTGAGAAAGTGAATAGTTTTCATATATCAACACAAAAAAATCATGTTTTATAATGTAATACATAAATGATACAAGCATACAATTAGTAATTCAAAGAAGGCGTGTCACATTTGTTTATTTTTATAATTTTAATTTTTTATAAGAAATAATTAGCCGATCGATACAAAATTGGTCTTATTCGATAGATTGGGCTTCCATCTATCAGAAAATACTGGTTTCAAAAATTCGATTTTTTGGTTTTTGCTAACTATGATCCCCCCTTAAGGTACACTTATAGCCTCATCTACACAGATCAATTTATATTGAAGTGGACTGCACAACATGTATGTAGTAATATAAAAAGGTAATATAAAAGAGTGCTCCGCAATATCTCGTGAGATTGCTTTGCCAAAGCTTTAACAACTGGACTCCAAAGATTTTCATTGGTTACTCTACATAAGAAGGGTCTAGTTTCAAAACTTGTATCTTCCAAAGTGTAAATATTGGGTGCGACCTGTTCATTAATGATTTTCAACGATCATCAATTAAATTTCATGAAGTTGGCCAAATAAACGACATTATATCTTATTAGAGGTATACCTATGACCAGGTGAAAGCTTAAAAGTAGTCTGACAAAGTAGTAGGGCGATTCCACACTTATATTAACCCAGGAGCAGTGCCATCTGTTCATTCAAGGTCATTTCACAGGTATACCCCTAATAGTTTTACCTTTTAAAATGCGCTTTTTACAACTAGACCCTTCATATCTACTTAGACATTTGAAATATAAAAAAAGTATGTTTCAGTCCAAACGTCCAAGATTAGTCCTGTCTTTTTAGTCCAAACTCACCCAGTGGATACTAAAAGATCTAACTTTATCATAACAATCTTATGACTTGAGTGGGGCAGCCCATCAGGGCCAAGCTGGTCTATTGTACCTACTTGTACCAAGCCACCACTGGTCTATTGTGCTAATATCATAACAATCAGTAGGTACCAAGGTTTTTTCAAAACAAGAACTACCCCAGCCATACTCACATATTCAGCAAGTGTAGCTTTAACAGTCGGCCAGCAGTCCCTGATGTACTTTTCTCTGTACCTGGGGAAGAGAGTGGCAAAAGAACTTTCACAGAGTAAGGAATGCTTCATGTCTTCTTTCTTGAATGGCTCAATGGGGATGGCCCAAGCATCCTCAACAGGTTTTGCTAGAAAAATTAGTATACAGGCTAAATTCACTGAGGTCTAAAGAACTTGATAAGTTTCCAATTTTGATACATTTTGTTCAAAGTGAGTTTGTAAAAATTTAATAATGAAATAGTTACTTCACAAACAATTTTAATTGTACAATGGGTTTGCGAAAACTAATAATTTTGAAAACTGTTAGTAAATAAAATAAATGATAAAAGAACATTTGGCTAAATAAAAAGCATTTTTTTTATAAAACTCCCAATTTAGTCTCATAATTTTAAATCAGCACCGCCTGTGATAGGAATAACCAGATGGAGAAATCTGGCTGTAAGTCGCCCTGTCTGGAGAAAGCAGACTGAGAAAGCCTTGGCCTGTATCAGTCTGTTAGGTTGAATTATCATAGCACTAGAGCTACACAAGGGCTATTGGCAACGGGCGTTGTATTTTAGAACCACAGTCAAATGACGAGCCGACACCAGAATAGGCACCCAACGCAACCGTTAAGGGCGACATCGTACACAGCATTAGGACTTTGAAAGATATTTAACGTGCACTCCCTTACACAGGGTATTATTCGTCGGATTTTTTGACTGCACGGGCCGTTTATAGGTCGGCAGTTAATTTGCCGATGCCCGTACCCGAAATTGGGACTTTTCGCACGCTTGGCGTGCACTAGGTTGTAGTGCTGTTCCAGTAGAAGAAGCCACCTGACCGCCGGTCAAAAAGGGTTAAATGCTTCCACCTTTTGAGAATTAGCGAGATTTGGGGGGTTCAAGTGAAAAAGTAGAAGTCGAAGTATGGTGCGGGTGGGCATTAAACTCTGTTGCAATCGGATGCACAGTAAAGGCGCTCTGTAGAGTTGCCACATTTCTCTTCGAGAATTTGTTAGGGTTGCCAACTTGGCAACGTTATCACCGAATGCTTGGCGATATTTTAAAAGTCGCTAAGAGATGCGCTGAAACAGGATCGATCCGAGAATGGCCCATCAAATTAATAATGTGAGTTGTAAGATCAGTCTTAGTAGTTACACTAGAAATTAACAAAATTATCGTACAAAACCTAAATTATCTATAAGTTTTACTTTAACTGATCAGTGAAAAAATCGACGGATTATTTATAATTTATTTACAGAAAGAACAAGTGTTACATTTCTACAGACTGGTTTAAAAGCACATGTTTTCTTTTGTTACAGTGTTGCATTTCATAAATATTAAGAAAACCATATAATTACTTACGTTCATCAGTCATGTTTCATAAAATAATATTTGAAATGATAGTTAAAAATATCAATTTTATTTAGATGACTGCAAAACGCGTGTTCTAAATACCAAAATAAACATAAACAAACTTGAGGCAAGTTCCAGTTAACAAGGAACAGTTAACTGTATAAAAATTATTACTTTGATATTTAAAAAAAACTCTGACCCCAAAATATAGATTTTTTTTACCAGTGGGCTTGTTTCAACACTTTGTCAAACAAAACAACCAATGAAATCTCAGTTCAAAGCGCTTGATGCTTTAAAAAACCAATTGGCTTTCAACACTTTTTCAAAGAAAGAAAAACAACCAATGAAATCGCATTATTTAGATCGTGTCATCATAAGAAATATTCCCATACAACTAAAAAATATTTTTAAAATCAGAAATAAGTAGTGACAAGCTACATTTTATCTGTGAAAGCTATAATATAAGTACATTAAATAACTGTAACTCGATGCTTGTCCACGTTTTAGTTTTGATTTGCAGACGATAGAATCAAATCAAACTTAGAAACAAAACGCTTTTATCCCAATATATTTTAAAGTGGAAATTTAATACAAAAAAGAACTTTTTACTACCAGTTAATTTAATTAATTGCCAGATAACTTTCCAAATTATCTACATTCCAAGCGATCTGCATATTATATTCTTAAGGTAGTGCAAGAGTGTACCTGCGTTTTGTTGGTTCGTCACAATCCCTACTTTTTAAAATTTTAGAAAAGAGAACACCTGGTTTTGAACATAGAACTTAGTTAAAAATTAATGAAACATATATAACTAATTCTCTATAACTTTAGTACTAACATATGCACTGAAAAGTAGGAAGAAGCGAAATCTATCCTTAAATCGTTTTTAAAAAAGAGGAGTTTTGCAAATACACTCCTTATGATTGATCTCCACCAGATCTATTTATTAGAAGAACAGGGGAAAAAATTATTTTGAAGAAAGATTCTTATAGTATTTATCATAGGTATTGATCACTCTTGTGACCTGGACTCTTGGGGAAAATAGCCATGGTAGAAAGAATTTGAATCATCACTCATAGAAAAGTAGCCAAATTTTGCATTTGTACTGGACTCTCTATAAACTCTCCTTTGGAATCTGGATGAATTAGAGCTAGGAAGTAGTATTTCTATTTTCCCCTAAACTTAACAATTCATTGTCCTTGCATCTCAACAGAACTAATGTGGAGGTTCAATTATGATGTGCGTCCACTTGATAATTACGAGTGGACACCTCTACAATGGGCTTCCTTCCATTGTCGCTGGATGTCTTGAAGCAAGCCATAGAATATGGAGAATTTGATGTGAATGAAGCATCAACTTACGGTTTGGATGAGTATACCCCTCTCATGCTGTGTGCAATACAAGGACACGAATCTGTTGCAAGGCTTCTTATCCAAACTGGAGCAGATGCCCATCGCACTACTGTTGCTGCAAATTGGACTGCTCTTCACATAGCTTCAATGAATGGTAACACAAAAATGGTTGAGGTTCTTTTGGAAGACAAAGAATTAGACCTTAACATTCAAGCCTTTACCATTGGCGAAACACCCTTACATTTGGCATGCGAGTACGGGCGTGTAGAAGTTGTAAAACAGCTATTGATGGCAGGGTGTACTACTAATAGTGAAAACTTGAGCAGCGAAACAGCTCTTAGTATTTTTAAAGGAAGCAATGAGTTATATCTAGAGATAATACAGTTATTTATACAGAAGGGTGCCTTTTTGTCAGATAGTGACTATAAACGAATATCAACAGACAGAGAACTCAAAGAACATGTATTAAAGGATGTGAAGCTTAGTAGGCAATCAATAGTGAACAAGTTTTACCATCAATTATCTGCATTGTACAGAGTTCCTGAATTTGCCAAACAGCTTCCTTTCATCAAAACATTTAATTTGAATGCGCAAGAAACACAAGACATAGAAAACTTTGTCATACATGATATTCAAACTAACTCAATTTGTAATGTTATAAAGGCACGTCCGATTGTTTTAAAATTAATATGTGTACAATTTATACTTGCTTCTTGTAAAAATTCAAAAAGTCTCCTTTCTGATGATCTCTCTCTTGCTCATCTTGCATATTTAAAAAGATTTCCAGATTTCAGGGACAGTGATTCAACTTCAAAGAAAATGCGCCATAACTGACCTGTATAGTTAAGACATTTTAAGTAGCTACATGATTTTTGTGATGAAATATGCTTTTGTTTTAATGTTCCAAGCTTTTGTGCATAACTTAATGGACTGTTAAAAAAATGTTAGAGCATTGCCATATACCTTGCCATATTTGCCTTGAGTAAATATGATTGATATAGTGTAAGGGCTATTTCAATCATGTACTGTATATTGAAACATGTAATGTATTATATATTGGAACAGTATTAATTTTTTTTATTCATGGACAAGAAGAAAACTTAAGTGAATTAATAAGGAATTTAAAAAAAAAACCATTAAATTTTTACATCAAAAAGAGCCCTATTTATTGTATTGGTGTGTACATATTCTTTCAGCCAATATGAATTTTATATAAAAATACTTTTATTTAATCTGTTATTTTGCTTGTGTATAATACTTTGTGCATAAACTAAAACTTGAAATGTGTGTTTAAAGCCGTAGAATTCTTTCTGACTTAACCTCAAACTTTTATAATTATTGTTTGTTTAAAAATAAAAAACCTGAAAAAAAAACTTTTTGCCTCAATTGAAAAAGGACAGCAATGATATTTTTGTAACTGTCATTGTAATTACATTATGTATATATTTCAAGCATTTTAGCATAAGCAATAATCATACAAACCAGTAAAGTTTACTCCAAATTTTATTTTGTTATTAAAATCATACATTTTTATGAACAAATGTAAAAAATTTACAAGATAAAGTATGAAAATGATTTATCTATTTAAAAAATACTATACAAAGATTATCTTTCTTCAACTTTAAACACAAAGGAAGTATTTGTTACATTAAAATTAATTTTAAATTTTAGTGTATGTTTATTTGCTATCACAGAAATAGGTGGATGGATGAAATATACACCTTGTTGACTATTCATGTACCATTGTATAGATTGGTTGGGTACAATAGGTTGGATTGGTCCATTGGTTATATTGACATTATGAGAGCTGTAATCTGTCCAAAGAGCAACAGCATTGCAATTGCCTGAGCTAAGGGAAAAAAATAATAAAATAACTTTAATGAGTAATTCCAGTTCAAAGTTTTGAAGAAAAAAATGAATGGTTCTATAGTTCCTTTTGTATTAAGGAATTATTAATAAAGTAACTTTAATTTTCTAGAATTTTTAAAAATAAATAAATCCACATATTTTGTATTCATAGTTCACTTTTAAAATAAATTAACATATTCATAAGTTCAAATCAGGCATAGAATGCAACTTTTACTAACTAGGAATCTATGCAAAAAACTTTTCTAAAAGCTTCAAGGGAACATTTTATTTTACAGACTCCTCTGCTAAAAATTGCTTTTTAAGGTATGTTTAAAATCAAAAGTTTTTAGGAACAAGCATGTTTTATTAAGTGGATGTTCTATTGCTAATAATTAATTAATATTATGTTTAGCTGACTTGCACATTATCCATTGTCACTTCACAGTTAAAATACATGCATATTAAAATGGGTAAGTTAATGTATAAAAAAAATAATTTGTTGAGCCATGAAAAGGCCAGTTCTTACATTGATCTTTATAAACAAGGAATATATTTTTTAAAAAGTAAACAAGCAATTACAACTAAAATGAAATATGTATGTCTAATGTAGGAAATTTTCAGACAATAAGTTCTATAATATGCTATATACAAATTTTAATATTAAATTTATTCAAATATTTATAACTAAAAAAAAGCCAGTTAGATCATGAAAGAACGTGAATTATTCCTACACTAAAATGTCGCCAGGTGCAACATTACAATGTACAAAAGAGCATTTAAGTTTATAAATTAGTGATTTTTATAATGACTAGCAATTGACATCTGCTATATAAAATAAAAAAAAATTATAAGTCAACAAAAAATACATGTCAAAATAACATCAAAAAACCACATACTTTGAAATAGGTATTTCACCAGCAATTTCAAAATCTTGCGTAAACATGTTTTTCGTCAAAGAATTTGACATTTGGAAACCACTCGAACATGATTCACTGGCAAAATCGATTTCCAAAAGATCGAAAACATCAGACACTGGCTTGCAGGGGTATTCCCAGAGGGGGTGGGGTTCAACTGCCGCATCAGCAATGGAAATGGCTCTCTATTTGAAAATGTTTAATATGATAGTAAGTCATAATAACACAATCATAATTTATTTAGTAGTAGTACACATGATTTATTGGTTCTGGACATAATCCATAGGTTTAGGACATAATCCCGACAAACAAATAATGCCGACAGAGAAGAAATTTCAACAGAGTCGTAATCTGGACAAATCAACAACTGAATACTGTTATGCTTAATTAAGGGAAATTTAATTAATAATTTTTGCATTTTTTGCTGTCAGAATTATGGCCTGTTGAGATTTCAGCTCTCGATATTTTGGTTGTTGGGATTTCAGCTGTCGGTATTACGTCCCAGAGACCCATTGTATAACTATTAAATTTATTTTAATTTGTCATTAAAACAATAAAAAATGGCCAGTATACTACATAAATATGGAATTAGTCAATTAAAGTTAATTAGGTTACTACTTTGAGAACAGTAAAAAAACTTTAAAATATATCATTCAGTTTCATTGGCATATTTAAAAAACTAACAAACGACCTTACTCAAATTGAAATGCTTATGTAAAGATATACCAACTCAGGTGATCATGTAACCATAGTTACCAAAATGGCAGCCATACAGCTGTTTTACCTATATATTTGATTTTTATATTTTATAAGCACTAAGAATTTCTCATTAGTAGTTTACCTTGTTTGAGATAAACTTTAATAACATTGATCATGCAATCTAACAAAGCATAAACATAGAATTTTTTCCATACATCACAACACACCTGAACCATTTCATCGAACTTTGAAAGATTAAACCCTTCAGCACTCTTAACTGGAGCCCGGATTTTCCATAAATCGTCAAAATCTACTGCCACAGCCCTTAACTTTCCATGCTGGGGCACAATGGAAACGTCGGGAGCTAGAAAAGGATCCAGAAGTCTTCTTATGTAAGAGAAACACATGAGTTCCCAAGGTCGAACGGAATTCACGAAATAAGGCTCTGTAATTAGAACATTGATCTGAAAGACAAAAGCAAAAGTTAATCAAACTACACAGCCATAATGAACAGAAAATATTTATCGTCATTGTACATGTTTATCACAATTTTTGTGGTTACCTACATAAAGCAAAAATTTCAATCGTCATGAAAACCCTACTAGGAGTTCATAATTTTTTTTTCTTTTTTAATTTTCCCTAAATATTTGTTAGCCTACATTTTTTTTAATTTGAAGGACTTAAAAATGAAAAAGTAGGCATCGACATGCTGACAATGTCTGTCTGTCCTTTTGCAGATTAATATTTGATTATTCTTTGAACTGCAACTAAATTAAGATGATAAATATTATATTATTCAATTTGGAAAGTGAATTAATGAAAATGGATGATTCTGGCTTTTAAAAGTTTAAATTATAACTAAGTGCTCTTTGGCAGATTTTTTTTCTATAATTTGTATAAAACTTTTGTGGAAGTGGTTCTGGGTGTTAGTTACCATTTTAAACCTACTTGGTTTTTTCCATAAGAAGCTCAGTATGTATTAATAAACAGGAAAGAAGGATATTTTAGTACTTTTAGAACAAATAATATTTACACAATTAAATATTTTGTTTCTTCAACACGAGCTAAAATAAATTATAAATAATGAATGGAATTGGACAATTAATAAATTCAGTAAACAAAAAAGAAAATTACTGCAGTCAGAAAAAATAATTTTTTTGTTTGAAATTTTTAAATGACCTAACTTTATAAAATTAAGCATAGCATTCCAGACAAAAGATCATAATTGCAATACATTGAAAATCAGTATTTTTTTCTTATAATGAGAAAAAATTTCAGGCAAACAGAATTTATTTTAAATTTACCAATTATTTTAACTATATATTTTTTTTAAAAAAAGCAATTTATCTATGTATACCTTTTCATTTTCTAAACTGTCTTCTGTGATATCGGCAGGTTCTTGTGTAATAACTTTTATCACATTGTTTTGATCATTGTCTTCTATGTATGTACGAATCATATTGTGATGGAAATGGCTTGATTCAATTGTAAAGACCTAAAAAAAATTAAAAGACTGAAAATATGAGTGATTGGCAATTTCATATAATTCTACCCCAAAAAAAATGATTTGTTACCTTATTTTGAACGATTTCTATAGAGATAGATGCAAGTACGATACATTTAAAAATGGACTTGTATGGGATGCACCAAGTGGATTTATGCGGTTTGACCAAAAATAAATGAGGTGTTCCTTTCTGGGCCCCGAATGGGTCATGCACATAGTAACTACATAAGTGGGCACCAGTAACTAATTAGTATGATACCTTAGTATAGTTATTTTTTTTTTTGTGTGTGTGTATGTGTGTGGAGGGAGGGGGGATGATTAATCAAATGTTATGCTGGAGAACAATGCATATTAGATACAAATATTCAAAGTACATTTAGTAGGACAGTCTAATCTACCACTAGAAAGCAAATGTGATATCAGTTTTTAAAAAATTATTATAGCACAAATAATAAAAATTTATTAAAAACATTAATTTACAAAACATAATTTTAAAACTTTTATTACTTTGATAATGATAGTTTAATGATAGCAATGATATCGAAATCATAAAATCCAAATACATTTTCTAAGTAATTTTTTTGGTTTTTATTTTTTTAATAATTGTATGTACAGGATGTATAATATATATGTATTATTAAACATTTACTACACCAAAAAAAATTCTTCTTTGAAAAATTACCTTTTTGGCTCCTAATTTTGCAGCCATTAAGGGAAGAAGAGAACCATCACTTACACAAAGCACCACAGAAGAAGGTGTGATCACCTAGAAGAAATTTTAAATCGATTCTCATTCAAATTAGCATATAATATTTTTAAAAAAATATGTGTTTGAAGCTGCAAATGAAATTTAATAGATTGCTTTAATGGGAACAAAGTTTGTAGATTTTAATAGTTTAGTTTTATTTACTTACTAAATTAATTCAAATATACTATTATAATTGAAAAAAATTAACAAATATACAAATATTTATCGAAATTAAACTAGTTATTAAACTAAGTTATTTAATTTAAATTCAAAAAAAAAAAAGTCATGAGAATTTAGAAATAAATTTAGCAAACTTTCCCTGATACAGAATTGAATTAAAAACAAAACAAACCTCCTTTAACATTGTAACATAGCCCTCATTTCGCTTTGCATCATTTTTCATACCGATTCGGGAATGTGAGTCAGTCACATGCACTAAACAATTACAGGTGGGACTTTCTGCAATATTTTTGTTGTTGGCCCTGAAATAGAATCAGATTGTAATAACCAGTAGCCTATATTATTTTTCCTGTATAAATTCCGGTTATTTCCGGTTTTAAACTGAACATTTACCACCAAATTAACAAACTAAAGCAGCTACTACACTCCTTGCCAACCTAAGTTGGGCATATAGAAATAAGCTATTCCGCGCATGTAAAGAGTTCCATAAATAATTGTGAATCCATCCAGAAAACATGTTTAAAACATTAATTTCGTTTAAGGTCTAACAGATTTGAATATTATTTGAGAAAATTTGGCAATTTTATCAGAATAAAAAGTATATTTTGCTTAAATTGTATTTAGTTAATTTCGTATGTAAATATTACCTTACAAGAGTTTCCAACTAACGGACTAATCGCGCTTTTCCCTCTGCCTTTTTACTCTTTGTTTTTTTTTACCCAAGTTATGTTGGCAAGTAGTGTAAAATGTAACAACATAATATTATTGTATAACACAATGTAAATGAAAGTGTAATGTGGAACTCAAGTTATAAAAATCTTCGAAGGGACGGCAGTAATAATTACGTAATACATGAGTTATGTGACAAATGATTATTGCAGATTGGATTGGTTGGAGACAAATTTGATCTACCAAACTTTCAGGGTTTTAAAGTGGCCAAACTTTTAGAGGTTTTAAAGAAAGGTTGTTTCAACAAGGTTGAAACATTTTTATTAATGAGAAAGGTTTCAAAATGTTTTTTTTTTTTAAGCATTCAGCCAATCTTTATTTGAAAACAATCAAGCAATAGTACTTGGGAATGGCAAACCACAGGCTGTATTCATCATGATAAGCTGTCAAAGTAATTTTATCTCCATCAGCTACTGAGACAATATCTGGAAGGTAGTATATGCCCTGCATCCAGTGGTCCCTCCACTGAAAACAAGAAATTTTTCTGACAAATACTTATATTTACAACAACAATAAAAATCTTTAAAAAAATAATGCATTTTTTTTGCAGTGCAATGCAATTGCATTACTATTATAAAAGGATATTTAATTTGCATCTAGGCATTGTCAAATAAAACGTAGAAAATGTAATGACATGCATGAATTAAAAAAACAATAGGTCATCAAATCATTGAGTAACATTCACATTTAAAAAAATCATGTACTTAATTAATATGATACCAAACTATAAAGTATGTAAAAGCCATTAAATTGTGTGTTTAAACTTTTATACCATATTTTTAAAAAAATTGTAATTGATATTAACTTTATTAGATTATAGCATTTACTTATTGAAATTTACAGACATTTGAAAATAACAAGAATTGAAATTACAGTCTCCCCATGCTCATATTTTTAATAATAACAAATCTGTAGTATTACCTGTGCTTTGCTTGGATCAGGCTGAACCCATTTTGGCCCATTATTTAAAATGATATCCCCATCCATATCCATTTTTAGGTCCCACCACATAAAAACAACTTCACAATTTCCATTTCTGATTGCAGGGACTTGTTTGATAAATGTCTCATTCATCTCTATTGACTTTTCTCCAATGAATGAAAAGCTAAAATCAAAAATAGTTGCATTATTAAAGTTTTAAAACAGGCTACTTTAAAACACTATAATTATAAGTAAGTAACCAACATAAAGTAAACAGGCACTAAAAAAAATATTGTTATAACTATGAAAGGTTTGTAAAAAATGTATAAATATTTTTTTATTTGTTTTATTAATCATTTTGGAATACAAGATCTTCCTGTAATTATGAAGTTCTTTCTTTGTTGTATGGACAGACAGATGAACAAAAGGTATAGGAAGTTTAAGATATACATTTGATGCCATACCTTGCAAACAAAACATTTTTTAAAATTTGAGGATTGCAATGGAAGTGGGAGATATGCATAGGCAGATAAAAATATAGGTGTCTGATATCCCCTTCAAACCAACAAAGAATTTTGAAAATTTGATGGTAAACACAAAAAAAAGTAAAAATTTTGCTAAAACTTTACATATTTTTTATGCAAATTTAGAATTCTTTTATGCATCTTTCTTTATACATGAACCATCAAAACAACTTTATTGTGCTATTGCAAGAATCAAAATTTAATTGTATCATAAAAAAATTTCAAGAGTTTTATTTTTATTTTAAATAAAGTTTCTCATACATTTGATGTAATGGCAACAGTGAAATATTGAATAAAAATGGAATTTGCATGTTATTGGAAATAAGATAAGATGTAGTGTAGATTAAATTTTTAGTTATTTAAATTTTAACTAAACTTTAATCTTTTAATGAAATTTGGAATGTAGCATAAACTGATTTTTTGCTTCAATATGACGTATCCCACTTGTTTGTGAGACTTGCAGTTCGTTCTGCGAAAGTGGGTGACAGACGGACGGACTGAACAATTATAAAACCTTCCACATTTGACATTATAAACATAGTGTGGAAGCTAAAACTGAAACAGACTCTCAACAGATAGTTAGCAACTAGACAGAAAGAAATAATAAAGATATTGCTGTCATAACCTTTGGGGGAAAAAACATAAAATCATGGGGTTAAAACAGATGTTGAAATGGGAATATAGACAGACAGAGGGAAGCCTACAATGTCACTGCCTACTTTTCATTTTCTAAAATTATTTTGAATAAAAAAACGATAAAAAATACTAACTCAAAAACACAAATTGGATCCGTGATTTCTGAAAACAATGCTGTCGGGATTTGGGACATTTGTACATCGTGAATAGCAGCGGATCCAGGACACTGTACAACTTTTTTAGGGGGCATGATGGAACCTTCAGATCCAACTTTTACAGGAGATAGGGTGTTCCAACTGGAAATGGTTGGAGAATCGATGATTTGAGCGTAGACACAAGCAGCAGATGGTATCACAATGCAGTTTTCCTATAAATAAGTACAGTTAATATTGTATTAACTGAAGAAGAAAGTATGTTTTTGGAATAAAATTTGAAGAACTTTGATTGAGCCTCAAATGGTTGTGAGGCCAAGAATGGGTGTTTTATAAAGTGTGAAAACTGAATTGAAAAATTGTCATACATTATTTTTTTTTTATAATTACTTAAAAGAAAGTTCAAGGGCAATCATGAAAGGAAACCATAGTAGTAAACTGATTATTGAAAAAGTTAAAATACCCATTAAATTTTTGCCCTTTTAAATACTTAGTTGCAATTTTTTATATTTATTTTTAATATAGAAATCAGGACTCAATATTGTGGAAAAGCATTACTCGTTATCATCTTAGCACTAGATTAAAATTGTTCACAAATAATTAAAAAATAAAAATGAATCAAACTTTTTAAAATTATGTTGATCAAATAACAGACAATGTGTTAGAAAAGTTAACACACTGATTATTCATAGTGAAGATTTTTTTTATCATAAACATCTATTTCAAAATAATTTTTTCCTATTTATCGTAATGAAACTACACTAACTGCTCAATTTAATAAAATATACAGCATGGTTTGTGTTGACAATTACCTCGAGTAAATGTTTCAAAGCATGATGAAATGTTCTGAGTGCTCCTTCTCCTATAAGCTCTGTATCAAAAACTTCAGCCACTAGAATATTTGCTTTTTCTTTCAAATCTCCATCTAATGAAAGAAATAAGAATATAGTTAATTTCAACAACGTTCATATGTAGAACAATAAAAGTTTGTATCCCATTCTTTAATTTATAAAATAATTAATAAGAAGCATACACAAATACAATGTTTGTATGTATATAATAAAATTATTTTCAATTTTGGCAAGTTTTTAATGTCCCACACAAAATTAAAAGTTTTAATAATTATTATGTATGATTGAAATCTGTAATCGAGTGATTTAATACACATTTTTCGAAATTGATTTTTTTATTTCTTCCAAAATCTAGGTCCCAATTGTAAATTGTTAGGGTTCATGAGTTTTCAGATTAAAAAAAAAAACACTGTCTTGAACGCAAAGTTCATGGCTAGCGGCTAGTTTCAAGTCAAAAATTGGGAATTTCAAAGCAAGTGCTGGATATTTAAAAACAGTCAAAATATAGAATTGTTTTTAACACATATTTAGGGATCTTAAAGTAAATGCGTGAATAGACAGGCGTTTCCAAATTCGGAAAACTGTCTCGTGCAAAAAAAAATTTATTTACTTGTTGAAATTTTTTGAAAATTGGAAATTTCAAGGAGATGTGGTGCATTTAAAAATTGTCTACATGAGAAATAATTTCTTTTTACATTCAGGTTCAAACTTTCAAGAGGTCAAGTGCTCTTAACTTAGGAAATTTGTCTGAAAAAGAATTTGTCTAGAAGAAGATACCAAGATTAGTTAAACTGAAATATTTATCTGATTTGTCCATTTCATTACTTGGCAACATAACGCAAATCATCAAACTAAGATTGGACGATGTATTATAGCTGATTAGTGCATTATGAAAGATACACCTATGCAAAGCCTGGTATGTAAAGCTAGTATGATAAATAAGCTACGCATTTCAAGTTAGTTGTTTTCTTATAATTAACTTATATTATTGAAGCAATTGCGTCATAATTATGGAATCTGTGACAATAAAGAGTTTGTTGACTAAAAAATTCGGCAGTTGCTGTGGGTTGTATATTTGTAGGTCCTTGAAATTAGACATGCTATTAACTGTAGTAATATAGTGAATATAAATAAAAAGATTATTCAAACAATAATCTGAAAAAGTTGATTGTTGTCTAGTAATACATAAAGTGTAGTATAAAAATGCTAAATAGTCAAATTTCTATAGAAGAAAAATGTATTTACATAAAATTTAATAGGTCTAGACTGTCGCATTGGCAGACTTGGCATTATTTAAAAAATTAACTATAAGTTGCCCATGTTTAGTTAGAGAAAAATTTGGTACATCATCCGTAAAAAACATCTAAATGCCGATGGAAGCCAATGTTTTTGAAAGGAAAAAATACATTTATTTTAATTTAGATATTTCTAATCGTGCTGAAATGAGATTATAAATTTTTTTTTTCAAGATATGTTAAGATGCCTTTAAATATTGGACAGTAATGAGCCCGATTGCACAGTGATGTCTAGTTATTTTTTAAATATAGTTTCACTGAAGGACAGATAGTTCAACCAAACCACAATACTACATAATATTTGCAGTGGTAGTGTCTTGTTATTGTCTGTTTTTAAGTACGAAATAATATAAACTTGTGCTTCATACTTTACCTTGGCCAATTTAATTTTTTAACAATCCCATCACCCACAATACAACATACATTGTGCCTTAAAAATTCAATCACATTTAATTAATAATTAAAGAAATTGGTCACACCTGGTCCAACAGTTAAGTCAGTGGAATGTTTTAAAACAACTTTAATTTTGTCTTCAAATCCATTTTGTTTGATTACTTCTTCAGCACATTTTGCCACTGGATGGAATACCTGTTAAAGATTATAAACAAAATTAAAAGAGATCAAAATATATCAATAATTTAGGGGAATATCATTCACAAATTTTTGAAGTTTGATAATTAGAAAAAGTAATGTCTTCAATGCAAATACTTTTTTGACAAATGTTTAACATGTATTTTTTATTGATAAACTCCTTGGCGCAACAGCCCATTAGTGGGCAAAGGCTTGCCGTGCCCTTTCCAGCTTTATTGACGAAGGGCTCTGGGGAGCTAGGGATATGTCCCTGTAAAGGTGAATTAATTTTTCAGTGAATTCAAATGAAATGCATAGTAAATAAAATATAGTGGGACTAGAATTTATTATTTAAAGGTATGGCAGGACCCCTGCTCTTAGGAATTCAATATTGAAAAAATACATTTTGAAAAGTTGATATGGCAGCAGCCATACCGGTTACTGGTGCACAGATAAAAGAACTATAATTATTACCTCACATGCAATTACACTATCAGCACCAGAACGTGCCGCCATCATGGATAATAAACCAGTTCCAGTTCCGATGTCTAAAACCTTTACCGGTCTTCCTTGGTCCTTCATTGACTGGACAGCTTTCTTGATAGCAGCATAGTACTTCTCATTCTAATTACGAATAAGGTTTTGTCATTACACACACACAGTGAATATGAATATATTCTAAAATTATTCAAACAAATTTTTGCATCTAATATAAGTGCATAAGTTGGTGATATACACACTGCTTATTAATAAAGATGCAACCACAATCCAACTTAAAATTAATTTGAATTGAGATGTTTTTATTGATGAGGTATTTTAATGAAAAAAGATAAATGACTTTGAGCGCTAGAGTACAAACACTTTTCTTGACTAATAAGGCTTCACTTACAGGGAGAGACATGGAGGACTTAGGTTTTACCTTAAATAGCCGGACCAGAGGGCATGGTCAGAAATTGAATAAATCATGCTTTAGAAGGGAGGTAAGAAAACAGTTTTACAATAGTCGTCAATGAGTGGAATGCTTTACCAGAATATGTTGTGTATTCGAAGAGAGTGGAAGATTTTAAGAAGAATCTCGATAACTATTGGAAACTGGTAAGGAATTAGATATATTTTGGACCAAACTTGCTGGTCCACTGGCCTGTTGTTGGTCGACAATTTTTGTATTTGTATTGGACTGCAGAATTCAAAGAAATATATGAAAACACTAAACAGGACATATATTTTATTCTATAACTTTAATTTCGGCTGCTTTCTGATAAACTTACTTGTTTTTATTATCCTGAAACAAATATTTATTACATTCAAGTAATATTTATATACCTACCCTTTCTGTGTCATGTAGCATGTCAGCATAAGATGAACTAGAAAATTGAAAGTGACAATAAGAAAACATAATTAACTTGTATTAACATAATTGAAAGGTGGTAGTCCTTACCTAAAATTAAAGTAGAAAAGGAAAATATCGTAGAGTAATATACAAAACTGGTATTTTTTAAAAAAGAAATGAACAGAACAGATATATAGGAATGAAGAGTTCAAAATAGAAAATAAAATATAGCCGCAGTTTTAGAATAAAAATTTACAAATGGCCATTAAAATTTTGGTTCAAATTTTAAAATCTGTCTGCTGACAATTATATGGTAGGCATGGTAAAAGAACTTTAAAATTTGGTGGTTAAACTAATTTTCCTGAAAGAAATAAGTATTCCAATAAAAAATTTCAGAATTTAGTACAAGTTATACCATGACAATACAATAAAGAATAAAGCATTTTAATAAATTAATTTAAGAGTACCGGGCAACTTCTTGATAGTAATCATAATATTCTGGTTTTTCAACCCATTCTTTTTTGCCAATTATAGGGTTAACAGTCATAGTAAATTTACTCATTTTAGAAAAGAAATTTGAATTTTTACTGAATCTAAGTCGTATAATTGTATTAAAAATTACACGCGGTAAAGTAATCATAAAGATATAAACTTTTTCGGAACTGACGGATTGGTTTTGCTTTTTTTTTTCAATTGAGCTGAAGCCACTGAACTGAACTGAAACTCTGGAAGGAGTATCGAAACACTCGTCAAACGGGTCGGTGAAGCCCGGCAACCCTGTAAGAGTGACCCAACTTTTGCCGCCAATCCTATACTTTACCTGTTAAAATAGACATTTTAAACCAACTTTTTCAAGAATTTTTTAAACAGAAAATTGATAGATTATTGCTTTAGGAGGTTCTTTACATAATGAAGTTTCGGAAACATGTACTTTTAAAAAAATAGAATTGCGGCAACAATCTTTAAAACTTAAATTCCTTGGAGTACTATTCTTGGCGAGCGATTGGCGACATCCAATGCAAACTGCAAGTCAAGTGTCCATTTTGATCGGCGAGTTTATGCCAAATATGGCACATATTCTCCCTAAAGCTGTCGCCAAGTGACCCAAAAAAAAGCTTCACCAGCTTATCATGGGATGATTCTTCCAGAGTTTCAGTTCAGTTCAGTGGCTGAAGCGGAGCAACAACAAACGAAAAAGTAGAAGTTGCAGTTAATTACGGTTTAATAGTTTCGGTTTGGTTCGATTGGCTGCATGGGCTTGTTTCACGTAGAACGGAAAGGAAACGAAACCAATAATGAAATCGCATTTTGGCCCTGATTTGGGGGAGCGTGACGTCTAAAGGCCTTTTCACACGGTGTTCCTTGTGCACGGGACTGCTCGGACAGGGTTGTCCACCTGCAAAGATTCTGACGTCACACGTTCCTGGAGGGGTTGTTGTGAATGATACTTATTTACTTGTCTTGGCATTTTTTTTTCAATTTTTCAATACTTTTACAAATTGCTATCACGTGTAGGAATTGGTTGGTTGGTATACATATATTTTCAGGCTTGTGTGCTTGGTCAGAGACCCGCTTATAATCCTTCATGTAAGACAGACACAACACACACACGCACACATACGTGACAGATGCTGTCATCTATCGCGCGCCATTTCCACAATTTAGACAAGTCCCTGAAGGGGAGGGAAATAGTCTCCAGCGACCTGTACCCGCGGGAAAAGGTGCAATGACCACTCACAGGACTTTCGGTCCCAACAGATTTAACGAGCACGTACTCCGCATATTTGGTGGGTCTTCAGTGGTACCGAGACTCGATCGCGAGACCTTACGGTAACGAGATCGAGATCTTAACCACAAGGCTCCCCGCAAGCCGATTTAACAAGGAGTACTAAATACAAAAATCAACATTGGCGAGCATAAAGTAGATTTTTCTCCATTTGGCAAATTCGATTTTGCCAACAAGACGTCAGAGCTATACTTGATGCTGATTGGCTACCTATATCTCTCCGCCAAACCGGTTTACCCATTTTCGTGTCTCCACGAAAAAATTCAATGAACAGTCCTCTACAGCGGTTCTCCATGTTATTCCTATGGAAGTTCCGTGATCAAGGTACTTCGTGTGAAAAGGCCCTAAGAGGACTCTTGGGAATTTCAATCTTGAAAATCGTAATGTTATTCCTAAGGAAAACATTCGCAAGTCAATTACCACCACAATTTTAATAAAAGGTTACTTGTATCATTGTAAAGAACGAAAGGAGTAGATTTTGTAAAATTGATTTGTTTTGTGAAAATCACATATTCAGTATTTTTATTAATTTTTTGAAGTCAGAACTTAATGCGTACTCCATTTTTTACTAACTTCAAAAACTTATAAAAAATACTAAATATGTGATTTTCACAAAACAAATTAATTTTACAAAAACTACTCCTTTCGCTATTTACAATGATACAAGAAACTAGTAACCTTTTATTAAAATTGTGGCGGTAATTGACTTGCGAATGTTTTCCATAGGAATAACATTACGATTTTCAAGATTGAAATTCCCAAGGGAGTCCTCTTAAGAAACTAATGGGCTTGTATCACATAGTATGGAAAGAATTTTTTTTATCTACATGATGCAATTTTTTTTATGAGAAATGGAAATGTATCAAATTAATATATTAATCATAAGAAGTGGAAACATTTCAATACTTTTCAGAGTAAAAATTCTTTTCTACCAGCACATGAAATCTTCTTGTAAAATTCAAATGTAAAAAAGTAATAATAAGTTCTGCCATCATTGTCATAGTCCTTCGAATCACAATGCAAGCTTCGAAGCACTTTATTCGCCTGACTTCTCGTGTGGTTTTCCTGAATACTGCGTGAAAATCGCTGTTCTAAATTTACCTTATTTGAGGATCTGCTGTGATGTCAATCGCAACTGCTTTTTAAACCCGAATGGGTGAACAAAGAATAAAAGAAAGGAAGAAGGAAAACAGTGACCTTCACTCAGTTTGTTGGAAAACTACAAGAAGCGCTTTTGAAGCTTGCATTTTAATCGGAAGGGCTATGAGAAAAATAAATTTCGCGGGTCGAAATACTAAATGAGTTTCATATTATATAATTAGCCATTTTTCATTTACAAGTAAAAAAACCTTTATCAATATCACGTTTTTTTCGCAGTTAAATTAATATCTATTTTTTCACACCTTTAAAAAAGCTTACAAAGTTCAGAAGAGTGTTCAGTATACTAGAAAACATAGTATGCATATTTCGCAAACAGATGGACTCGATCCGGCCTCTGTGGGTTGGGGATCCTTACTAAGCTTAATGCAATCTATACTGTGCCGTTGTGAAAAGGGATTATTACAGTGTAGAGTGGGTGTTATGCTATTTGTAGATGTGGCATAAACCACCAAGTGCATTAAATAAATTAAATTATAACACCTTAAGATGAAGGAATGAACTTTTATGCTACACAATTAACTGTTCAAAATTATTTAAAAACAAGAATAATGCTATTTTACTCATCTATTTTTCCCTCATAAAACAAATCTCAATGAATGAGTCGAAACTTAAAAGTAACAACTGTAGTTTAGAAATTCATTGCATAATTAAAATGTTGCTGAACTTTCGAACTGTGAAAAAATGCTATAAAATATCAAATTTATGCAATCATAAATCTCATTAAAACCAAATCCGAGTGAAAACCGAAACCGAACAGAGGCAGCGCAACGAAATTGAAGCGTGAAAATAGGACGATTTACGTCACGTATAATATAGCTATTGAAAAAGACGCTAGGTATACGAATTTATAAATGTTTAGCAGCGCTCTCTACAAAGGTCTTGCTTTTTTTATGGACCCTCTACGCAACCTAATTTTATCTTTCTTTTTATTGTTATTCAGCACAAACATCCACTCAACTCTGTCAAATTGCTGATCCAAATGAATGTTTCCTTCTGTTCGTGTTGTCCTTAAAAATTAGTTATGATTTCCGTCCCTGTAAAATAAGTGTATTTGAATGTGGCCCTGGTGTTTGCTGTAGTGTATGTTTAAAGTATTTAACTATAGGATACTCCACAAAAACCCAGGATCCAACGTACAAAATTGTTATTGAACGCAAACGTATTAATGACCACAAAAACTGTCTGCTTGGTAATTTCATCGTATAATGAATGGACGTGGACTAAATCTTGATATTATTCAAAATTCTCAAAAATATCTTAACCGCACAGAAGATAATTTCATCAAATAAACAGAAAAGGACAAGTGTCTTCATTGCGTCTGGATTATTGGTAAGTTATCTTGTTCTGCGATCGACTTATATGGCTATGACATTTACATTTAGTTCTTGTGTTATGCGACTTGTATGTATGGGTCTGTTTGTTTTTTATTTTCATTACTTATGTGTTTCAAAGTTAGGATAATTCTATAGCAATTAAGAAAAAAGATGCTTATCGACACATATACGCATATAGGTATTACGTTTCCTGTTGCTGAATATATCTTTGATTGTTTTCCTTTAGTAAGATGCATAGTTTTAATCTATTAACGCAGTAGCTATTTTAGTTATTTACTAATTACTTTGTGTTAAATAAGAACTTTTATTGGTAAAATTTTTCCGAAATACTACAAACCACAATATTTAAAAACGCCTCATTTGTGACTAAGGAAGACTTACTGCATGGTTATTAATTTTTTTGTTATTGTTTAAAAGTAAAAATATCAATGTACAGTTGGTATCGTTTTTCATAATATAGGACTTAATTTACATTGCCGTTACAAACACTTTGTCATTTTCAAATTATAGGGACGAAATTGAACATAGCATACCGGGACTCTAATATACCTTTAAAAGTATCTAAATTTGAAAACAGTACTGAAGGTACTTAAATTAATTCCAACAAAGCTTAAGGTTTGACAATTTTTTTTCGAAAACACACCAAAAATATTGAATTTTGCACTTGCATTAATTGGTTGTAATTTTTAATAGCTTTAGTAGACATAGCCGACGTTAGAAAAGAATTGTTCTCTATTGTATTGTTTGTAAAAGTTAATTGTTCTTTTTTTTTTTTGGCTTGGCTTATTGTCATGATCTCAGAAAACTCTCCTTGCATCTCAGATGAGTATTTTTGTGATTGTTAAGTGAGGATAGACAGATGGAAATTGTTGTATACGTTGATGCCTTATTTTCACAAGGATTTGTATAGCTGATCACATAAAACTTTTTTTCTTTCAAACAGGGCTAATTTTTTTTTAAATTGTCAAAAATGCTTAAAGCAGTTTTATGGGTAATATCGTCATTCGTTTTTAGGACATTTTTTAGAAATAGAATATTGGGTAAATGGTATTGGTTGGTCACATATACGGGGTTCTTGTTTACCCCCTTGTGGCGAATTTGTTTCTTTTAATGTAATGTTTGTTCTACAATAA
This sequence comes from Hylyphantes graminicola, assembly GCA_023701765.1. Classification (NCBI taxonomy): domain Eukaryota; kingdom Metazoa; phylum Arthropoda; class Arachnida; order Araneae; family Linyphiidae; genus Hylyphantes; species Hylyphantes graminicola. The sequence continues at coordinate 25,072,860 of CM043121.1, forward strand.
TAAAGTGTGTTTGTTTGTTTGTTATAAATATAAGAAATATTATGTTTCTTTTTTAGATAATTTCTAAATATTTATAAAATTATTTAAAATGGGTAATTCTTATTTTTTATCTTAAAAATTATAATTAGTCTTGCCATAAATGCTTTAATTAGCAGTTGCTCTATCAAGTATCTTAATCTTAAAGGTAATTTAATTTAAACATTAAATAACTTTGCTGCCTATTCCATCGCTTATCTTTGGATGGTAATTATATATTCATTTAACATACTATAATTATGCTTGAGTAGTGTAATCAAATAAAAAAAAATACTAAAGTTTTCTTCTCAATTAGTTTTGAATAATTACAGTCAAAACTCGTTAACATGAACTCCCTTAACATGAAATTTTGCTTAAAGGTGAACTGAAAGCAATTTCCCAGCCTATAAAGCTTTGAGGTAATGCTAAAAAAAAATCTCTAAAACTATCTACAAAGATGGGCTGTGAGGCACCCTGTGGTCAGTGTCTCGATCTACAGATCGGAAAGTCCCGCGACCGAGTCCTGGTCGCTTAAACCCACCAAGTATATGCGGAGTACGTGCTCGTTAAATCTGTTGGGTCCTAATGTCCAGTGGGCGGTCAATGCGCAGTTTCCCATTGGTACAAGTTCCTGGAGACTTTTTCCCTTCCCTTCACTTCAGGGACATGTCTAAATTGTGTAGGTAGCGCGTGATAGATGGCAGCATCTGTCGCGTATATGTGTGCATGTGAGTGTGTTGTGACTGTCTTACTTGACGAAAGTTTATAAGCGGCTCTCTGAGCAAGCACACAAGCCTGAAAATATATTTATACCAACCAACCAACTAACTACAAAGATTGGAATTGACAAATATTGATATATTTTTTACATATATGTACAAAAATTGTTGGCAAAATAATTAACTGATGTGTTAAAATTTTTTAAAGCTCTTGCGGATCAAATAAATAATGGTTTCTTTCTGGAATAATGCATTACAACATTAAATAAAAAAATTAAATAAAAATAAAATATTTCAAATAAAAAAAAATTGAATCAAATTCAGACAATTTACAATTAATAACAAAGCAAAAGACAAAAGTAGCAGATGATAATTATATTATTAATAATGAATTAGAAATATATTTGGATGCTACTTAATTTGGTGCTGGGAATAGTGTGGGTAACTGAGGTGAGAATCTTTCATATGTAATAGTATATAACTTGCAAACATTTGAATTGATATGAATGAGACTCTTGCATAATGTACGTGTTGCTACTTCCTTTGTATTCCAAAGAAAAATTATGAGAGTAATACATAACTTTTTGTTCACCAGCAGTAACGAAGGTGAGAATTCCATAAAATTATTTGGTTTTAATTGCATTTTTTTAGCAAAATGAACCCGATACTAATGATTCAGAATTTTTTTACCCGTACAACTCGTGGAACTTTTTTTTTGTTTAAAGTTAAACAAATGGCAAATTCTCCTCTCTGTTTTTCAATCTAAAATATAATTAGTAATGGAGCTGAGAATTTTATTCAGGACAATCATATTTTAAACTTAAAAATATACTTGTGCAAATGATTTAGTTAAATGAAGCTCCTTTTTTATTTAGCAAATATTCATTTAAAAAGAAAATCATAATTAAAAAATATTTAGTATTTAATTCAATGTACTTTAGCAGAGCTTAAGTTTTAAAAATGTGATGCAGGACACGATATGGAGGTTAGGTTTTACATGGTTTAGTTAATATTTAATCCTCAAATAACATTGTTAGAAAATTTTAAATTATGAGTACATTATTCCCTAAGCTGTAAGTAATCGAAAGCAAGAAGACAATTAATAATTGTCGATATAAAATATAAATATAAATTTTCTAAAAATGGTACCAGGACAAAAACTGTGCACTTTTTTAAAGAATGACCCCATAAACTATATATTGTGCTATCAACAGGGGAAAAAATCAGTTAGTCAGGGGGGAAAAAAAGTAAATTAATTTTGACATTCAATATCACTAACAACAGCCCTAAATGGTTTGCAATTTTTTAAAGAACAATACAACAGTACAAGCAATCTATTATCATAGAATAATCTCATTCAGTGTGATTTTTCCAATATTTTATTAAAAAAATAAATAAAAACTGATTACCATGATGAATAATTTGTATTTTGATGCCATTTGCCTTTTAGAATTATACATAATTAAACAAAGAAATCTAAATTAAAACCAGCTTTTTATGAATAAAAAATACTGTTTTCCACTTTCGTATATTAAAAAAAATAATGAACTATCAAGGAATCACATTGGACTAGACTTATCTTATGACATCATTTCAGACTGAATTATATGATAATACATTTTTCTTTCAAAGTTCATTTTAAATAGTTTCTCATGCGATTGTTTATGTGACAACAGCGATTTAAATTATTAAAACACAAAATTTAATGCTTACATTGTATGCTTCAGGTTGAGTAAAGTACCCTGTCTGTGAAAACAATATGCTTTCAAATGGGTAGACCATCGTCTATTAGGTAAACAGATGTCCTTCCGGGCGTATGGATAGACAGAAAGTATAAAAGATAGGTCTCTGATGTCTAACAATTTTTCTGAAAAAAAAACCCAGTTAGATGGTACCGATTCGGAAGAGAAATTATGGACAAAAAATGCCTTTAAATTGCCGTTTCAGCAACATATTTGCCCCTAAGATACATTTTATTTCAATTCGCAGTTGAAGAATATTCAATGTTTTTTTATATCAATGGTTTAAATAGTCAAAACCAGTTAAAGTAGCTGCTGTCCTCTATTTTAGATCTTTCAAGGTATCGTCGTAATCTACAGCGAATGCTGTACAGTATCAGTGGATATTCTTTCGTAATTTTTTTACTATCCTTTTATAAAGAAATGTCAAGGTTTAAAACCGATATGTTATTAAACGTATATAGTCGGCAGAAAGGGTTAAACAAACACATTTCGTTTGCCGAAGTATCTTTTCTATTTTCGCATGTTGCGTATGAAAGGCTAAGCTTTTGTAAATGCTTAAAGCTAGTGTTTTTCTTTTAGTATTTAAAGACACAATTAACAATTTTTTGGTCTTTACTTTGTTATTTTAAGCGATGCATCTTTCGTTATTTTAGACAGTTTAATTATTCAAATGTATGTATGTGCGCTTAACATTGGCAGCCATTAAATTTATAAATATATCCTGTTCTTTGCTGCCTGAATTTAAATGCAGATTTCACAAGGAATACTTAAGTTAGTTTTAAAAAAAGGGGGAGGGGAAGGTGGAAGCTTCACTAAGTAAAAATCTTAGAATAACAATTGCGCCTTACTCTAAAAGTTTTGAGCAGTGTAGTTACTTTTGATTGTTTAAAGCTAAGTTTAGTATTAAGCTTAGCTAAAAGTTAAAAAGTAATAAAATGTTTTAACAAGAACCTTGTTTGATAGTTATATTTTAAAAGTGTTTTTTCTTGGAACTTTTATGCTGTACGTTCTTCCCGGATTTATAGCAGCATGTAGTTGTAAGTAGTTTGAGCTTGGGATAAAGGTTAATTGGGACCGTGTTTTTTTCGTAAACATAGTTTCTACATTGAAGAGGTACAGTATTTCTCTTAAATAAGAACTTTTTATGAAAACAACGCAATTATGGCGCAATATTTACGTTGCTGTAATAATAATTTCGAAAGCTTTTGTTGGAAAAAGATCGTTTCCATCAAATAAGTAATAATTCCCTCCCCTTATTTATTATCTTTGACCATACAGTATTTCTGTTTGGAATTGTTTACAGTAAGGATGATGGGACGCTGTGGTGTCAACACAGAATAATACCATATACTTTATGGTTTTTAACATTAAAATTTAATCGGTTCTTTCTTATAGTGTGTCTTTGCTCAATGGAGTAATGTTCTAATAAATAATAACCTCCTCATTTGGACCCGTACTGTGAAAACGTAACTCCATAAAACTAAGAGAAACACTTGCTGGTTCCACCAATTTTTTACATAGGGAATATAAAACTCCTCGGATATTTTAGAATTTTCCGAGACTGTTTACTGCCACACTTTTCTATAATTCATCAACGGATACGGATGAAACTAATTAATGAGATTATAGTTTATAAAAGTTTGATGGAAATATCCTGGAATTTTGTTTATAAAACCCTATTTACTAAAACGCTGTTTAAAATTTAAATGAACTTTTCCCTTCGGCTAGCAAAGTTAGATCTAGCTTTCGCTATCCAGGAATCCCATCTCATTATACCCACTTTTTGCAATGCTTTCCCTTCCGCTGCTCGATCTCAACAATGAGCAGAAACAGCTGGCAGGGAATGAATGAAGCAGTAGCCTTCTGGGGGGCGTTTCTGTCTCGAAAAGAGACATTCTTTCTTCTACCAACGTTCTATAATTTTTTATTCTTCCCTTCTTGTACCGAATAACACCCTATGACGAAAAAGCACTGTTCGCATCCACATTTGGATCTCTTTGTAGAGCATTGTTTGTTTCCCGGCGGCTTACCCTATATGATTTACTTCGTATGTAATCTGTAACGATGATGAATGAAGTGTGTATTTATTCTATAAGCAGAGAATGCGACAACTGGTGGTTTGCCGAATGGGATCTAAATTGGAGGGGCGGCGAGAAAAAAAACAGTGATGGTCGAACCAAAATGGTTTTGTTCAAATAAATAAAACCAGATTTTAGTTTGTATCAAGTGCCATGCAATGTTCGGTCATTGTAATCTTTTATTTTGGATCAGACTATCTTGTTTCTTGTGTTTTTCCCCCATTAATATTTGTAATTATTCGAAATTTCAAAAGTTCTAGTTTGACGCTCTTGTGACATTACAAGTTCTAACTATCCTTAGTTTTGGTTACAATTTTGTTAAATTTTTCTGCACTCTCCAAAGCAGAGAAATATTTTAAATTGCAAGCTCTTAAAAATTTATCGATTTATCACCCTTTGAAATTAGGTGGATAGATCGGTTGTTATGGAAACCCTTCTAATATGAATGAAGAATTTCGTGCTGCATTTGACAGCAATGCCTAATCGACTGTCGCCTATCTTTGGGTTATTGAATTAATATAAAATGCGATTTTATAAATTTAAATTCGAAATCCCAAAACTGATTAAAGAATATTCTACTCTGATTTCATCAGACTTAATAAAAGTACTGTATACTTATAAAAATGAACTATATCGAATCACACACATCATCTAATTTTAAGGTGTAAAAAAATGTTATCACCCAAGTTCTTCAATTAAAATACTAGTTTTGTATTTTAGTTAAATTGTATTTTACAAAGTCGATTCGGTATTAAAATTGAAAATAAAGACCTCTCTTCATAAGCACTGTTCTATATCCCCTCTAAAACTTAGGTCATGGTCTAATTAATACAAATCCAACTTTTCAAAGACTTGGGACCTGAAATACGCAATCTGAAAATCACGAATCTATTTAGGATTGCAGCTCTTTGTTATACCAAGAGTATAACCTGAAGGAAATGCTAATTCTGAAGTCTAATTTAATTGTTTTAGCGATTACAAAATTGTTGGAGCTTAAAGATTAAAGTCTTTTTATTTTCTAATTCACTTTTCGACAACTTTTTTCCCCGTCCAAACTGTAAGAATGTCTATGAAAAATACCAGGAGGAGAAAGTTATTGTTTCATAACTCCTAGTTTAAATTAAACCGCTACTTATTCTTGCTTTTCATATTATTTTGAATTTGTTTAAAATTCGAGAAATGTTTTAGATTATATTGAAATAGAAAGTATTCCTCCTCCACGCAATATAAAACTTGTCGATCTTGCATCTCGTATTCCATGTTTTCTGGGAATCATCAATATTCGTGGGCAGAAGACGTCAGTCGTGCAGCATAAAAATAGAGAGAGGGATGCCGAAAAATATTTATTCTTCGATCGTGATGGCGAAAGGCATTTGGCCTTTACGACTGTCATATCGTGCCTGAGCCCAACAGCGTATCGATTAATATTACTGCGTTATAGATAGGTTAGGGCTTTGGTTATATGGCTGGGGCTGATATATGAATGTAAATTCTATAAGCCCTAGTTTAGTTTGAATCACGAATCAGCTTTAATTTTAATAAAGCCTCAAATTTGTCCCGAACTCTCGATTGTGCAGGATTGTATATTGTATTATTTAATGACAGAGATATTTTGTGTTATGCAATGTTAATAGTAATGCGTTATGTAATAGTAATCATAAATCTTCTAAAATTATTTATTGTTATGTATGACCAAGCTTTTATTTTGTCATAGATGTAATCGTTCGAGTTATTAATCATTGATATAATTTTTTTTCAATTAAATACACGATTACATTAAACATGATGTGTCATACTTGGTTTTTACATTATCGTAGTGGATATGGTTCTATTAGCTTTTTGTTAATATTAAGTACATATTTTAGAATTATAACGCGCTAGTGGTTTGTTGACCAATAACACTGTTTAATGAATTTCCAGATTATTTTCTTACATTCTCTAATTTTTATAAGTACTTTCTATGCCCTCCTCCCATTCTACCTTACTCCCTGTTAACTGAATAAATAAGGTATGTCAACCGACTCCTACTGCGGCCCGCCCATTTCAATCTGTTTGCTTAGTTTTATGTAGATGTAAGAATAACGAGCCGAAAGGCATTGGCGGTGTAGTAATGAATTACATTGTATGCTTCAGGTAGGGTAAAGTACCTTGTACTGTGAAAACAATACACCTGTGGAGGTAACGACCTGTCTAGGCGTTGCTTAGTTGCAAGGCTGTTGATAGCATGCCATAGGGGCCCTGCTCTTTTGCCTTGTGGAATAAAGGAGGCTGGTTGCCATTTGCCAAATGTTTTTTTGCAGGGATTATAAAGTTACTTTGAAAAAGTGACTCTGTTACAGTTACTTAATACGAAAAGTAACTAATTACAATTTCTCATAGAAACTTCAAGGTATTAAATAATGCATGTTAATCACCTAACCATTTTTTTAAAAAAACCAGATTTAAGAAATAGTGACAAGCTGAAAGTTAAGAACGAAAATTCAACGTTGCTAAATTAAGTATTTTAAATAGTTTAATCGGCCAAACTGCCGAAAATGTCCTTGTAGATGCGGCCTGAGAAGTGACGGAAAAGTAACTTAGTTACTGTTTCTTTCTGAAAAGTCTAACGGCGTTTCTATGTATATATAAAAAAAGTAACTCTTGCAAGTAACGCGTTACTCCAATCACTGGTTTCTTGGGATAGTTAGAATTGATGTTTGAAAAAGGATGGGTGTTTAAGTATGAAATTGCTAATTTCTCACTTGCGAGGATATTATTTTAGGCTCGCTGTACGCGAAAAAGTAACGGATCGGAAAACAGACGATTATCCAGGGAAATCGTCTGAAACGTCAGTTTTTCACTGCGTTGCACTTTTCCGCTTATAGTGCGACATCAAGAAATTTCCCTGATTGAGTCAATACAGCGAGACTAGTCTGATTCTACCCGAGTACCCGCCTTGGGTGTACACTCAAAAGGTTAAACAAAAGTCATTTATTGAAAATTTGTGTTCCTAAATATTAATAAAAATTATCGATTGCCGTGGTAGGATAGCATCTCGTTTTTGATACCTAGTTGTTACTCACCTATCTTTTCAGTCACAAACAACAGAGAAAATCTATTTTTTTTAGTGAACGAAATTTTCCTCACTTGAAGCTACCGATACTAGTGCCCCAAAAGCCATAGAAATTTGAGCTTTTTAAATCTAATGCGGGAAGGGGATATGGAATGGAGGGAAGCTGGTCGGCGCGACCCTTCTGTAAAAAGAGCTGATCCAGTCATATTGTTGGCTTCTCCTGTACCGGTACCCTTTTCTTCAGGTTTTACCCACTTTAATCGCGGTCCTTTTCTAGGAATAATAACAAAAAAACTTGCATTATGGGAAAACTGCAGCGAGCAACTTTCGAATATTGATTTATGACGATGTTTTTCGAAAACTAATGTTACCAGTTTAAGTTTTTTTTTATTTGTGGGTTAATAATAATAAGTCTTTTCATAAAGTGATATGACATTGAGTAGGTAACCAAGTTATTTTATGTGTATTGTGTACCTAAAACGTTTTTTGTATTGTATACGGCTGAAAACAGTTATCAAAAACTTCATATATTTTCGAAGTTCGTTTGTCATTAAAATACATTTTACTAGGATCTGTTTCTTTTATATTTCTAATTACTTTTACTGACTGCTCATTTTCATCGGTCTCTCTCTCTTTCTGTATTATTTAAATCATTGCAGAAAAAGTATTCGTTGTTGTAATAGTCGTAGCATCTAAATCTTCATTTAATTAGCGGCCATCAGGGAAGATCCAAGAACGTCTTTTAGGTGTAGATGTTCTACGTTGTTAGGGGTCCTTGATTGAATATTAAAATAAAAGCTACTAATTTATGTTTCAACATTTGGTTTTGGTAGTTATCAGTTTGGTTCTACCAGGTTTAGCTCCCAGAACGTTTTCTAAGGTTCCCTATTAATTGGTGCCCCATCGAGACAGTTTTTGATTAGGTTGTTCTATAAGCGCCCACCATAGTCTTTGAATGTGTTTTTCTAGGGTGCCACAGCACGATGCCCACTGAAGACATTTGTGATGCATAAAGTTTCAATAATATTAATTCGAAAACAAATTTCAATACGTTTGTAGGTAAAGGGCTCATCTGTATATCTTCTGCCCTTTTCATATAGCTCACAGTATTTTATTTGTTTTCTTTGTATTTTCGGAACTGTTAGTTCTCTTTATCCCACAAGAACTGGAATAAAAGAACATTTCTCTCAGGGAAAAAAAGCCCTCGCCGGGTGGTTCGAACGTTCGAGAGTTTTCCATATAACCGTGGCACCACTCGATAAAAAGCTCGACGCAGGGCGTCTCTCTCTGGGCTGGCAGACAGGGCCCTTTGTGTTATTCTATCCTACCCGGGGAGCTTTGGGCTTGAAACCTGTTTCCTACCCTCCCTTTGCCCTGTACGGTTTGTCGACTCCTGTTAAAAAGTTATTTATTTGCGCCGCTAATGCATGGAGGCGAAAGAATGTTTTTCTGTTTTTTCCCTGCCCCCCTCTTGCCAAGACATTTTTAATAAATATGGTAGACGTGTGAAAGCGCCCCTTGTGTGTAATATTTTGCGATCATTGGATAAGGGAATGGAGTAACCAGAAAGGATTTCGGGGTTATTGATTGCGAGTTTGATAAGCTGGGCCACCCGATAGAATTCCGCCGAGAGAATATAAATTATTTTGGTATCTAAGGCATATGACATTGTTTAACCCTAGAACTACAAATAGGGGTGATATTTACTCCAGTTTTAAGTTACGTTTCTAAGCTGGTCAGGTATACTATCGGGGACTACTATTTAAAATAGATTTTTCAAACTAAACTTTGAAAATTGAATTTGCTCTTAAAATTTTTTTTATACCGCGTTCACATACCTCTAGCATTTGTTTCTAGCAGCGGCCTTGAGAATCTCAAGGTAACCGCTTTATACGTATTTATTCGGACATCCGCTGAAGCCGGCTCTCAAGGCCACCAACCCATCTTTTTTCGGTTTTCTGCCCTGAGATCAAAGGAAATGGTTACCATAAGGTAAATGGCAACTATCTTGGCGGTTTCTCTCTTTTTTATTTGATCCTAGATCGTGAATTCAATTTAGTCACATCATCAAATCGCCGCGCTATACAATCTCACTCGCCAATTTCTCGCCAACCAAAGGTCGAATCGCTAGAGGTCAAAGTGCTTCGAGCGTCTTCTTCCAGCAGCCGCTCGACGTATGTAAACCCAGTATTACGGCATGGAACAAATATATTGCTTAATAAGTTAAATTGCTGCTTCCAGAACGATTTTACAAGCAAAAAAATCCGATAAGGGGGTTAATATTTACCCCTATAAAGGTATAATTAAAATTTTAAAGGTAATTCAAAATATGCCCATCTAGTTTTTAGTTTCGAATTAAATGTCTTGCAAACGGAATTTTGAATCTGCTACTTAACCTGTAATATAAAGCGTTAAGAAATAATGTTTTATACTCTACTCTGCTCATAAAAAAAACTTCCGCCTAATAGAAAAAATACTTTTCAACCACGCCCTCAATAAGGAAAGTTGTTGTCCAATCAATAATTACCACATATTTCTGTGGTTATTTCAGATAAATACGACTTGTCCAAATCATTAAACTATTTTGAAATAATTTTTGTACATTCAATTCAAGTTATAAGTCTAGGCTTGAATGACACCTAGTAATTTGAATTTTCTCTTTTGTTTGACAAAAAAAAAATTGTTTTGTTTTTAACACATTGACTACGTCTTTTTAATATTAAACATCTTCATTTTCGAATAAAATCAACACTTTACGTTTTTCATTTAAAAACTTAATTTGTCCTACATAAATTGTTCAGGGTTATGGTCTTTATTTATCTTATATTTTATTTAGATTAAATTAAGCAAAAAGTTAATTTTCGCGTGGTAAATTTTCTTGCCGATTGTCATTAATGGATTAAAGAAATGTTTTTTTTTTGTATACTTATAAAATGTCTAAATTTGTAGCAACACTTAGAGGTCTACTTTATTTGTTTTTCTTACACGAAACCACCCAAGCAAATCGAATCACTTCTCCAGCTTGATTTCGGAAGTAATTGCTCCAAGAAGTTTCTTTGTTTATACCAGTCTGGCATGACTACAATAGTGGTTCAATGTAGAAACTTTCCGTTTATTTGATTTATATTGCATGGTTTGAACCTTGCCATTAAACATATCTTTTTACAAACGGTACTATAAAGGAATAGTTTTTTTTAATACGAAAAATAAACTCTGGTTTCTGAGAAAGTATTACCGAATGCTTTTCCACAAATAGGGAGATTAATGGAACGGTTCAATCAAGCCTATTTTCAGAAACCAGTCACTGGTAATAAAATAGACTGATACAAGATTAGGCTAAAAGAATATCGCTTTACATAATTTTAGTTCCATCACTTAGTTTAATAAGTGTAAATACGTAGATAAATCATAAATATTTACAATTTATCAGGAAAAGAATAAATTATGCTTTATCCTTCTTTTAAATCTTTCTCTACAAATAAGTTTTTCCCACATTCTTCACTCTTCCGATAAAAAAAATGTATTTTTGACGTAAATTTGCCGTATCTATCTGGGCGTTAAATGACGCTCTTTAAACGCAAGATATTACAGAATGATCTGGTTTTAAAAATGACTTAAAAGTTTATCGTATGACGTTTTCTGTGCAATGCGTTTTACATAATAAATTTGTGTATATTTTGATATTCATAGATCAAATGACAAAATTTTACAGAATATTATTTATGAAATTAGCAGAAAAGAGGGTGGATTCTACTCTTTAATAAGAATTTAGAAATTACAGAATGTAGAATCTATTGCGTTTTCATAAATGTACTTTTCGTCCAAACCATTTATTTCATTTAATAAAACCAGCGGGTGACCGAGCTCTGCTCGGAGAAAACAGGTATCGAAGCTAACTCGAAGATTTAAATTTTCAATTGTGATTTATCATAACAATACATACCATAAGAAAATTTGTGAAACCATTGGTGAAAAGATAACCGGTTAAAGTTAATGTGAGCAGATTTTCAAAATCAAAAAGTGGGACACTCCATCACCCCCCCCCCCCCCGGTGTATTTTTTAAGTATTTTTTTTATGCACATAATAGTCCCTTCACACAATTACACACTTGATATAAGAAAGATAAGGAAGGGGCGTTCAACAGCAGCAGTGGTTCGAGGCAAACAAAAACCATACTCCACCAATTTGTTGATGACTTTAACTTCATTTAACAATTTCTAAAGACGTCATAGCATTTTACAACGATTATTCATAAAAAAGTCTATTTTATTTGCAACTTTCTCGTTTTTCGGGACATTGCGGGACTTTTACGAAGAAGCGGGACGTTTTGGCGGGACATTCGGCCCGCGGGACAGCTAACACAAAAAGCGGGACTGTCTAGCCAAAAGCGGGACGTCTGGTCACATTAGTTAAAGTGCACCATTGTAAACAAAGTTAGAGTTTGGAAAGGGAACTATTCTATACAAAGGTACAGTTTTAAAAGTCATAGGAAATGAAATGTAATTGATAATTGGCGTTCCGTTGAAAAGCAACGAAAATGTCGAAATGTGGTAAACATTCCATTTCATACTTCATTCAACTCGATAGGTATAGCAACCATACGTTAAATTTTCAAGATCGCCAAAAATCGCCAATGAACAGAATAGAACTAAAATCGTCTGCTGATTGGAACTAAAAAAAATTCATGTTAGCATTTCTGTAAAACTCAATAAAGTTTAAAGCAAGGTTGAATTTATTTAAATTTGAAATATTAAAATCTTAACTAAACATTTATAGCTTAAGCAGAGGCTTATAGTTTTAGCAGATGGCATCACGAAAGTAGCCATTATGGCGAACTAATGAAGTTTGAAAATATCCTATCTGTAACTCCGAACTGCCTGACCGTAGCGCTTCAAAACCTGTGCCAATCGATTCGTCGTGGCCAAAAACCCCAGACCCCTAAGTTTACCGGAGTTTATTAATTCTGGGGCGATTTTCGATTTGGGTCCAATTCCTCGTATTATAGTATAATATGTATTATTACATTATGTTATTGGAAGTTAATATATGTCTGGGTATTTAGTAACTTTTTTTTTCAGGTTTGGAACAGGACTGCCAAATGCTTGATTCGTGAGTTGCCGAAATATACACTGCGCAAACACTGGTTTTATGTGTGTGAGGTATTTAATTTTTTTTATATACTTGTTTTTGGGGTTTCAATGAGCATGTTTCAGTTTTAGAGTAGCAACGAAAACACTGAATAAAAATAAATTTTTCTTGAGCCCCGATTAGTGAGTAATGGTACATAGGAATCGAGGAACAATCGGAGTACCGATCAGAAGAAAAGCACGAATGAAAGCTGGGAGGGAAATACGTCACTTGAAATGAGACAATTCATTGACATATATTATTGTTGTGATTAAAGAAGCATACAATTTTTCACGTTTTTTTTTGTATCATCAATTCTAGTTGCAGGGACATCGCATGAAATGTTCGTAATTAATTTCAATTTCGACGTAATACCAAAAATTATTGACTATTCTTTCATTAGTATTTGAAAGTTTCTTCTAATAGAAACAATAATACAGAACAATATTTTGTGTCCAGAGGAAAAAATCTTTGGTTTTTGCACGAGTTAGACTTTTTAGTTTTACACATAGGGCATTGGCAAATACAGTTTACCAGAAAATACTTCACTACTTACTTTTCCGAGTATAAGAAGCTTTAGGCCACGTTATTTGTTACACGTCAAAAAACGTCGACGTGCAAGTTATTGTTTTGTTAGTTTTGAGATGTTTTATAAAAAAAAAAAACTGACAGTCGTGCGTTTGTCACTTCCATCCTTGAGAAATAAAAGCGGGGTTTTATCAATTCGTCCTACCATTCATGTCAGCTATCTGTGATAGGGAGCTAGCGCATCACCGACAATAGAGTTTACACCCTACTTATTTGAAATATATCAGCTGCATTAAAAAGCGATCTTGCTTGAAGCGTCACATGTGTGTGACCCGCACATCATAGTGGTAGTGGCCGACTGGCCGTTGCAAAAGAATAGGGTGGGTTGCTGAGCTGCAGCGTTCTCGAGCGGAGCTTTCGATCCGGGGATGGCTTGACAGTTTGGGTGGATTCATATGGGCGCGTCCATAAATTTAGATGGGCTGAAAAGGGGACAGGGTATTGGTTCATGGAAGAGGCAAACAGGGCTGGTTGTTGTTGACCTGACCGTTTGTCTAAATACTTAAATCGTATTTTCTAACTTTATTTACATTCTGGCAAGTTATGTAGTAATAAGTTGTTAAAAACTTAGAATAAAATTTTGCTTTTATTGTGTTAGAATTTCGAAATAATCGTATTTAATGACGCAATTTTATAAATTTAAAACCGTTGTGGTTTGTGATTCATAAAATTATGTAGTTTTTTAAAAGGTAGTTTTGAAGTTTTTTGCGTAGAAATTTACGAAATTATCAACAAAATTTCAATTTTTTAAAACTCGGTTGATCGATTTTATCTTTTAGCTCCTCAATCATTTTAACGATCATTTAAATATGAGACACAATGAATACGTATATTTTATGTTTCCCCTTTGCTACTCAACAACCAATAGTTCATCCTCTTCTAGTATCAGATGCTTTAAATGAATTGCTATTCTATTACCAGCATATGTATAGTTTAGTTAGTATGTCGCCTCTCCAACTAGACTGCTATAAAATGATTAAAGCAGCTTTTTACTAACACAATGAATTGTCGGCGTCTGTCGGGTTAAAGAAATCGGAATATCAAGGGTTTTTCGAAAGAACGAACAGCTCAGGGGCAGAGTTTCTTTTTCAAAAAGAACTAAACTTGAGCATAACAATAGAAACAGGGGGCCTTTCTGCTGAATGAAATTTTCGCTTTATAGATGATCCCCCTCCGCCAACAACCGTCCCCCCAACTTGCAATTCCCAATCCCTTTGGGGGACTCTAGGACAAACTGCTCTAATAAGTCCTTGATTTGACGGGTCCGCTATTAGCTTGCCTGTTGATGGGGCGGCGGGCGAGTCCAGATAAAATGAGGCCTTTTGCCATAGGAGATAAGAAGGTGGGGGTGCTTGGCGAGAAACTAAGTGAAGCCGTCGCCAAGCAACCCTACTAAGCCCAAACACACCGTTCACTCAATGTTAGTTGCTGAAATGCATTATTTTATTCCTTAAAAAGCGTTATTAAAAATCAACAAATGACTAGGCTGTTAGCTGTAGCACGAGATCTGAATTTTTATAATATATAATAAATTAAATTAATTTGGTAATAATTTCCTTTACAGGTGAGAGCATATGCGTTGTAATTTAATTTATAGTATTTTATAAGCTGCTCAGTGGCTGAGAAGTTAAGCGTGACTTCCTTGTAAGCCCAAGATCGCGGGCTCGAGCCCCCGCTGAGTCGTCGGATTTTCTGGATGGGAAAATCTTGGGCACGCATCTCATATGATTATGTGGCATGTAAAAGATCCCTGGGGAATATGCCGAGTCTGCAAAGGCTTGACCGCCAATATTGCATCCCTATTAGAGGAAAAAAAAGTATTTTTTCTTTTATTATTAGAGTCAAGCATCGCCAAGTCGATGCTAACTCCACTGTAGAATAGCGCCAAATATTTCGCCGAGACCGTTTGTTTGGGCTTACTACAAAGCAATCGATGGCCTCACTTGGCAAGCGTGTGTTTGGATAGGTTTTTGCCCAGCAGCATCTTCCTCTTAACTCTCTGCCTTTTGCAGACACACGCACTTTGGGCTGAAGCTGAAGTGGGGTTTTATCTATTTGTCCAAAGAGGAGAAGCCTGGAGATCCCAGATGCGACGTGTTTATGCCCTGCTATCGCTGAGCCGCTTTTTATTTTGCGGAACTCGGGTCTTATCCATGTCAGATAACGGTGGGGTGGCCAGGCTCGAATCGATGGCGGTTTAGAGGAATCATGTAATTGGATATTTCTTGGAAAATGTCGTGCAACTACAGTGAAATCTCATTTAAAAAAAAGTCTGGATAGCAATTATTAAAAAAAGTATTCGGTTTGAAACATGGGTTTTGCATACGATTTGCATGAAAAATTCAGTCCAGAAGTCAAATAACGAATTAAATTATTGGGTCAGGTTTTTTGTTGAAATCCTCATGTTGGTGACTTTTACATTTTAAGATGAGAAATAATTTCGTGTGGCACAAACGTAATACTGTAGTTACGAATCTGATATTGCGCGTTTTCCTGAATTTCATGTAAACAGTCATATGCGCGTTGTTCAATCATTTGTAATAAAACTTCCTCTTTCGAAATGTTTATTTCAATATTAAAAAATTAAAAGTTTTATGGTCTTGAAAATGGTAGTATTAAAATTTAAATGCACCGCAAAACTTAACGTATATGCGGTTATGTCCCTTTATCATTAGAATTTTTTTTTTACTTTTACAAACTTTCCTACCCTACTTTTAACATATATATTTAGGAGTCACAAGATTACTATATGCTGGATCCTAACCAAAAAGTACTATATAACCACTTTCTCCCAGAGAAAACGATTTAGACAGCGGCTCTTCAAAAAACCTTCGGGCGTAGCACATTTCGGTAAAAGTACGGTTTCCCTCTGTAGGTGTTTCCTCCCTTTAGCAAGCACACCTGCGTGTAGAAAAAAATTTGCCATTGGAAAAAGGAATGACTGCATTCGCATTTGGAGAGCGAATTATAAGCGTTACGGGGCTCCGACAACAACATTAGCAGGAGGAAATTATCTCTGGCTGTTGCATAGATCTCAGCTTGGCATTCTGTGCTCGCGGAAATGCAGCCTACTGTTCAATTTCCCCCCTATCGTTTCCCTCTGTTCTCTACCGCTGTATAGGGGCGCTCAGCGTTTGGGCTCTTCTTTGGAGACAGTAGTTTGTTGTCTAGTATTATCATTTGCGATAAAAATGAATTAAATCGACAAACAAATCCTTCATTTAAAAAGAATAATGAAATAGTATCTAAAAAAAATATACTGAAAATAAATGATTTTTTTAAAAGCTCTTTAACCCCAAGGCGAATATACCAAATTCCCAATGGAGAATCAATAGCGTTGAGTGCCAAACTTGGCTAAAAAATAAAAATATCTATCTGTTTAATATTAAACAAAAATAAGTTGTTTTGAAGGATTAATTTTAGCAACAAAAATTGTCCAAGCAAATATTCTATTTAGTTTTACTACACTTATACTGAAAATAAATGATTTTTTTAAAGCTCTTTAACCCCAAGGCGAATATACCAAATTCCCAATGGAGAATCAATAGCGTTGAGTGCCAAACTTTGGCTAAAAAATAAAAATATCTGTTTAAAATTAAATAAAAATAAGTCGAAGAACAGGTTGAAAAGAACAGTCTTTTACGTTCTCAGAAATGGAATGCTTTGGTAACAACCCAGTTTCGCGTTACCGATTGCGTTGACGTTGCTTTGATTTCGTTTTCGCCGCTATTCCCTTTCGATTTTTTGGCCAACTTTCTCCCTGCGTTTGCGAAAATATAAAAATCGTTGAATTCTGTTTCAAAAGACATACTATTCGTCAACTTGCAAAATATTTTTGATTTTTTTTTCTCTTCAGAAGCAAGAGATCGAAGTACAACGTTTATTTTTTTGTTACATTTTCTCTCATTTAATAGAATAATTTTTAATCGTTAGAAGACCGCATTTAAAAAAAAAATCAACAATATGCCTCATTCATTTATGGATCCCCGATCCCCAATATCATGAACAATTTTTTTAGTTCATAATTTTACCCCGTTGTTAAAATGGGGTTAAATGGTTGTTTAAAACCATTTGAAATTATTTTACTTTTATACAAACTTTAAAAAAAAACTTTGCCCTCCATTGCATATCTGAACATCTAACTATTTATTACTCCGTTATTAAATTAAAAAAATAGTTTGGGGACGATGTATATAAACAATAAATTTTAAACTTTATTGGTATAAGTACCACCTTCTGGCCTTTTTCCCGTTATCCTATTTTGAGAGCCGTAAAAATCGATGTTGCCAAAAATAGTGAGAAAAATCGCCAAATAAATCTTTAAAATGGAACCGCAAAAGCATTTGTACCTCATTGCTCTTGGCAAAAAAAAAGTGCGAAAACAAAATTTATAAGTTTAATCTCGTTTAGTTGTCTTCTTTATAAATGGTTATACGATTTATGATCAGATTGTCACGTGCGAATTAAATTACACCTCGCAACACAAATATTTTTTAACTAACGATTCCGCTGTTTCTCTACCGAGCAACTAAGTGAAATTCTAACATTCTATCTATTGAATTATTCACTAATTCCAATACAATACAACCCCGCACGGAAAATACATTATAAGCATACCAACAAAAAACATTTCTAAAAAATATTTAATGTGACATTTTACAATCCAATTTTCGCCAGCCCTTCCTGCACGAAATTACCTCGAATAATTGCTACATTTTCGTCTTCTAAAATGAGTCGATTATTGCATGTTAGCTTTGCCAGCTTGGCGTGCAAGTTTAGCTTCCCATTTCATGCAATCCTCTCTTCCAAATACGGAGGTTGAATAAGAGGTAGATGCTGTCAGGCGAAAAACAATGCAAAAACTTAGTTTCCCAAATGAAGTAATAATCTCTTTATTTATGCACCCCTACAAACCGATTGGCATATAGTTTTGTGCTATTGTAAGACGAAATAGCTGTTGTCATAACCACATCCCATTTGAATTAACTGTCTACACTGTCTGTCTGTCTGAAATCTATATCCGTCTAAACGACAAACACAAAACGTAAAGACACGGGAAAGGTGTTAAAATACGCAGAATAGAACAGGGAAGTTATTTCTCTATTTTAAAAGTTTTTGCGGTCTTTTGTTTAAAAGTTATGATTTTTTAAGCGAAATTAAAAAAAATATGTTATGAATTTACACAACACACAACAGATTGAAAATTCAATTACATGTGTTGGAAGAAAAGCAAGGGAAAAAAACCCACACTAACAAAGTAAAAGCACAGAACATTTGGTTTTATAACATATTTAAAATATATTGTTTTTTACTCTGTTTTAAATTTGACAATGAGAGACGTCACTATGGTACACCCGTTCAACACCGGGTTTATACTTTATAAAGCTATTTTAAAATGAAAATGTGATTTCATAACTTGTTTTTAAAACAATCGTTATAAAATTAAAATATCTTTTGCTAAAACCTTTTTTCCAGTTCGTTTCATTTCAATATCTGCTCATTATGTCACGACTCGCATCATAGTGGTGCGTCTGTTAGGGTGTATAAAATCGACTTGGCGACTTTCATAAAGCTTCACTTTATTTTTAGCATATCCATTTGGTTTTACCTCCATACATACAACTATCCTCTCCTCATTTATCCATCCATCATACACGAGAGAATAAACTCCCCTTTAGGAGGGGTGAAAATGCTTTATCGCTTTATTTTAACACCCTTTGCAGACTATTTGAATACTTTGTTTCAGAAGTCAGTTAACGATGTTGCTTTAACCTTGCAAGTGACGGGTATCTGAAAGAAATGTTCATTTATGTTAGGGTTTGGCGTTTTTAGAGGCGATTCGAGCTGTGAAAATCGTTACCATCTCCTAACAGCTAATATATTTTGATGTTAAATTTTTATTTTAAATAATAAATACATAAACTGTGCATGTTACTTAAATTTTTCTTTCTGTATGCTGCCAGATACTGTTAAATTAGCTTTTCAATTCTGCTTTTTAAATGTAAGATGTGTATAGTAATACTGAGCATTTTATGTAACTGTGGTTGGAGTCGGTTCAAGTAACGCAATAGGATCAGTTTTTGCAGGTAAACTACTATAGCTTTTCTTCATGTTATCTACCAACTGTCTTTTTCACACTTTCACTACTGTAGAAAAGTTTTTTTTTATTATTTCGTGTGTTCTCAAATTTATCGACTTACTACTGCATACTTCGTGTAATGATGAAAAGCAAAGCCCATTGTGGATGATAACATTATTCCATGCATGATAAATGTACTAGTGGTAATTAGGATTTAAATAATTATATTACATTGTAATTAGTATTTCGATGGTGAAGGTTTCAGTTTTGCAAGTTTGCAAGGCTTATCTCGCATACTCAAAGTAGAAAGGACAGAATATTTTTGATTTAATGATTTATTAGTGTAATAATAAATATAGTGATTCATATAAAAATGTTTAGCTAACGGCTTCCATTCTTTGAAATTGCTTGATTTAAATTAAATTCAGCTATAATTATAACGTAATCTCTGCCTTTTAAAGTTAGTTTTTAAACAAAATAAGAAATAGTTCTTATTTTTTTATATGACATCAGCCGGTTCCTGTCGAATCGAGACCCACCTAATAAATTTACTTAGCCGCAGTCTAATTCTAATACAATGTCGCTTTGGGCGGGTATTAGGGCTGGACTTGAAAATATCAGGGATGGGCGCGTTATTTTGATGAATCAAGGTTCTGTTGTGTAATGAAAATTGGGGAAAAAGAACATTGATTAATTTTTCGCCAAAATGAAGGAAGAAGTTGAACCCTCATAATCTGTTTATCTTTGCTTTCTAAGTATTATCGTACTATTCTTCTAGTTACTATCATTAAGTTATTAAGAAAGTTGTAAGGAGGGAGGTGGAAAAGTGAAAGTTGCATGATCTTAAACACAAACAGCACAATGTAAAAAAAACAACTTGGAAAGCGAAATATAGATGGTTTTAATTTAGTCATTTGTAAAATTAACATTTATTCTTCCCTTCATTTAATTGAGCGCCACCCGAGCTGTTCGACAACTTCACCATTCACTTTGATGCCCACAGGGCCATTAGATTCGATCGATCTCGGCACGGATTTACTTCGAACATCTGCCATTCCAACCATTCCTGTTCCGACGCATTTGCGAAGTGGATTACACTACAGGGATAAGAACTTAAGCACATAAGAATTTGAGAACGTTGCATTCTCTCCTCTTCTTTGCCGGGTGCCGTCTCATTACTTACTTGCGGAGAAACTTCATGGAGAAGAACTTTGACCTTTCCGAAAAGCTTGGCACAACGCACACATATAATGCTAATCACGACTGGTACCTCGGCTGAAGTCGTTTAGTCGTCAGGCATTCCGTTCGCCTCTCCGCAGGAAATTCATTAAGACCCTGGAAGGTTCGGAAGCCTTAATGACTGCCTGGGCTTGTTATTAGGCGCATCTCCTAGGGACGTCGAGGGCAAGGGCATGTTCCATCTCATGTGTTCTTTCGAATGAATAAAAATGGTTGTTCCTGTACTTTAATTCCTGACATTGCACTAAGGTTTAGGTTTTAGCTCTTGAAATGAGGTTTAAGTTTTGGACTTTTTGTGTCCCATTGAAAAGTCCACTGTTTCTTCGACAGAACTTCCTTTCACGATAATTATTTAAATTTTTGTTTATGTACCCAAAACAATTATAGAACCCTTTTTATTTTTTTTCAATCTCTTCATAAAATATGCAATACTAGATTTAAATACAAATTTATAAAAGGTAAACACTGATGGCAATAATGAAAAATAGTTTTTTTTAGTAACAAGTTCACCACATGGATTACTATTGAGAAAACTCGGATAAGGACATTGTTTTCTCCAGAATTTAGAAAAAACTTTTGTATTAACTGTATTTTTAAAAAAAATCTTGTGGTATTGATGTTTCCCACACTGGAAGATTGTGTTGCACTTTTGTTGCGATCCTAGCTTATATTAATAGCATTAAATATATAATAACAAACATAACAACATAAAATAACTGTTCTCTAAGGAGATCTTTATCAAATATGGCATATAGCATCTCTTGAGGTTTTTCTTCTCCACCATTATCTATCTGAACTAAAGATGACTATTTCTGATGATCGCATTCTCTCTGTAGATGACGCGATCATTTGATGTCATTTTGCAAGATTCGATTTTCCAAATTCGCTATTTTAATTGCGCTTTAAGGTTTCATTTTATGTAATTGAGGTATTAGTGTTGTTGAGTAATATGTATGTAAATTTTCGTTTATGTTAAATAAGCACAAGTTTATGTTGTGAAAAATACTGTTAACATAAATTTCAAATCTGTAATACGACTGAGCTTTATTTTATAGGAAACACGAAATTCAATTTTTTTCATGGAAACTTTATTATTGATTTTAACCCTTTTTATACCCCTCCCCCGCTGTTATCAATTGTGCATTATGATCCAGTAGTATTTTCCCTATGATATTAATATCTACCATTAATAGTCAAATGTTATTTTCGTCATAATAAAGCGCTTACTTGTTCTTATTATCGGATAGAATTGTGAAAGAGTATTAGAAGTTTTTGTCAGACCTCGTTCCTATCGCCTGAGCTGTTTTCCCATTTCGAAAAACGGCACGGTTTTAGTAGATATCGAAATTTACGGCGTTGTGTAAAAGTCAGAAAGGAAATATCGACCATATTTTTTTCCTCACTCTACTTAGCTTTCATCGGGGAAACTGACGTGATCCTTCTCTGAAGCTGACGTCTCTGGTTGCTGTAAGAAGAAAGTGACGTCCGTGAAGGTCTTCACCTCTCGGATGCGTAACTCTGAAGAACTTTCTTGCTAGACTACATCTTGAGGGGTCGTCCCGAAACCATATTACGGTTTTGTTTTGGAATAAAATATATCTTTTGTAAAAATAAGCTCTTTCTGCTAGCTTATCTAAATTTTAAAAAAAATTATACAAGACAAATGTAGACAATAGTCCTGAATAATTTTAAAAGACAATTTAAACTACACTCCTTGCCAACTTCCGTTGGGTAAATAGGAATATGCTATGGTGAAGATCCTTCCGCGCATGTACAGAGTTCCATAAAATATTTGTGAATGCATACAGAAAACATGTTTAAAACATTAATTTTGTTTAAGGTTTAAGGTGTCTCACAGAGTTGAATATTATTTGAGAAAATTTGGCAATTTTATCAGAATGAAAAGTGTATTTTGGTTAAATTGCATTCAGATCATTTTGTATGTAAATATTACCTTACAAGAGTTTCCTACTAACGGACCAACCGCGCTTTTCCCTCTGTCTTTTTACTCTTTGTTTTTACCTAAGTTAGGTTGGCACGGAGTGTAAGCGAAAACTAAAAAAAAAAAATCTTAGCGTTTTTATTCGGAAATAAAGGTGTTAATGGTATTCACAATGTCGTCTTTATGAATTAACGATAAATACCTTAAGTATGCAGCTTCTGAGCGATTTATTTCCGAAAATTGATATATGTGTCAAATAGTGAGATAAAATACCTCCCTTTTCTTCACCCCAATACAAAACTCTAACAGTAGACCAGTATAGAAAATATAACCATAGTTCCATAGTAACAAACATGATTTAACAATTATTAGCAATTGCTATTGATAATTTAGTCCGTCAAAAAAAATTTATATCGATTTTTTTATTCATAAACGTTAACATGTATTTTCTACCCTCCCTATTTGTCTTCTTTTCCCTCATTGCTCATCCCCCCTCCTTTTCCCCCCTCCCCTCCTAACCCTTTCCTCCAGATAATAACAATAATTGTTATCATGTGGATTCATTAAAACTTAAGCGTTGGGATGGTAAAATTTAATATTTTATAAAATGTTACTATTTTATTTCTCAATATAAAAACTTAGGATAAGGATAGTATCTGAGCTATCACAAAAACCTTGTATCATGATCTTCTGTTGTTATAACAGGAACATCCTGTTATAACAATCCTGCGCTTGTGTCGATATGAAATATCAAACAACGCAGTATTTATGTTGAAGAGAACTTTTTATTGTTTGTCAGTGTACTCTTACAGAAGTTATTGGACATGATTCATACTAGAAATACTGTATGTTGATTCAACCTTGGAACCTCGTGCAATGTTTTAACAATAAACAAGTGGTCTGTAACAGAAAACTTGTCTCTTCGAACTGCTTCCACAAAAAATTCACGCGTTTCAAATAATCGTCAAACACAGTATTTTGTTCTATTTTTAAACTTTAAGCGTCACAATTAAACAAACTACAACTTTTCATCGAATACTCCATAATTATATATTACTTATGGTTTGTCAAATTTATTTGTAGTATTTGGAAGAATAAATACCTGTTATTGCTCACACTTAACTACTTGTTTTCCTACATGAATTTCTTTGATATTTAAGTAACATTAAAGTCGACTATTTAATTCTTTTATAAATTCTTGTTTAAATTTCTTTCGAATTGAAAAAAAAAAGAAAGTGCTAAAAACGGAAGGTAGGTTCGCTGAAAATTGTCCGATTCTAAGATTTATTATTTCTGAGATTTTTTATCCCAACAAAAACATCTCTGTAAAAGAGGGCCAAGTTCTTACAAAAAAAGGTCTGGCCTACAAAAGAAGTGAAATCAACAAAAAGACCAAGTTCAATGGAATTTGCCGAGTTAAAGTTCTAGAAAAAATTAAGCCTGGACAACCAAAGATTTGAAAACAAAAAAGGATCAAGTTCAATAGAAGTTGATGAGGTTATAAACCCCAAAACATTTTGTTTTAAGATGCAGCTTAGGTCTAACACATTCTTACTAGCTGTTTGTGTAACTTGGCCAATACGCATCGTGAATATGGAGTTGAACCCTTCGTACCTGGTTGAATTTCACCTCGGGGCGTTTGAGTAAGTCTGTATTTGATTTATCCTCAGTTAAGTGGTGAATGACACGCACCTCTCGGGTGGAAAGGGGTAAAATAGTAGTCGTACCACATGCGTTGGCGTTGCAGGTAAATAATAAAAATAAAAACGTTTGCTTTTGTTGCCAGGATTACCATCACACTTAGTTGGTGATACTTATCTGAATGAACATTTAGCTGTTTGCTACTGTTGAAGCGTTTTAATAAGGTAATCGCTCTATTTCCTTCAAAGAAAGTAAGAAAGAGTAATCAAAGCTCCATATATTATAGTAAAGCTTAGCGGTTTTACTACAAGATTCAAGCATTGGAAAACGAGATGCTACATTTACTTACGTGATCTAAAGAAATGCTCCAATCTCCATCGACTATTGTATTGATCTATTTAAAATTTTTAAAACATTTTTTTTTATCTTATTTTACTTGATTATCAATAAGGTTTCAGCTGAATAAGGAGAAAGACATGTTTTTTCAATTGCAAATAGCATTTATTAATATAAAAACACTAACAGAAATGTAATAATCTCGAACATATATATATATATATATACATAAAACTACATAATACAAACTAACTAAATGTGTCAACTTTATAGTTCCTTATTAAAACACCACAGCACATTATTGTTCTATAGATATACAACACATAGCCATCACCACGCAGAATACCACTAGGATTAACCATTTGATTAACTAGGGATAAATCAAATACAGACTTACCCAAACGCCCCGAGGTGAAATTCAACCAGGTACGAAGGGTTCAACTCCATATTCACGATGCGTATTGGCCAAGTTACACAAACAGCTAGTAAGAATGTGTTAGACCTAAGCTGCATCTTAAAACAAAATGTTTTGGGGTTTATAACCTCATCAACTTCTATTGAACTTGATCCTTTTTTGTTTTCAAATCTTTGGTTGTCCAGGCTTAATTTTTTCTAGAACTTTAACTCGGCAAATTCCATTGAACTTGGTCTTTTTGTTGATTTCACTTCTTTTGTAGGCCAGACCTTTTTTTGTAAGAACTTGGCCCTCTTTTACAGAGATGTTTTTGTTGGGATTTCACTTCTTTTTGTAAGTGGGAACACACAGTGAAGTATAATGAATAATGTGTTTAGTGAATAGGCAGTATCCTAATAAAATAAACATAGGATGGAGATTTACACTGCGGCGAGTACAATATTTACAATTCCTGTTTAAAAGAAATATATATTGGTGGCAACAAGCAGTAAAAATAGTTTATAACTTTTTAAGTATATTTTGTAACAACAATTGAATTAACGTCGCACTAGAGCTGAAACCAAACAATATCTATAGTGAAATTATTTCCTGTTCTGACTGCTTTTTAAACAAGAAGTTCTAAAAGAACTAAAATAGCCTACTGATGTCCTGTCACTTTAATACTCACCGAAGTTCTTAGAGAATAACAAGTAGGTTTGTAACAGTAACTGTCACCTGGAACTGCTTAAACACAAAATTTATACACCTTAGAAAAAAATAGCCAAACACAACATTTAGTTGTAATTTAAACTTTTATAAGCATGCCTTTCCAACAAAAAAAAAGAATTTTTAAAAGTGGACGATTAGAACCGAAAGAATGACAGACTGTTTTATAAAGGACAGACGGACAGAAAAAAGTACAGACAAAAAATCAAAAAGTTTGAAATATAGGTGTTTGATGTCATACCTTTCGAACAAAAAAATAATTTTTAAAATCGAGCGGTTAGAACCGAAAATATGACAGACCTTCTTATAAAGGACAGATTGACAGACGGACAGAAAAACGTACCGACAGACGGACACAAAGTATGAAATATGATGCCATAACTTTATAAAAAAAAAGATTTTTTAAAATCAGACGATTAGAACCGAAATTATGACAGACCGTCTTATAAAGGACATACGGACAGAAAAACGTAAAGAAAAAAATCAAAAAGTTTGAAATATAGGTGTTTGATGTCATACCTTTCTAACAAAAAAATAATTTTCAAAATCGGGCGGTTAGAACCGAAAATATTAAAAAAAAATTATAAAGGACAGATTGACAGAAAAACGTACCGACAGATGGACACAAAGTATGAAATATGAAGCCATACATTTATAAAAAAAAAAGTTTTTTAAAATCGGACGATTAGAACCGAAATTATGACAGACCGTCTTATAAAGAACAGACGGACGAAAAAGCGTACAGACGGACGGACAAAAAGTATAAAACATAGGTCAAGCCTTTGATATATGTCATTTCTTTCTAACAAAAAAAAAATATTTTTTTAAATCCGATGGTACTGTTTGAAAGATTCTGTTCAAGAAATCGTCACTTGACCACGATTTAAAAAATACGAGAATCGCCGCCAATAACCCTTATGTAGCTCTAGTACAACGTTACTGCAAGCAAAATCCTTAAAAAAAATCATTTGCCCGTTGTGAAGCATTGGTTCCAACCATTACTCATATGTAGCCCTTGTGCGATGTTAATCCTACCTCCAAACAACCAACGGCTCTTTATAAAACATGGTGCTGGTTGCCAGCTCAGGTTGACACATTAAATTAGTAATATCGTGTGCTAAATCCCACACATGAAAACCTTTAACGTATCTGAAGGCAAATAACTATTTGAATTGTTGGCGACGACGTTTAATCGCCGCTGGTATATCAGCGTATGGAGAGCATTGCAACTGCTTATGAAAAAGGGCGCCAATCAGTTTACGCCCAACCCCGGGTAAAATCTTCGAATTTCGGATTTTTCCTGTTATATGCATGCTCTATTCTATAAGTGTTCCAATTTTCGTAACTCCATAACAAGCCGTTGTACCTAAACATTATGATCGCCCGTCAGTCAGTCAGTGAGTCAGTGAGTGAGGGACATATTTGTCGTTTTTCTGGTTCATTTATCTCTGGCTTAAATGAATTTCGAACGCTGGAAATTTTTTTCTAGGTTAAGTCTCACTAGGACACCCAGAAAAAAGTCTAAACTCGAATCTAAAGTGCGTAGAAGAAAAGAACTGGGTCTCCAAAATTATGCCGAAATGGTCCCAGTAAAGGATAGTCAGTGCCGCCTTCGTTATGAACTTGGCGATGCACTGCCGTGCATCCAGATTTAATGAACATGATTTTTATTAAATCATGACATGTAATTTATTTGTTTTACAAATTATGGGCGTTTTTTTTGGTAAAATTTTGGTTGTAAGCTATTGTCTATTTATCGGTAAAAAGAACCACAGTCCTTGAAAATTTATCACTATTTCAACTCGTACTGCAGTTTTTACATCCTCCACAAAAGATGTTTCGTCAGCAGACTTGTCTGTTGAATTCGTACAAATGTTTTCCTATCTCTCCTTTGAAAGGATTTTCCTTATCATATTGTTCCCGCATGCTCTCCTTGAGCTGTAACTCCTAAAAACCTGGCTGCCATTAATCTGAGTGTAGAGGCACAGAGCCAGCATCCACCGCATAACCCAATTAAGCCATGACCCGATTGGGACTGTGAGTGAGCACTGAACCTGACTTTATAACTCGCCGACCATGTAGGTCGTAGCTCATTTTTATTATGTTCGCGCAGACAGCGAGTAAATAAGAATTGCCAATCCCCTCTTTGGATTAAAATCGAACGTCAGGGACGCAGTTGCGGTCGTAATTTTCGTTTTGGAATATTTTAATTATTATCGTTTGGAAGTGGCTGGATTGCGCTTTGGAGTGTGTATATAATTCGAGGTTACGTATATTTGCACAGAATAAATGCAGCGTGGAATTAGTTATTTTTATGAGTTCATTGCTTAATAACCATACATGTTTCTTGAAATTATTTCAGTTTTATTTAAACATTTATGCTGATTATGAGTTAAGATTAACCAAGATTAATCCTTTTATATATTTTCTTGAAGTTAAAGTCGACTTATATTTCTCTGAAGTTAGAAGGTTGAACTCTGTTAATTGTAAGCTGATTAACGTAATAGAAAAAATTATTTTTAGATTTGTAATAAAAATATTGAACACAAACGCATGCCATAAATTATGACGAATGATTTTATAATCGATAATTGATTTTAGTAACTGGTTTTGACACCTATTGATTGACTGTGAAAGACCATTTAAATCCTAATTAAGTTATACGAATTTGAATTTTAAAATGTATCGTAAACAAACCGCATGTGTAAGACAAATTGCTCAAAAAGTACAATACAAAAACAACTTTTTACTAATCATTCCTAGTATAGGTTGACGGCGTTGAAAATCTATTTTTTGCATATAAGTTTGAGATTTCTTGTTTTATTGAATGTGACAATTTTCTCTATATCGATCAAGTTTCTTAACTCGCTGTTTCATCTAGGCCGAGAGCTCTAAAAATAGGGGCCAAAATTAGAACATGTTTTCTATCTGAGTTTGAAAGCTCTGTTTACTATCATATCTTGATATAATCGGGAAAATTGAAGGTTGATAGTTTTATATTTATTCCTTCAATTTTGTGACCAGATACCAGATAGGCTTGCAAACTTTTTCGATCTTGGCGCTATTGCTAAATTGATCAAATCTCTTATAACTATAGGCTGACATTACAGTTATTCTGAAATCTAAATACTATCTGGTACATAGATATTAATTTGAGTTAGGTCATGGAAAAAATTAATATTTTAAGCTCTTATTTTGAGTTTAAGTATTTATTTTTATTGAGGGCCATTTCGTTTTACATTTGCAGATAAAACTTTTTTTTTTTTTGTATTTAGTCTAGGCATAAACGAGCCATTATTTTTCCAGCCTGCTTCTTTTGCTCGTATTACGATACGAACACGAACATGACATTTTCAAGCAGTGCTTGTCTGTTTTGTGCTAAATTCCGCATTCGCTGTTTCACTCGACAACCCCATACAAAACCCCATTCCTGTTTGCAACGACAGGTGCGGGCGAATGCAGCCGCCTGCTTTCGTGAACACCTGTTCTCTAAAAAGATACGAGAGAATAAATTTACCAAAGGACTCAGTCATTTGACCACTTTTATCGAAATAAAAAATTTCTGACTGAACTTAACTGTTTCGACATCAACCACCTTGCATTTCCCCCCCTTCTTACAAAAGATGAATATACTACGAAAAAATAATGACCATAAATTTAACGGTTATTATACCAAAATTTACATTAGCGGCGAATTGAATCAGAAAGAGGGATATTGTCAATGTTCCTTTCTGGAATAATATTTGTTATTTTTAATATTGCTAAAAATGGGAGTGATAGAAGGGGGAGGGAGACGAGTTAACGCCACTGTAAATTGATTTTATGATTTATTTTATATTAATGGGTGAAAATTAATTTATATTTTATTTTTTAGAAAAAGATATTCCCTTTTTAAATTTTTTTTATCTTACTTTCCATTTAAAAAAAATTCCGTCGGATCTTTATTTTTGTTTTTGTTTTAAAGATAATGACATCAGATACATACCTATCTTTTATGCTTTGTTTTTTTTTCGTCTATACGTCCTGACGGATATCTGTTTACCTGCTTATCGACGGTCTGAGCATTTAAATAGCAATTTTTATTCATTTAAATCGCGGTTGGAACATCAACAATTGCATGAGAAACCATTTTTTTAAAATGAATATTTGATTTGAAGTTTATTTTTGGTCATCTAAATCTGTTTGAAATGATAACTTAAAATGTGTACTTCTTTGATAGTTTATTATTGGTTTACAAAGAAAGTAGCATACAGTGTCTCAATTTTTTGCATAAAAGCTTATTAGTTTTAATTTACATTTCTCCGTTCAGTAATAATTTTTAGATGTTTACTTTTTGTTATTACTAAATTTTTCGAAACTATCGTGTTCTTTCTATAAATTTTTATGTGTATGCTTATTTAAGAATAAAAAGCTCGGGTCATTTTCAAAATGCGCCAAATGTCGCCGAAACCGGAACGGATACTAGGAATCGATAAAAGTAATTTTGCATAATTATTCCTTGAACTACAAATTTCGCAAACAATAAAGAATATTAATTGAATTTTCAAAAGAAAAACAATGAAAACACAGAATTTTGGATTTTAAAAATTCAAACTACAAAGACATGCTGTATTTAGCCAACTTATTGGTTTAATGAACCATAATGTACAAGAACTGCTGATTATATACTGCATTCCGTTAAAAAGAGTATATATAAATATATTTAAATATTCTATATCGGATATTGGCTAGTTTCACGTGACTTAGTCACTTCTGAATTTCATCGGTACGGTGATTGATTGTATGATATGGCTGTGCCACTTTATTGATTAACCCAGGGGTTCCCAACCGGTGGTACGCGTACCACTGGTGGTACGCAAGAATATTTCAGGTGGTACGCGTGATGATGTGAGCAACATAATGTTATCAATAGCTTCTGTACGCATGTGCAGTGAGCACACGAACATATTACTCATTATTTTAAACATTAACATTATTTTTAAGAGGAAATTTTTAATTTCTGGATTGGATTTGCTGAGTTTGTACTATTTTTTAATTGTACGTTTTTACACGTACAGGAAATATAAAAAAAACTGTAAATTAATACCATTTTAATCTTTTTATTTCTTCTTTATTATAAGCATGTTATAAATAAACAAATATCTAACCATTAAATTCGAAGTTTTCTCAGTAATTTTACGCAAAAAAAACACTTTTAGAAGAGTACATATTATATGTTTAATAAACATTTAGGCCTGGTGGTACGCCAAAATTTCTCAAAAAGTCAAGTGGTACGCAGGCGCAAAAAGGTTGGGAACCCCTGGATTAACCAATTGAGAACTAATTTTCTTTCTTCTGGAACTGTTGCTACTCAAGACGCGAAACTTGTCCATGCATGAAGTCGATTGAAATTGAAGAAATAAGAAGCATATAAATTCTTTAACTGTGTTTGTAACACTTAATTTGAAGTGTTATTTTTTAAAAATGTTTATTGTTTGTTAAATTTTTTTGGTTCTGTTATATGCAAATCTTCATTGCTCTTAAGTAAATTTTCTTCTTATCCAACAAAATTATGTACTAGTCAATCATTGGAACTAGTTTGAGGTTGTTTTAATCGTTTATTTTTTTTTAAAATTTCATTAGTTAATTTGTATTAAAAAGTTTATTCTAGGCTGCAAACTGCAATACTTAAAAAAACTTATTCAGCATCATATTGATAACTCCAATAAAAAAACTCTTTTTATTGTGAGTTTTATTTTTAAATGTAGGAAGCACAGTTTAAAATTGTTTTACATATGTATAGAAACAACTTTGTTTCTACAAGTTAATCCTCTAATGCATACTGTTACCTTTTGGTAACAAGTAACATAATCCGCTTTATTCTATTAAATTAAAGCTCCTCCTAGACAAATCTGTTTTTTTCATCTATTACATTTCATTTTAAAGTTTTAGTTACTAATAATCCTCATAGATGACAAGTTAAAAAGGGTTATTTTGAAATATTTTTAGTAGTTTTCTAGTCATTATTATCAAAATTGGAATTTTGCAGTTGGTTTTTGTCAAATGGAAAATTTTTTAAAAATTGAAATTATTTAAATTCTAATGCAGTTAAATTTTTTTTAGTATTTTTCCCATAATGTGTGAGTATTAAAGATACATATATATTTTTTTGGGATGAAAATAAAAATTCATGCATTTGAGGGTTAAGATAAACCTTAAATTTTTTTAAAAAAATATTAAGAATAGGTCATATCTGTAATTGGTTTCATTTGTAAAAACTTACATGTATTAATTCCTCTGATCTTATGTTGAGTCTTTTTTACAAACTTTTATATTCTGTTCTCCCCTCTTTTTTTTTTTAAAATCTTGCAGCTAAAATTTTTGTGCTTTGTGAATTTTAGGTTTAACTTTTTTTGTTAGTACAAAAGCAGAAAATAGTGTTTTAATATTTTGTACAATTTTGATTTCTTGATTTTAGGAGGGCCAGGGGTATGCTTGAAAATATTCAGTATATTCATGCACACAGAGTTAACAATCCCGCTTGTGATACAACAAAAAAGTGGAAGTTTGAAGATGTAAGCTGGTAAGTAAACAATTACCCCAATCAAATAAAAAAATATATTTTGTTACTGAAAATTTTTAATAAAAATTTATTGAAATAAATTAAAGGGTCTTAATCTTCTCAGGAATAATCTTTTTTTCAGCCTGTTTTAACTGCATTTGATTTAAATTAAATTTGCTGACTCGTTTATTGAATTTTTTGAGAATATGGGCTCTTCAGAATTGCATATGTGTAGCTCTGGCTAGCAATTTAAATAAACCTGAAATTGATCACTGAAGTGTGTTTTTTGTAAAAAGGTTGACTGATAATAATTTCACCAATTGTATTGCCTATTCTTCTCTTGTTTTTTTACTGCATTCCTCAAACTGGATGAACTAAATATAATGCAACAGTTGTTGTATATCTACATAATGTGACCAGGCATTCCGTTTTTTGTCTCGCAGACCGGATGTCCCGCCAAAGCATCCAACTTTTCTGTTTTAGTCCCTCCTGAGAAAGACCTGAAAAACAGGAAAAATATAATCTATACTAGATTTCACAAACACTTTGTGAATACTCTGTTAAAAATATTAAAATTATTATTAGTCTTTTAATTCGTCATTTGATTTGATAATAACTATCTACCAGTTAGTAATATGGTTCTAATTAGACTTGCATTATTGATTAAGCAATTGTTTGAAATTTTGGGGAATGGGGTATAACATAAAAGATGTCTGAAAGACTGGGGGTTACAGAATGAATGTCCTGATTTTTGGTTTTGAAACTCTAATCACATTATATACTAGCAGTATGGTCTCGCCTTGCTGGGAACCTGTTAACTTCGCATTGCTTCCTTTTAGAGGCATGCTTACTTGCGAAAATTGGGGACATTCACTGCCATATCCACTGAGCTTCAATTTCAAATTGCTGTGGTAAAAAAAAACCGGTTAGACAGGTTAGAGCAGTAGGAAAACATTAGCACGTGGTTCGAGAGCTGTATAGGATAACATTAGCATGTGTGGTTCGAGAGCTGTATAGGATAACATTAGCACATGGTTCGAGAGCTGTATAGGATAACATTAGCACATGGTTCGAGAGCTGTATTGGATAACATTAGCATGTGTTTCGAGAGGTATAGGATAGGATAACTAACTGCCTGACATCACATGAATTTTCCCCATGCACTCAATATCTAAACTAAATTCAAATCATGTAGGCGCATGTGCGAGAAAAAAGCAAATAATAACAGAGAATAGTGGGTCAAGCCCCTGTTACGGCCGGGTCGTTGTGTTTCGAAGCCCTGTTTTGGTCTGCCTACTTATTAAAATCAAAACAAAATTAAATTCGTGTTGTCGCATGCGCACTTAAAAAGCAAACACTAATAGAGGAAGGCTTCAAGCCCCCGTTTTTGCTCGGTCCATGTATTTTCAAGTCCTGTCATGGTCCCGCACTCCCGCGTGGATGATGTTTTTTTAAACTAATTATATTAATTAAAAATCACAATCGAATATGAAAAAACTAAGCCTCAGGTGCACACGTAGGTATTAAAAAGAATCTATATTAAAAAAATTTGAATTTTTTCAAGCAGTCTAAGTGGGTCTTTTGCGATCCACAGACACACACACAGACACTTTCTTTTATTATTATAGATACCTTATGCTATTGTAAGGTAAAAGTCTCGTGTGATGTGTGTTATTACATTACATATTATCGTATTAAACTTTAAACTATGTACACTTATGTGCATTTCAGCGTCGAATACAGCAACCCCCAGCAAGTGAGTGACATCACCTCTACGAGCAGTTTCTCCGACGCCAACTCCAATGCTGTGAACTATGTTCTGGAGCAGCCAAACACCAGCAGTTGTGCAGTCCCTTTCAGCAGTGGTCCATCCACCAGCAGCGGGAGGGGCACCAAGGTTTCTGCTGCAAACGCCGAGCTTCCGGTCATTCCCAATGTGATAAGGACTGGTACGATTAAGTTGCAGGATGCATATCAGGTGAGAATAAATATGGATGTTGTGTTTTTCTTGGAGATTATTCTCGGTCATGTTTAGCCTTTCTGTATAAGCCCTTTAAAAGACTAAAGAAACAAAAATGATCTCATCAAAAGGAATAAAAAATATTGAAATTATTTATTAAGAAATGCTTAAATGTAAATGAAAACTATTGTTTGCTTTTGAAAAAAAAAATATATAACTTCTTGTGAAATAGCAAGCCTTGTAATTAACTTGTGAATTCCGCAAAAATAATTTTTAAGTGGGATGTATGACAGACAATGAATGCGCCCTGTAGAAGGGATAGTGTAGGCTTTATAGCCCATTACCCAGCTCGCCAGAAGAGACAGTCACAAGAGACACACAAAGATGGACGACACAAACACATAGGCAAATAACAACATTTATTGACAAGCACAAACATCTATGCCTTTACCGGGATTCGAACCCGAGCCCAGCAGCTCCAAAGGCTAGTACACTAACCACTGCGCCGATGGGCCGGCAAGTGAGATGTAAGAGACAATTGAAAAAATCTTGTTTAAATTGCTTAAAAACATGGATTTGTGTCGTGTTTTTTAACTATTGTACTTATTTTTTATCTCAATTCCCCTGTATCTTTTGGAGTGATTGTCACATACCTGATCATTTAATGGGCCCATTCAATTAATATGAATACGATTCAGAAAATGTTTCTTTAATATTTTATAAGAAATACAACTTCACCTTATCTAACACCACATCCTTCCCACTGCAGCCCCGCTACAGTCTGAAGCGCAAGGCCGAGACCGGGTTCGATTCTGTCCCAATCATCCTGGTCCAAAGCAGGGACAACCCCCTAGTGGTGGAAAACCAACCGGCACACAGCAACAACCAGCGTGTCCAACTCCAGAGGTCCTCGGAGATCCAGAACCAAGTGAGCCAGGCCACCAAACATGGCGGGGAACAATCACACCACCACACCGCCACTCAGAGGATCCAGTTCCACCACTCGAAGCACCGGACAAAGAATTCCTCCAACGGGAATTCGTTCCAGAACTCCACGAAAAGCAGCTCTTCTGGTGGCGAGGGGGATTACCACTTGGTACAGCATGAGGTGTTGTATTCGGCCAGTTATCAGTATGAGGTGTTGGAGTTCCTGGGACGTGGGACTTTTGGGCAGGTTGGTAGATCCTTATAGAGTCAGTCTTTAAAATTATTTGTCTGTCTTTAAAATGATACATAAAAGTTTTAAAAAAAGGTATTTGGTTGGTAGTTCCTAAGTTTCTGATCAACAGCTAACAATATTTTAATTTCTGTCACTTTAGTGGGCAATTCAAGTCCAACTAACTTGTTCAAGGGACTAGTGTAGCAAAGAACAGACCATGGGCTAGTCAACAAACTGAATCAAGTAAAATTTCACGAATGAGTTAGGCATCATGGAGATACAGTTGAATTGCAGACAAAACAACTACATAAAAATATAATTCGATTTTAATGTTAAATAAAATTTATTTTACAAAAAGGCATCCTAGTGACATTATTTAGGCAGTAACTTGACTGCTTAAATAACTGACTGTGTGTTAGACAGAAAAAAAATGCTTGATAACGAGGAGTTTTTTATTAAGAATTAACAATATTAACATTAAAAATTTGTTTTATTCTAAAAACTTATCTTGTTTTATTCTATTTTGGAAAAGATTCTACAGAAAAACTCTAAATTTGAAAAAAATCAATGCAGAATAACAATGAATAGCATTTAAAAGTGTTTAGAATTTTAAATGTACTTTTATTATTGTTAACAATAGTATGTATATTTACTTAAAAAAATTATGTATTTTTTATGGTGAAATCTTATGTGTTGGTATGTTGTCTAGGTTGTGAAGTGCTGGAAGAAAGGGACCAACGACATCGTAGCAATAAAAATTTTGAAGAACCACCCATCCTATGCAAGGCAAGGCCAAATTGAAGTTAGCATTCTAACACGTTTGAGCCAAGAGGATGCAGATGAGGTACTGGTTATTTTTATCATTCACTATTTTAATTTATCATAATTTTTTATAAATTCCAACTTTTAAATTTCAATTTTTTTAAAATCCATTTATACTACGGAAAAATACAATAGCAAAAATTCTGCTAATGCAATGCATATATTTAATTTTTTTGTAGTTTAAACTGTCTCTGAAAGGAAATTTCACCATATACCATTAGAAGTTTCTCAATAACATAGAACGTAATCAAAATCCAACGTATATGGGTCATTGTTTTTTGAAAATTATGCTAATAAAAGAATAGCTTAGTAAAAGTATAAGACCATGCTAAGCGACATAAAATGAAATGAGATTTAAAGTTTATTATTTACGTTTATATATGTTAAAAACTGTATTTATAAAAGGTTAAAATATATACTTAAAGTTGAATAAATGGTGAATTTGTTGGAGGGGGAACTTGTTCATTGACTCAAATCTAATATTTAAAAAAAATGTCACCAAGCATGTGCTTCCACTAATCTCTTCAAATGTTACCAATTTTTATGTATTAAATTAATAATTTTGATACCAATATATATATATTTTTTGGAAGCCATATTAATTTTAATGTTTCTTATTTCCAGTATAACTTTGTTCGTGCATTTGAGTGCTTCACTCACAAGAGCCACACCTGCCTGGTGTTTGAGATGCTGGAACAGAATTTGTATGATTTTCTTAAGCAAAATAAATTCAGCCCTCTCGCTCTCAAATGTATCCGTCCGATTTTGATTCAGGTACTGACAGCCCTTCTCAAACTGAAGGTAAGTCTCTTTTTAAAAATGTCAGTATTTTTTCAGTCTTTTTCTTGCCATGTTACAATATATTTTTTTTTGTATCTATCCATAAAAACTAATTTACATTGTAGAACCTTATATTATTATTTAATGATTTTTTTTCTTCAATATATTTATTTTCTTTAATTCTCAAATGCTGCTTTGTACACTGTTGGTTTAAATATTCCAGAATCCCTACAATAATAAATAAATGCCAAAGTTTGACATCTAACCTCTTTTTAAACATTTATAAAGCCCTCTTACAATTTTTTTAAAAGTGATTGGACCTGCATAAAATCATTCCAAATATGCTGTGTAAGTGAGGGTTTATAGACTGTCAAATATATTAAGTTTATTGCATTGTATTCCTTTTTTAAATTCTTGAAATTTGTCTTTCATACACACACACAAAAAAATATGTATTTTTGTTTACCAACTTTTCTTAATGTCTTCTGTTATTAATAAATAATTATTTTAAACTTGGTTTTAAATGTGGATTTTGTTTTTCTAGCAATTGGGTTTAATTCATGCAGACTTGAAACCAGAAAACATCATGTTGGTGGACCCAAAGAATCAGCCCTTACGTGTCAAAGTTATAGATTTTGGTTCTGCAAGTCACGTTTCAAAAACTGTTTGTTCAACATACCTCCAAAGTCGATACTACAGGTAATATTTATATCATTTCCTTTTAAAACTTGTGTTGGTTTTCATGCATCTTTTGATCGAAATATTTCTTATCAATGATTGAAAGGTTTAGGTGTTGCAAATAAAACTTAATTGTCAATGCTAAAACAACTTATTTTTTCTTATATAAGTAGGTTTTTTTTTTGTGAAAGATGTTTTTTTTTAAAATTTGCCATTGATGTGACCCTTGCCTTGTGAATATGTTGGTCTGGTTTAAATGATTTAGATTGTTAATTTGCAATTTATATTCGAAAATATACATTTAAACTACTGTATCAGTCTTATCAATTTTCTTTGATCAAGTGCACTAAAACTAACCATGCATAATTTATTTTATTTGAAAGTTTAATTTTGTTATTGGTTTTCAGAGCACCTGAAATTATACTTGGTCTTCCATTTTGCGAAGCTATTGACATGTGGTCCTTAGGGTGTGTCATTGCGGAGTTGTTTCTGGGGTGGCCACTCTATCCAGGATCATCAGAATATGATCAGGTAATTTGCAACACCTCTGTTGTCATGTTAGATAACAATGTGTTACTAGGTTGTGATAGTCAAAAGTTTTCATGCCTAGTTTAGCATTTTAATATTTAAATGTAGAATGTAGTATCATATTTGTAATGCCAAACTCTGTTTTTATTGTAATTTTTTCTTCTCTCTTTCCAGTTCTGACATTTTTGCAATGAGAAATATATTCCAAAAATGCTATGTATATTTGCACATAAAAGTCTTTAGATTTAAGCACCATTACTTTGTATCCATTTCTAAAGAAATAAGCCAACTTTAAGTTAAAGTACTTATAAACTGTTTTTCATGAGAACAATGCTGTGGAACTTTTATTTAAAAATCATAAACGATCATACTAATTTTATTAGATAGTAAACATTAATTTCTATGGTTAAAATATTTTTCATTTGCAGATAAGATATATTAGCCAGACTCAGGGTATACCTGCTGAACATATGCTTAATGCTGCCACCAAAACAAATAGGTTCTTTTATCGAGAAGCAGACAGAAATTATCCTTTCTGGAGGCTCAAAGTAAGTGTTTGAATTATTTTCATTTGCTTCAATTTTAGATGTAATTATTTTTATGGATTCTAATTGTGCGTTTTGAATCTAGACACCAGAAGAACATGAAGCCGAAACCAATGTTAAATCAAAAGAAGCCAGAAAGTATATTTTTAACTGCCTTGATGACATGGCTCAGGTAATAAATATTTCCCTAATTCAAAAAACTTTTTTGTTTCACTTATATATGAAGTGGGGAGTGCAGAAACAACGTCAGTCACAAATTTCAAATTTTTCAGGAGGGAGAAAAAAACGTATTAACTCTCCATTATTTCTGCATTCAACACTCGAAACAAACGTCCTGTATTTACGAACTACTCAACAGACTAACATAGTTTTTGCACCCAACACGCATCTTGCCTTTCTACGCTTATTTTCATTGAAAACGAGTTTTCGGATTTTTTTGACTGAAGTGGTTTCTGCACTCACCGATTCATATACAGCATATAATAAGACATTTTGAAAGAATAACCCCAGTTATTTCATTGTAATGCTCCTTGCTCTATAATATATATTAATTTCTCACAGTTTTAAAAATCAATGGTATGCAATTTCTTTGTTAAAATCATAAAAATGAATGAGTCTTCTAAAAATACATACCATTTCATAAGGGCCTATAATAGAAAGGCATCCTTTTTTAATAAATGGTGCATAAAAATTTAATGAAAATAAATTGACAGTTCCTGTAATTTTAATTGATTTTTAAAATATATATTTTAAAAATCATAAAATTGCTCAGCAATTCAAACATTATTTCAACTAAATCATTATAACAACTTAAATTTTTTTCAAATATGTTGTTTCTCTATGCAATAAATGTATTACAAACAAGTAGATTTTAACTATCACAAATAATGTTTTCAGGTAAATGTGCCAAGTGATTTAGAAGGAGGTGAGCTTGCTGCTGAAAAAATTGACCGCAGAGAATTTATTGACCTCCTCAAGAGAATGTTGACGTTGGATCAAGAACGAAGAATAACACCCTCGGAAGCTTTGAACCACAACTTTGCCAACATGAGCCACTTGTTAGACTACGGACATTGTGAAAAGTATGGGATGAGAATTTAAATTTTATCATTTATTACTTAACTAAGTAAAACTATATTTAAATGAATTTACATTTAGCATGGTGTAAAATTGTATTTTAAACTTAATGCAAACTAACTCTTGAAAATTAAAAATTTAAGTCCAAGCTATTGTTATTTATGCTGATCCAACTACCTAAGGAAATCATATTATGCTATAAAAAATTACCCGAAAGTTATACAACTCTCTTACCATTTTACATGATGAATTGCATGCGGTTGCTTTTATATGCAATTATGCAGTCATTGTAAAATTAATAAATTGTAAAAAAAATCATTTTAAATTTTGGAGTACCTTAAATTATGAATCATTCTTAGTTAATTAAATTTACAAAATATGACGTTCTATTTTCTAGTGTCAAAGACTCTGTCCGACTCCTTGACAATTGCAAAAGGCATAAACGTAACTGTGATCTAAATAGCAATCAGATTCCTATTGTTGCTGGGTTTGCATCTTCAAGTAATGTGGCCCTCCTCCAGAGTCAGGTAAATCTATTAGTATTTTAACTGTCTGTAATTTATATATTACTGCTTAAAATCAAGTTATTCTAACTTAAGGGGGTTCAGTACCCCAAAATCGGTGAAAAAATCAAAAAAGAAATAATACTATTACAACATTTATAAATAATGTCACAAAGTATCAAGAGGATTGGAAAAATATTTTCGACATTAAAAGGCATTTTATTTAACCCTTTCCATACAGTACAATAGACCCCTGGTCGCAGTGCTTGGCTCTAACAGAGCCCCCCTCCAATGTCATAACCCTTTCCTTATTGAACGGTTAACAATAAAAACTTTAAACGCATTTTTCTCAGAACTTGATTTTTTGAACTTTGATGTACCTTTTCTCAAAAACTATGCTATGTTTTCTCGTAAACTTTCTTTTATATGATGTAATACATAGTATAGATTAATCTGAGATCATAAATTTTAATAAAACTAATGTGAAAAAAATTTTATGGGGCAAAAAAGTGAAAAATTTCATGATTTTTTGGGTACTTCAAAACTTATTTTATTTAAAAAAAATCTAAAAGTTATTTTAAAAAAATTAACCTCAGATTAATATATAAGGTTGTTACAACACACAGAGAAAATTTTAAGATGTTCTGATCAGTAGTTATTGTGAAAAGGTACATTGCAATTGGCCAATTTAACATTACCGATATACAACATACTGAAAACCCTTAAGGATCGTGACTCATCACCAATTCCTCAGAGACAAATTTTGTTTCAAATACTTAGTTTCGCTATGATAATAATATATGGTTAAACAAAGTCTTTAGTATAATTAAATATTCCTAAACTGATTTAATTTGTTAGAATTCTATGTTGAATAGTAAAAATAGTAATATTAATTATTTTAAAGAAAAGATGCAATTTTAACTATTTATTAAACCAACTAGTGTTTTGATTCTGAAAAATAAAACAAACTGACGACCTATAGATAGATAGATAGATAGATAGATAGATAATAAATTTATTGCAATGGGCCTAAGCCCGTTTACAATGGTTGGCAATGGTTATTACAATAAAATGTTTCATAATATCAACATAAATCTATTGCAAGGATACATATAAAACAAACAAATGAAATACAAACAAACACTTAAATACATACAAAGAGACACAAGGAAGTAAACTAATTGTCAGTATCATCGAAACTTAATATATATTGTCTAAATTTTAAAACTGATATTAAGTAGTTATAAATATTATAATGGTTTTTGTTATGAAATTTTAAAAATACTGAAAGATTGTTAGAATTAATAAAGTATTTTCTTCTGAAGGATTCATAAACAGGACAAGTTAAAATTATGTGTTCCCAGGTTTCATTTTCGGATGTATTACATATTTTACATATAGTGTCAGGAAATATTTTGTAAATTGATCCTTTAAAGTATAAGTATGTTTGATTGCAACGCAACTGCATTATAATTCGTTTTACAGATATATCAACATTTGAGGCTAGATAATCTTCAATTAAATGTGAGTTTTTGATGAATTTGTAAAAAGAGTGATTGTTACTATTAGCTACACAAGCAAGGTCATTTTGAATGTATTGATCATTGTATGTTTGGATAATTAATGGTAAATATTGTTCTGCTACTTCGTAATCTTGGGATATCCAAACAAAATAAAAACCAGCACTTTGTAAAATATTTCTAACAGAGATAGCCCAGTTAAATTTGCTAGTAGAAGAATCATAAAGAGACAAATTATAAAGTTTTAAATAACAAGCTTTAGCAAATCTTTCATCAGACATCTTAAGTAAATGTATCCAATATTTTAAAATCAAACGGATAAAAACTAAAGAAATTCTTGAATGACCCAATTCAAGTCTCAACATGTATCCAGGGGTATACCTTGAAACAGTAAGCAATCTTTTAACAAAAATACAAAAACATTTTTCTAATTCACAGTAATTATTAACAGCCCATATTGGAGCACCGTAAGTCAAAACAGACAATATTAAGGAGTCAAATAACTTAAACCAAGAATTAACCGAGTTAATTCTTGCGCCAGCAAGGACAGACCAAGAATTATTAATTGCACTGATGGTTTTACAGATAAAGTGATCTTTAGCAATAGTAAAACAACCCGATGAAGAAAACGGTATGCCAAGATAAATATAGCTGGGGACAATTTCTAACTCTTTTTTATTGTAAAAGAACTTTTCACTCGCAGATAACTTACCGCCCTTTCGGAAAACAACCACTTTGGTTTTATTGATATTAACATCTAAACAGAATTTTTTGCAGAATCTTTCTAATGTGTTAAGCTTTAGTTGAAGATTTATTGGGCTATCTGCAAGAATAACTGCATCATCAGCATAAAGAAGGAGATGTAAATAGATATCAGGTGCAATATACACGCCTGGGATACATGATTCGTTTAACTGGACTATTAGGTTGTTTAAAAAGAGGATAAATAACAGTGGACTCAATATTTCACCTTGTAATACACCAATTGAGACTTCGAATGAGTCAGTACAGACATCTTTTACTCTAACTCTTGCTGAAGCCTTATTGTATAGATCCCTTAAAATTGTGATAACTTTTGAGCTGATTGAGAGTTTTTGTAATTCCAACCATAAAAGATCATGATTGACACTGTCAAACGCGCCTTTTAGATCAATAAAAGCAACATATAGTTTACCACGTTTTTTCCGTAATTTATCTTGTATAATTGAGTTTAAAATAAATGATTGATCATTGCAGCTATAACCTTTCCTAAAACCAGCTTGTTCCTCGAAAA
This sequence comes from Hylyphantes graminicola, assembly GCA_023701765.1. Classification (NCBI taxonomy): domain Eukaryota; kingdom Metazoa; phylum Arthropoda; class Arachnida; order Araneae; family Linyphiidae; genus Hylyphantes; species Hylyphantes graminicola. Next base: position 25,115,925 of record CM043121.1, read on the forward strand.
GTAACTTTTTCTGATCAAGCCATGTTAGTAGCCTTTTGTTTAAGATCGATGTGAAGATTTTACCTATTACTGGGACTAAAGAAATTGGTCTGTAATTGCTAGGGTTAGTTATTTCACCCTTTTTAAAAATTGGGCAGATTAGGATTTCGATCCAGCTATTTGGATAGGAACCAGAGTGAAAAACCTTATTAAAAACATTGGTAATAATAGAAATTGACGAAGAGTTTAGGTATTTAAAAAATTCTGGTCTCAATCCATCCACGCCGGGTGATTTTTCGTTTTTTAAATTATCTAATACAGATTTTAGCTCGGCACATGTAATATCTGTATCGAGAATCGGATCAGAATTTGGGACAGTGTAAATGGTAACTTGGTCAATTATTGCAACTGCGTTGGTTTGTTTGTTTGAAAAAATATCTGAGTAGTAATCAAACCAATTCTGAGGAGATATTTTAGGTGTTATGACTGGTTTTTTTCTAAATTTGTTTATAGTTTTCCAGAAGGATGCAGAGTCATTACAGTTGACCAACTGATTTTGGATGGATGTATAGTAGCTTTTCTTTTTATGATAACACAGCTGCTTATATTCTTTTAGTGTTTCTTTATAGTTTTGGATATTGTTATTAAAATTTTTGGTCACACATTTTAAGATTGATTTAAGCTTTAGTCTAAGAGAAAAACAGTCCTTATCAAACCAGCCGTTTACAGCTGTAAATCTGCTTTTAGGTTCATTAACAAAAGGCGGTCTTTAGTATAATTAAATATTCCTAAACTGATTTAATTTGTTAGAATTCTATGTTGAATAGTAAAAATAGTAATATTAATTATTTTAAAGAAAAGATGCAATTTTAACTATTTATTAAACCAACTAGTGTTTTGATTCTGAAAAATAAAACAAACTGACGACCTATAAACAGCCCGTGCAGCCAAAATTGTCCTATTAATGATGCTCCTTGTAGAGGAAGTGCACGTTAAGTATTCTCCAAAGTCCCGATGCTGCATACCATGTCGCCCTTAACGGCTGAGTTGGGTGTCTATTCGCGTGTCGGCTCATCATCTGACTGTGGTTCTAAAATACGACGCCCATCGCCAATAGCCCTCGTGTAGCTCTAGTGTGATGATGATTCAAACTAAGCTAAACTAAATCTGAAAAAAAGAAAACCTTAAATTACAAAAAACACATGTTCAAGTAAAAAAAGTTGCACATTGTGCTTTATTTTAAAATACTCTTAAAAGTCATTGAAGAATAATTAATTCCAATCAATGTTGGCATTTATGAAAGAATAAGACAGTATTAAACTTTTACAAAAAGGGTTACAAAGCTTCAAGGTGTTAACTGTCACAGGAATTAAACAACACAATATTATTGTAGTTTTTAAAACCAGTTTTTTCCCCACAGAGAATTAACATCCCTCAACACCAGTCTTCAGGCAGGGCTGCAGCTGCCCAGGCTGTCAACAACAGCATCTACGCCTCATCCCAGTCTCGAAATGCAGACCCCTTTCAACACGTGGCACCCTCTCTGTGTGTTTCCTCTATACTGTGCCCCCCATATCAAAGTAAGATATTTTGTTAGTAAGGGAGTGTGTTAATTTGACGGGGTTATAAAAATGTATTTGGTTTGAACTAACTATAAAAAGGTGTTGGTTTTTGTTCTTGGACCTAACCTTTTAAATAACTTTTGTAACTGTTTGGCTTATTAATGTTTGTGTGATTATTCTGGTTTTTGTCCAAATACAATTTACAAAATACAGTGTCTGCAGTGCATGCATTGAGCTAGAAGGGAAACTGGAGTGAAGTGTCAGTGAGCCGAAAACCCACTTGCACCCTTTTGAGCGAAAAAGGGCAGAAAAATGACTATTTTCCCTACACTTGTATGCAATGCTTGTATGAGACCCCTCTATAATATTGACTTGGGCTCCTAAATGTATTTTAACATTTTAAGTTTGAAAGAAATTTAGTTTACTTTCTTTAACTTTAAATTCTAACTATTTTAAGAAATAATAACCATGTGGATCATTTACTAAGAACCAGCGAAGATGAACCCAATAGCGAAACAAGCAAGTTTCGATGTTTTCTACCCCCTTCGTTTCTGCTGCAGGGCCGTGTATTCCTCCGCGTTTCGTTATTGAGCTGGTTCGTTTGCTGACCTGTTCAGTGAATAACACACCTCATTCCACTTTTCTTCTAGCTCAATGAGTGCATGTGATAAAAGAGCAACTTTCAAATTAACAAGCTGGATGTGTTTATAAAGTTGACCCTCTGAGGGATACAAACGTTTAAACTTGTCATTTGACTGTCAGGTTTTTCAACAGCATTATGCATTATTTTCATTACGTATACATTTTAACCAAACTTTCCTCCTACCTTTTTAAAAATTTATGAATAAATATTTTTTACTGAATTTTAAAATTTAAAGTATGAAGGAGTCATTAATAATCATCTGCTTCAGAAATACAATTTCTTAAGACAGTTTAAAGTTTTATTCTTAATTTAAACTCTAAGGGTTTTTTTTCTAAAAAAAATTGATTAAAAATTAATATTTTAATCAAATGACCTGAAAATAATTGTACACTTATTTTTTTTTTGAATAACTTGTAAAAATTTTCGTTTCAGGTTTGAATTCCCCTGCAAAGCATGTGGTACCAGTTGTAGCTGCACAAGCTGCCCAACCACCTGCCCTACAGATTCAACAATCACTTCTTACTCAAGTAAGTTGAACTCTTTGAACAAAAGGATGTATTAAAAGATTACAGAAAATCATGCATAAAAAAATACATTTAACTTTTTTTTATTTTTAAAATAGGTGGGTGCTCATCAGTATGTGCCTGTATCAGTGGTTGAACAAAATGGACGACAAATGCTTTTTGCTGTAAGTATAATTCACATTTATTTCAATCATAATGTATAATTTTTTTTAATTCTACAAATTGGAATTGTTGTTAAGTTCGTTAATTTAAAATTTTCTCTCTTTTGCACATTTAAAAACTAGGTGTCTTGTTAACTGTAACAATTGACGTTCAGTAAAGCAAATTTTAATATTTTTGTAATTATAAGAGCTGTACTTAACCGAAAAAACTACTCAAATGAAAGTCTAGCAAACCACATTTGCACCATTGTTCCTTAACATCAGTTCCTAATTTTCTTATTTCTTTTAACATTCAATAATGCCCCTTTCCAGAATGCCGTGCAGCCAGACTGGTCAAGCAATCGGCAGATGTTTGTTCCATCTTGGCAGCAGATCTCTGCTACAAGAACATTCCAGCAGCCCGTTATTCCAGAGGCCGAGACATGGGGACGACCTCTTGTCCTTGAGAGAGCGGCCCTCCTCCCAGAACAGCCTTCACTCATTCCTGTGGTGAGTTGTGGAACATTTTTTAGAAGATACTGTTTTAAAAATTATTTTTGCTCTGTTTTTAAAAAAATAAATCTAGGTTAAACATCAGAAAAGCTGTTTTTTGGGCTGCATAGTTTTTTATATTGATTTAATTTTTGATGGTATCTTAAAGATCTGTAAAGTTATTTAGAACAATGGGATTCTTTCCAATGGAATTCTTTCCAATTCAAGATTTTTCAAAAAAAGAGTTTCTTGTCTTTTCTAAAAATATTTGTAATTAAGTTGATTTTTTGCTTAAACTTTTTTTAACTATTTTACTTGATAATTTATTACTAATATATTAAAAAAAAGTTCTAACTTTTAAACTTAGTACTTATTCTAAATATATAAGCTTATTCTAAACTTAGCCTCTGTAGCTACTTCTTCACTCAATTTAATTTTATTAGGAATCATGTAACTATATAAATATACAAATCCATTTCAATAACTTTATTTCTATTTCGTAGGAGGTCCATGAAACTGCTGTATACAATCACCTACGAGACAGCAACCAACTAAACTCAATGTTACCATCCCAAGGCAACTCTTCAGCAGCAAACCTTTCTCAGCCATGGACTTTGATGGCTGGGCCTGCCCAGTTTGCAGCCGCCTCAAGCCAGCAACATAGGCATATACAACAAACAGTAGCATCCCATCGTTTATTGGGGAAAAGTTCAAGTAGCAGCCACAGCGCTCAGTCTTCCAGAAAACAAGCTAAGGCAGTGTGAGTGTCTTTTGGATGTATTTTAGTTACTTGAACAAAATTAATTGTAAAGTAGAGAATCTGATGTTAGTTTTGTATTGAGAGAACTCAAATTTACGCCAGTATAGAAACAAAGCAGAATTTTCCCCCTTATTTTTTTTATGTAAAAAGTATTTGTAATCCTTTTATAATTTTATTAAAAAAGCAAAATTTTCTATCAAATTGCTTGGATCTTTCAAGTTTTTGATTATATAATCAACTCAATTGTGCAAATTTTGTAAATCTTTTGATGTAAGATTGTTTTTTTATGTATTTGGGTAAGCAATGATGAATATATACTATAAATTTTACACTTTCCTAAAAATACCAGGACTTTGAAAAATATGTTGAATCATATAACTATGAAAACCAAAGCCTTGCTTTATTTACATCCAACTAAGTTATTTATCTTACTATACCAAAACCGAGCTTAAGTTTGCAGCAGAGAAATGTACTGAGCGGAGGAAACTGGGTAACCAACCCGGCTGGAGCCGCAATTTCACGTACTCTGATTGGCTGCTCCTTTTGACCCTGATATTCATGCGCCCTGTCAAAATCGAAAGAAAAAAATAGTTAAAATAACACTCTAACTGAAGCTTAACTTATAAAAATAATAAATTTATGTCTTGAAATAACAAATCAATTTGTTTATTGAGCGTGAAATACCTTTTTGTGTTCGATTCTCGCTCTCAAAAATGAGAACCATTTACCCTTTTTCTCGTAGAACATTTGTATACTGCAAACTTATGGTCGGTTTTAGTATAAGGCTTTCAACTTGAGCGATGACATGATCAATTAACATTTATTATGTTTGTAATTTTTTAAAATATAATTTGGTTTTTTTTGAAGAATATAAGTTGAAACATGCACCATGAAAACAAAATCCTTACTTTTTTACTCCCAACTAATAATTTTAGTGAAATATGCATTTAAATCTGTTTCATACTTTTGATTTAAAGTTATTTACCTTTCCAAGGCTATAAAGAATGACATGAACATCTATCATGTGTGTAATTTTGTGAAATATAATTTGGTTTTTGAAGATTATATAATGAAACATGCACCATGGAAACAAAATCCTCGCTTTATTTGCTCCCAACTAATAATTTTAGAAAAATATGCATTTAAATCTGTTTCATAATTTTGATTTTAAAGTTATTTATCTTTCTAAGGCTATGATAAATGACATGGACATCTATCATAGATATAATTTTGTGAAATATAATTTGGTTTTTAATCTGTTTCATAATTTAAATCTTTCATAATTTTGATTGAGTAATAATTTGATTGAGAGATAATTTGATTGAGTTATATATCTTTCTAAGTCTATGATGAATGACATGAACATCCATCACGTGTATAATTTTATTTAAATTTAATCAGTAGGGAGAGGGAGGTAAACCACCACCAGTCCCCTGCCAGGAAACGCATGAAGGAGAGCAACAGTCCCAAGTGGGAGCATCCAAATGCCCATGCTGCAAACATTTTCTCAAATGCTGTCACCCAAGCGAGGACTGTCCCAAACCAGACTGTGCATTGGACCACACACAACTCAAAGCCTATGTTTAAGACGAGGTACTTCATTTGACTGTCTTTTAATTTAGTTTTAATCTATGTTCCATGGAGGGATGAGCACAAAAGTGTAAATTTATATTTACTGTGCGGAAAGAGTGCGATTTTAAATAAAATTTTATTTTAACTTGCCGTGTCAATTTATCAACTTGCTGTTACCAAATTATTTTTTTCTGAAGAGGATCATTTGATAAGTTTGATAATTTATATAAATAATTAAGCTTTTTATCGGCACATGGAATCATTTTCCATAGCCTGAGCAACATAATTTTGTTGATTATTTCAAATATTTGTGAGGAATCTGTCCCAGCAAAAAAATCTCAATGAATTGAAGTAAAAAAGTTTTCCTCTTTGTTTTATCACTTTCATTTCAGACACTTTTAGTAAGAAAGTTATTATACATATAAAATCCTAAAACAAATTGAGTTTTATCCAAGCGCAATTTTGGTGCTCTTTTGTGGTTGATAGTCTTTGTTAAAACTCGTTTTGTTCCAGTTCCAGAAATGTGGTGTGTGAAAGAGATGCTCCCAAGCCAACCATCATAATCTGTGACACACCAAGTCCAGCTGTCAGTGTCATCACAATCAGCTCAGATTCTGAAGATGAAATTGACCGTCCAGTTATTGTGTAAGTTAATTTTATAGATTTCTTTTAACGTTTTTTTGTAAGACTTTTGGACAGGCAAGTTTTCATTCATTGAATTTTATATATTGCAAAGCATGCATTTTTTCTGAACTACTCTTTTTTTTTAATTTGCTGTTAAGCTATTCAGTCAGAACATTTGAGCTGCATGCACATTGAACTTTTGCTATTCAGTTGTCTTAAAATTGACACTGTTTATGTTCCTTTAGTTTGTTTTTGTTTAAATTATAATTTTTCCTTTCCCATAATTGGTTTTGATTTTATTAACTTTGTATGTGCTATAATAGGTTTTGATTTTAATGGGAAGCAATATGTAATTTATAAGTGCCGGAAACCTAAAATTTGCAAGGCAATTGGGTTTGTTATTTGTTTACTTGTATTTTCTAAAAGTTCTATTTATTTAACTGATAAACCGTCAATTAATTGTTATAATTGGATTTCATTTTAATTGGTTTGTTCAACTGTTTTTTTAGAAGAAAGACGAGTGGTAAGACTATGCCAGAGAAGAAAATTGTGCGGACCATGGCAGGCCAGAATGTATTGAATACTATTGTTGCTACTACTTGCGACAGTGTGATACCTCTTACACCAGACAATCATGGTTAGTTTTCTATGCTACGTGCACTTATCTTTCATTGTGATAAGAACTGGCTTTTTCTTTTCAGGTTTTAATAATTTTTTGACTTGTACATTCATAATATATTGTTTTGTTATTCTACATAATTTTAGTTGTCTAATGATATTTTATTATAGAAAATGACTAGTGCATTTTTATGTAAAACTATGTAATATTTTGAAGAGTGATATCAATTTAGAATGTTATGGGAAAACTTCATATATTCCTTAAAATGGGAATAAATATTCAATCATGTATATCTGGTCATAAAATCAAGCCTTTAATATTTTTCGAATTACAAAATTTGGTCGATTTAAACTTATTTTATGATTACTATATTTATAGTTACCTATGCTTTTTTGTGCAACCTATCACTAGAAAGAAAATAAATAACATATAAAACCGAGGGACACTTTTAAAATTTTATTCTTACATTTTTGTTAAACAATTTATTTGGATCACAAATATTAATTTTGTTTTTGATTTTCTTTCTTCACCTAAATGTGTAGTTTTCTGACAAAAATGACACTATACACATATACCTCTTATACTCAGGATACTGTAATTTCAAAAATTACAATTTTGATGCTGCAGCTAGCTTAAGTGGAATGTCAACCTCCAAAGGCCAGTCCAAAGTTAGCTGTGTCACAGTATTTGACTCTGACTCCGATGACCAAAACAGCCCTATGAAGAACCAGATGATGTGCACTGCAAAGGTTATAAAACCTGAACCTCAAAAGGAATTTTCAAGGTATGTCTTTATTATATGAATTTAAACCTGTTTATTTCAATTAAAAAAAGTGAAATTAATCAAGTTTAGAAATACTTTGTATCAAATAAGAATTATAAGCTATTTGTATTGCTATATAATGTACATAATGTTATCTTCAGTGTTAAATGTTATTCATTAATTGAATATTTATGATATATGTAGAAATCCCTCAAAATTTGTTAAGTAAACCAATTTTTCTGTAATTAAAAAATTTATATCAAAAGTGGATGTCATTGATATGATTTCATCATATTTTGCTCTGCTAAAATACCTGATGTTTAATACTTCTGCAACTTGTTACCGTTTCTGTGATCGTTGTGTTTTTCAGCAGAATTGAGCTGTCTGTTATAGTCCCTAGGTAATAGCTCACACACTGGAATTTTTTTTTCTAAGACCTGACTTACAAGACACTTTTTATGCTTGTAGTTGAATATACAGCGTGGAGCCAGATATCTGCTTATCTCGGTCTGCCTTGTTTCAGAATATTACTGATTCGTTTAAAGAAATAAAGTTATTTTTATAGGGTTTTTATATAAGCAATATAAATCCAAAGTAAATATTCGAGTATTTTAATTGAAACCCTAATTATTTCTTCAATTGTGCAACTAGACTCTAGTTAAGTTACTTGTGTTATAGAAATGGTTGCTAAAACCATGTTTACATCTACAAATGGGTACTAATATGAATACACATTTTGTATCTATGCTGTATTTGAAACAACCTTCCAACAAACCACTAACACTTTAATATCCCCCTTCTAGTTCCCGGTGCTCTGTGAGCCAGAAGAAGCGCATCCTCTCCCAAGCGGCTGCCAACCTCTACCACCAGCACTGCCAGCTGACCAATGGCTCAGTGGTCCACACCAAACAGGAAATCATCACCGAAGAAGACCTTGCCGCTGCCACTTCGAATGGCCAGTCACAGGCGACCCCTGTGGCCATGACGGTGCCTTCTCTGTTGCAAGGGAGATATAACGGGAATTATTCCAAGCACTCGGAGCATTGCCTGAAGACTCCAGTCTGCAGAGATCAGGTAAGGATTATGGCTGAATATTGATAATGCTGTTAAGACTTCTGTCGTGATGATATGCATCTTGTTATTGTTATATTGCATTACGTTTTTGTTTGTTATTCTGGTATATCCTTGCTTGAAAAAATGCTTTAGGTTGCATTAAACTGCATCTTTAAACAGGGTTCGTACGCCTCCTGAAATTCCTGAAAAACTCTTGAAAATCTTTTTTTATTTTTAAGGGGCCCTTATAACTCCTCAAATTTGTATCATCTCCTGATATTTTCCCCCCTTTCCTGAAAAAATTTACAACATGAATCATTTTTCTCCTTTCTCGGTGGGTTCTCTCATATTTTATCAAGATGTCTACTGGTCGATGTCATGAAATTGAAACAAAAGTCACAAACATTTTAAAAATAGCCCCAAAAAAATTTTTTTTCCCCAAAAAGGGTCTTGCCTTTTACAGCGAAGCCTCAAATTTCCCCCTACATATACACAACTTGTTTCCTTTATTCTCGGTCTAAGTTGCTAGACCAATACAATAATAAACACACACATTTAAATTTATTTTGCAATACCTCCTAAATTTACATCGCTGCACTCCTTAGAAATTCCTGAATTTCAGTATCATAGATAGAGTACGAACCCTGTTTAGATGAATCTTGATTTTCTAAAATATAGAGCTTGAGCCCCTTATTAAAAAATTTGTCTTATGCAATAGATCATCACTTTTTTTAATAAAGCCATGAAACTTTTTTGGTTTAAAAAAATTTCAAGATACAATTTTGCCTTATTTAAGTACTTTTTTGGTTACCAATAATTATTTTTGCTTACCATTTTTATAATATAAAGCAAACCCAATAAACCCCATACAGATTTACAGTTGCAGAATTTTAAATCAATTGATACAAAAATACAATATTTATTAGTAAGCATTCTTAATTAAATTAGTTTCTATATAATTTATCTGTTAAACAAATTATTTTAAAAATATACTAATGATGCTCTATTATTGTTTCCCTAGAAATGGAAATGCATAGTTATTTTAAAATTTCCAATATAAATAGTTTTAGTAAAAAAGAAGCTTATCCCAAATGTATACATATTTGATGTGCATCAATCTAGCATTTAAATTTATATTAAGTTTTTAATAAGCACAGATTTTTTCTGAGTCTAATACATTTTTGCATCCATTAGAAAACAAGCATCATTATTGGAAATGGAGATCACTTATCTGTAAATGAAGAACTAGTGAGGCACGCCCAGTTGTCTTCGGCACTACACGGCTCCCCTGTCTCGCATATTAGTCAACCTTTGTATTTGGCTTCTAGTCAAGCTGACATTTACAGGTAAAATTAGTTTTGCATAGCATTTCTATTTCTTACTTTACCTTTTCTATCTAGAATGCCATCCTCGAAAGTATTTTCCTTCCTCATCCCCTCATGTGGTTTTCTTCGAAACGACATGAGCATGTTTTTTCCTCACCCTACTTGAGTTTGAACTATTCAGATTGTTAACCTCACAATAGAACCTCAAACGCGTTAGGTTTTGAAAAGCGATGCTCGTTACCTAGAAAACCAAGCGAAGGGATGGGGGAAGAAAGTCTTTTCGAGGCTTGCAAAGTAAATATACTATAGAATAAGCAAAATTTTATTTTATATCAAGCTTTGTATTAAATATATCATTTATTTTTTTGTGATTTTTTTTTCTGTGTAAAATACTTGTAAAAGGCCAAATTATGTAATACAGAGTCCCAGGCATTCCTTTTCGTAAGTAACACACTCAGTGGTCCACAAAAGTTTAATTTAATTTCATTTAAAAAAGGTAAATAAAATGTATAAACTTGTCTATTGTTTATAGAATCCCAAACACAACTTTCTAAATACATTCAAAACAGAGACTGCAGTAAATAGACTTAACAAACATGAGTGACTGAATAAAGCCAATGATTGGAGTATTGCATTACTTGCAATAGTTTAATTTTTAGGTAATGGGAGTAACACAGTTAGAATTTTCATAATGTAACTAATTTTGTTACTTTTCTGCTACTTCTCTCACCCTCTTCATTGATTCACCCATATAGACCTATACACATACTATATACTTATAACAGACAGCTTTTTAAAAGGAACAATTGCATAGAAAAATATCAACAAGGAAACAGCTAGGGAAAAAATTAATTAATCCCTTTGGAAAATGTCTGGAATTTTTCCTTTAGGGATAAATATAGGTACATGTGGAAAAACATACAAATTTACTACGTTTCAACAAACCATAAACCACATTCTGACAATAACCCTTCTTCCTCCCAGGGACCTGTGTCGATCAACAGTCTCCTCCAACCTCAGCCAGCCCACCTACATCTCGACCCAGTCCCAGAAGTACATCCTCACGGCCGGCGACCACCCCTCCTCCAGTTTTGGCCCGTCGTCCCAGCTCCCCGCCCCCCCTCCGGCCCACCACCACACGAGCCGCACGGCCATCGCAGCCTCAATCCCCTACACTGGAACCAGCACTCACCCCCTACCGGCACACATGCAACCGGCCGGGAGCTCAGCAGCGCTGGCACAGGCGGTACCGCTCGGCGCTTTCCCAGCAGCGGCCAGCGTTGCCCAGGCCCAGGGCCCAGCAGCGCTGTATGCGTACAGCATGGGGGGAAGTCCCGTGAAGTCGCAGTTCCATATCTATTGTTAGGTGGTGGTTTGACCCTCTGAGTGCTACAGTGTTTTGGATGTTTGGTTGGTGATGTGTGTTGATGATTTGGTTGATGATTGTGCAGGATAGTAAAATCTTTGTTGATGAGGAGTTTGTGTTGAGTTTTGTAATTTATTGCCTCAAAGTAGGTTTTTTTAGAGCATGGTTCAATACCAAGAGTTATTTTTTGTTAGGCATTATGATTCATATAATCTTTTTTTTTTTGTTATACCAATTTTGATGGAAGTCGATTTGTTTAATATTATAATTGTTTTAGTTATACTATAATGAAATTTGTAATGATCTAGGCAAGTTTAAATTTGTTTAATAAAAAATTCTGCTTTAGTTATTTGAAAATTTCTTCAGTTATCATGCTACATGTTACTTTTTACAAAATTTACATTTTACGCTAATGTGTAATGTAGATATTCTTGGTTGAGTGAAAGTAGGTTTTGTAGCATAAATAGTTAAAAAGATGTATGATTATCTTATAAATCTTTCTTTTAGTTTTATTATACTTGTACACTTATTAATTTTATTTATGCTTTTAGTTCTTAAATACATTTTAAGATATTGAATAAAACAGTCTTCAGCAGCACTACCAAAACTGTATTCACCACCACAATGAAATCTGCTCAGAGGGTTAAACAAACTTGACTTTTTGTCTACCAAAAGAGTGTGTAAGAGAATTTCCAATTGTTGATTTTTCTATAGATGCCTTGGCATAAGTGACAAAGCTTTGGATTTTTTTCAATGTTATTTTTTAGCATTGTAAGAACTAAATGTGAGTTTACCTTGATATGAGATTTTGCTAAGCAGATAGATAAATTTGTGTCTGTCGTTATAACTCGACAACAGTTTGTACTGTTTCGACGCAGCTTTCGGTTAGTTGCGGAGGAGAAGCTAGTCCACCTCTCAGGAAGGCCTTAATAGAAATGTGCTTATTTTTGTTTGGGAAGTTGGGCTCTGCTGCGGGAAACCTGCATTCTAGAACAGATTTCTGAAAGTTTTCCCCTGTTTATTATTGTACCTAAGTACTAGTTTACTACTTCAAGCTGTTAATAACGTTAAAAAACATTTTTAACCAATTTCTTCTCGCCGCTGTAAAAATGTTGTTAAATATTCTGTAATGAATGTTGGCGTTCCTAGAAATTTAATTTAAATTTCCAGCTGAAAATAAACGAATGCATGTATTGTTCAAACGTATTTTTACATAATTTTCAGGAATAACAAAATTACTAGTTTAATGTTTGTTTTCTTAAAAATTATCTGATCGTTAAAGGGTTAATTAACTTCTGAAATCATTCCCCTGGCAATATATTGACCAAAAAGTTTCTGTTATAAAGGAACAGAAATACCAACCTTTAAATTGGTGTAACTTTGAAAGACAATTATATCAGTTCATAAAATGTCAAAAAGAGATTATGGATGTTTAAAAAGACACTTAAATTAATCATAAAATTACACTTGGGTATTCCGAATGAGGAAGCTTTGCCTGGTTGAATGCATTGATATAGAACTTAACTATATTTTGTATAGCAGTTTTTTATAAACCATCTATGCAATATTGAATCCCCATTTTATTGGGGAACTATTTATTAGTTTTCCTTGTACGACTTAGCATAATAATAAATTAAGTCTATATGCAATTGTACTATATAGAAACGAATCAAACTATGCAATCTAATATAGTTATATTTGTTATACTAGTCTCAACTTTTCACCATAAGTTGAAAGGGTTGTGAGAAAATAAGCACACAAAAAAAAATGCTTTGCTCGAAATAAACTGCCATATCACCTTTTATTTTTAAGTTAAAAGAAATTCTAAAATCCTTGTAGAATTTAGAATTTAATTAATTATATTAATTATTAATCCTTTTAGAATTTTATTATACATATTTTTTTATTGCAAGTGTCAATATTGTGATACTGATGCTTACATCTTTAATATTTCTTCCTTTGGTTCAGAAATATTAGTTTTTTTTTATAAATGATAGTTTTTGAAAGTTCCTTAAAAATACTTAATTTCTTTGAAACATAAACACAGGTGTACAAACCTTGCATCTAATGATGTGCTAGATCAGTTTGTGTTTCAATATCATAGCAAACCTTTACCATGGGGAAACTTAAATATGGATTCAATTTAACTCCCTCAAATTCTAATAAGTAACTGTTCTAGATTGCACCAGGTTTCCGGAATCGGCACGTGTAGTCTCTTCACTGTATGTAATATATATGGGTTTTATCGGATTCTTATAACTGTATGGAAATTTGAAAATTGTGATTATTTATATTGAAGAAAGGAATGTGTTCACATGTATATGATGTGAAAGTGGGTTCTTTTTAATGCTTTGATATTGTGTGTTCACATAATGTATGTAAAGCTGAGATAGAAGACATTCAATATCTAATAACACATTTCTTTATGTTGTTAGATGTTGATATGTTTTAACGATTGTATATATTTAAATAACTTAGTGGTGTGTTTAAAAGAAGGTTTGATAGTGAAAACCTGTTTTTGAAGAAAGGTTTAGCTATATTCAGTTAATCATGAAAGTCTTTGACTTTGTTCTGGTAGTAATTATTTTTGTAAGTTACTATTAAATGTACGCAAGTGTTTCGAAACTGTGAAAGCCTCTTAAAAATTTAAGCTGAATCTTTTTTTTTTTGTATTTGTGAGAAAAGGCTTCTTGTATGTTGTAATTCTCTTTTTTTTTATAGATTAAGTGTGTCCATTTTTTTTTTTTGTCGGCTTGGCTTCCTAATAACAGCTTTAGTACAAACCAGCATTTGCTGATAATAAAGCTTCCAATATTTTAGTAGTTTGGTTTATACAATATAAAATATTTTCAAGGTTTCTTTTACAGAGCTGATCAAATTGCAAAAATTATTCAAAAGAAACTGATTTACAAAGATACATAAACAAATGTTACACTAATTGTTAAGACAAGTACAAATTCGAACCTGACCATAGTTATTTTTATGTTATTAGAGTAAAGTTAAAGTTTTTGTGTTAGAAAGCCAAGCTACACTAAAACCTAATGCATGTATAGATTTATTAGATTATTTATTGATATTTTATGTGTGTAGTTGCTCACTGGTGTGTAATGACTTTTGTAGTGACTTTGTCACTCCTCTGAAGTGCACTATTGTACCTGCAAATAGCCTTAAGCTACATCTTCCTTTCTCTACCTATATATAAACTATGCAAGCTATTTTGTGATGGGTGTACAGTAGTTTTCAGTTTCAGGCGAGCAGAGATTGTTAATGCTGTGGGCAATAACTGAATTAATGTACTTGGCCTTAGGTGGGGAAACAAGATTTGCCTTGCTTTCAATTATTAACATTGCATCCAGCAATAAACATATCGATAGTAAATTTGCATTTGTTAGAGCTTATTATGACTGCGGTAAATCCTGATAATTTAAAATCATAATATGAAACTAATCGGTGATTTCAATGAATTATAAAGATTTTGACAATAGGTTAATGACTTTTTAACTATATATGTTTTTATTTTCATTTTTTTAAAGCTTTACTCTTCACTTAAAACAAATGTCTTTTAATTTTGCATAGTTATTAGTTTCGGTGGTTATGTAAAAAAAACACACTTGAAAATTCTTTTTTTTTCCTTAAATTTATTTTTATAAAATGTATTCTTCATATTTAGTAATTGTTTAGTTAAATTTGTGGAGGCTAAGTGTAGAATATTAACCTTTATAGACTTTGTATAATATTTAAATGTGTATACTTGGTTAATAGCGTAGTATTTTAAAACTCGTGTTGTATTTTGTTTACTTCGAAGCATGAACAGATGTTAATGTCTAATGTATAGGCATTAACCATGTGTTTCTTGCTACTTTATTATGTCAGGTATTGTTATTGTGTTGTATTTTATGTTAATTTTGGACCTCAGTCAATCTGCACTTTTCACTTGACTTCTCTGTTAAGTGAAAGTGTTACAAACTTTAAGCTTTTTAATTTGTGGTAGTTACAAATATGCTAGTCTTGCAACCTATTACAGACCTCTTATTTGCTATTTCTTTATTTCCTCGTAATTTATTTATAAATCTGCCTAGTTTTAGAACTTGGGTATTAATTTATTAGAGTACACTGTATATTGTGATTATTTTATATAGGTAATTTTGAGAAGTAATAGATCTTCAACTATTCGAAAGCAACATAAAATTGTTTTCATACATTCCTGGAGTTTGAAGGTGTAAACCTAGCACCTAGTAAGTTTAGTTAGCATATTTTGTGTTAATTTTTTTTCTAATACTTTAAAATATTTTTAAAATTAATATTTTAATTTATTTTTCATTTCAGTCGACTGTGCTAATAATATAATAAAACTAAATGTTTAGTAGTTGAAGATCTATGAATCGATTCAAGTTGTTTTTGTTGAAATTGCTGAGTAGATTTCAACAGAAGCAATATAATTTAAGTCTGCATCTACCATGAGTGATTTATTTCAACAGGCATGTTTCACGTCTTGTGGCAACAGTTCCAGGCGAATAAAAATAAGGTCTTGATTGGTTAATTAATCAATGTAGTGGGCGGAGCTTACCCTGTCATTACACCAATGAAATCCATGGAATAAAAGCAGAACCGGGAATAATTCTACTCCACGTGAAACAAGCCAATTAACCTCTTTGCTACTAGGTTAACTTTACTCTATTGAGTATGGCACCACTGGTGCAAAGAGGTCAAGCTAGCAAAGAAGCTAAATATTACCATAAGAAACTAATATATATTTTATAAACTTTCACAACGGTCAAGTATGTAGGAATATTTTATTGAAGAACTTGAGAGATTATTATTTATTAACTGTAATTTTTTTGTGATCATAAACAAAATGTATTGAAAATAATAAAATCAAATAAAATGTATTGAAAATAATGACACACACTTTTTAAATATTTTGTGAAAAGATTTTTAAATAGAAAGTGTAAATTGAAAAAAATGATGTCATTCCATTGCATGCCCTCCCCCCCCCCTTTTATTTAAAAAAACTACTCTTACTTATTTGCGATTAATATTTTTGTGCCAAAATTTATATAACTGGACACCATACTTTTGGAAGTTTGTATAACGATGATTCCCATAAATTGAAATTGTATTTTCCAACATGCTATTGTAGCTCCCAATATTTTTTTCTTTAAAATTTATTAAACAATATTTTGAAAGTAAAAAAAGTATTAAATCTTTTAATATTACAATTCAATGCTGCATAATCTAAAAGAAAATATTGATCTTGCTATCTTATTTAGTTGTTTCAAATATGTAACTTATTATTTTTGGGTTTTACCCAATTTTGTTCTGACTTCTGATTCTTATGTTAACTACTTTGGCATTTTATTTATATTGATGTCAAAATACTCTTTCATGTTTCAAGACCAAAACCTGGAAAGTTTAATGTAAAGAAAACATTGTATAACTTTAAAATATATAACCTGTGGTATTCAACTGATCTTGTAATAAGCATATTTAATGGTGGCAGAAGTGTGAAAGTACTAGGGTGTGTGAAATACTTTCCCACAATTTTTTCCTGGCCACCAAGTGAGTTTCAAGTGTTCTTCAAAAGTTGTGCACTTTTTATAGGTAATAGTGGTATGCCAGTTATAGAAGAAAAAAATAACAAATTGAATTGTATACTTTACCCTATACTGTTCTTAATTAGTGTAAATTTTGTAAAGCAACAATGGAAAAAATAGTCACATTTGTTAAATAAATCAATAAAAAAATTATGTTCATTGTGTTAATTTTTTTAAACATTGTCACACAATAATAAACTTATCCTCTTTACTCAGTCTAGAGCACGGTTTCCCAACCAATGGTATGCGGAAAAATTTCAGGTGGTACGCTTAAGTGATGTGAGCAACATTGTTACGAGTTACTTGTGTGAGAGTGGATTTTCAGAGCTCTTGTACAAAAAAAAATTAACATAGAAGCAGAATAAGTGTTGCAGAAGACTTAAGATAAGATCCATTACTCCTAATGTTGATATTTTAATCACAAACAAGTTTCGCTCTAAATACGTAGAAGTATATTTTGTATGATAAGTTTTTTTTGCTGAGCTTGTACTATTTTTTTTATTTGTATGTTTTTAGACCCTATAGCTAATTAATAAAACTGTAAATTAATACTACTTTAACTTTTTTTGTTTCTGCTTTATTATAAGTATGTTATAAATAAGCAAATATCTAGCCATTAAATATGAAATTTTCTCAGAAATTTATTTCAAAAAGCCTTTGCACATTTTTAGAAGAGTTAGCATTGTGCGATTATTAAAATATTTAGGATTGGTGGTACACCAAAATTTCTGAAAAAGTCATGTGGTACACAGACGCAAAAAAGGTTGGAAAACCCTGCTCTAGAGGAACACATATATGGACATTTGTTGAATCCACTTCACAACTTAAGTTTAAAAAAATTCTTAATACTGATTTTTTATTGTAAACTAGAATGATCAAGCAAAAATACTGATACAAAAGCAGCTGATTTATTGTTGAAAAAAAATGACTTACTAAGCGTCAAGCATATTTCCAAGGTCTTTCAAAAAACCTTTTATCAGAAGTTAATGTATAGGACTTTTGAATTGAAACAAAAGATGTAGGGTCAAGTGGGGTAAGTGTGATTGGGGGTAAGTGTGATAAACAGCTCTTGTAACTTTGGAAATCATTCTAAAAATCTGAAAGTTTGCAATATATAACATTAGACCACTTATAATTAAACTAAAAAGAAATATTGACCTTATTTTTTGTTTAAAGAAAGTTTTGAGCTTTTGAATATGCTATTTCATTATATTATTTTCCCTATGTGGGGTAAGTGTGATATACGGCAATGGATTTTGATATGCAAATTTTGTACACTTAAAATTGGAATTCAAACATATAATTTTTTTTCTACATATGTATGTTTCTTATAATAATTCACTACCAATTTTAGGATTTGGAATTTACTTGAAGCAGAGAACGAATTTTTTTTATGAAAAATGCAGAAACCCTATCACACTTACCCCACTTGACCCTAATAGAAATAGACTATTAATCCCCCCCCCCCCCAAAAAAAAAAAACTGACAGTTTGTATATTCATAGCACACCAAATTTTTTTATTTTTTTACCTCTCAAAACCTTAAATTTCACTAAATTAATGAAACCTCAGCAAATATTCAACACTAAATTTTCAAAACTTCTAAATATATAGTTTTTTTTTTTTTTTTTTTGAAAAATGTGTTTACAGAAGAAAATAAATAGGTGTAGGATTTTTTCAGAAATGAAGAGGTTATTGCAAGTGAATTCAGGTGTTTATAAAAGGAAATCTGTGCAATGTCTTCCCAGTGAGAAGTTTCTAACTTCAAAAAACAATTAAAAACTAAAGTGTCTTAATTTTGTGGGTTTTTTTTTCAATTTTTCTTGGGAAGAGCTTTGTATTGACGTTAAACACTGTAATACATGATTTTTTTTAATCCCGAAAAAATATATTTGTATCTTTAATACTCATAGATTATGGGAAAAATACTGAAAAAAAAATTAACTGAATTGGAATTAAAATAATTTCAATTTTTAAAAATTTTGCCATATTTCAAAAACCAACCACAAAATTCCAATTTTGATACGAATGACTAGAAAACTACTAAATAAAATATATTTTAAAATAACCCTCTTGAACTATAATTATTTTTTCAAAACAATTTATTTATATTTAGTACCTAATATTATTATACTTTGAATACTGCCAAAGACATAATTTCACAACAGTTAAAAACTTCAAACTTAAATTTTGAATACACTTTTACTACTGTCGTCTATGAAGGTTATTAGTAACTAAAACTTCAAAATGGAATGTAATAGATGAAAAAAACCAGATTTGTCGAGAGGGAGCACTACTTTACAAGAATTAAGTGGATTATGTTATTTGTTGCCATATGGCAACAGTATGCATTAGATGGTTAAGTTACATAGAGGTTAATATGTAGTATAGGGGAGAGTTGTACCTTGGGACACTGACAATTTCTAAGAATCTATTGGCAATATTCATACATTGTTTATTTCTAATAGTAGCCTTAATCAGCAGACATCATCATAATAAAATTTAGCACTAGCATCATTGAATTGATGAATTGGTGACAAAAAAATAATATTTCATTACCCCAAAGTAAATATTTTTCTCATTCTAATATAATTTTTTATCTTTGTACTTTTACAAAAAGTGAACTGCATTTTATTTTCTTCATAAAAGAGAAGATTTTAAAATATTTTTGTTATGAGAAAATAATGATAATGCATTTAGATTGGCCACTATCTTGCTTTTATTTAAACCATGTAGTGTGTTGTACAGTAAAGCATATTGTATCATCATATAATGTTAAATAATTTGGACTTGCAATTTTGCTGTATAATTTAAATTATTCTTGAATTATGAAGTTATATTTGTGTGTTTCCTTGAAAAAAAAACAATAAAGTTTTGTTTCCTGACAAAAATTAGCTCAAGTGTATGACTATTGACTGAATTATAAGGTGTGTCCCAAGGTACAACATCATGTTGTACCTTGGGACAGT
Source organism: Hylyphantes graminicola (assembly GCA_023701765.1). Taxonomy (NCBI): domain Eukaryota; kingdom Metazoa; phylum Arthropoda; class Arachnida; order Araneae; family Linyphiidae; genus Hylyphantes; species Hylyphantes graminicola. The sequence goes on from CM043121.1 coordinate 25,135,909, forward strand.
TTATCCTCTCTACTTTAAATGAGTGGCAATTTTTTAATTTCAAGCTGCCAGAATTAAAAAAATATATTATAGAGGAATATATTGGTGTGTTGAAATGCTGCTTTAAAATTTTTCTTTTGACTAAAATTATCGAAGAAAAAAATTAAAATGTAAAAATTGTCCCAAGGTACAACACTCTCCCCTATTCTTAATACATATATAGTTATCAATGAGGTTTATAGAATCACAACTTTTTAAAAGTGATTTTATTGCATAATAAATTAGCATTAATTTATAGAATAAAAAAAGGTACATCAGCTCAAACAAATCATAACATTAACAAATATACATAACATCGAGTACATCTAAACCTAAGCTCTATAAACTGTCTTGGCCAAAAAGAATAGAATATTTAGTAAGATTGTACATAAGATGATATGTAAGAATATAGAATGCAAGTTTTTATAACTGAAGTACTAGAAGTGGAAAAAGAACAAGACAATAAAACAATGGGGAAATATATAAGGTGCAAGAAATTGTTATTTTTCCATTTCAAATGTTTCACAAGAATAATAAATAAAGATAAGTGTTTAATAAATAAGATGACTGAGAATTTATTTCTATGTTAGTGAATTGGGCGATTCATCTTTATAATGGAGGGACTTAAAATACATAACTTAAAATACTGGAGATTGCCTCGTTAAAAAAAAAAAATCTTACCTATTAAAAAGTACATTAATATTATTTCACATTATAAGGCAGAAAAAAATTGAGAGAGTTATTAATTTTTGATAAAATTACATAATTGTGATGCAATTGTATAATTGAAAAATTTACCCAGTTCATATTTCTCTTACAATTTAATTTTGATTTTATTAAAAAAAAAAGCTTTTAGTAAATAAAATAATTAGTAAATGCTAAACAAATCTGATCAAACTAAATATTTTAATCAGTTTTCGAAGTCTAATACTACTTTAATAATAAATTAGGTAAACTTAATGATAAAAGAAATAGCCTAATATCACTTGGAAAAAACATCAATAAACACTACAAAGAAAAACAATCATAAAAATTCACACAGACCAATTACTTCTTATCACCCGTTTCTGCATTAACACTTTGCACAACAACTGGCTGTAATGGTGGGGGAAGATTCAGGTTCTGTTCTACAAACCCATTCTCTGGAGACAGAGGGTCCACCGAACAATCCTCTTCTGGGCCGTCACAACTCTCAAAAGGTCCAAACTCAACCGGGCTGTCCTCGGTCTTTGTCTCCGGCAGCAGCTCGGTTGGATACTCCAAATCCTGGATATTGACGACCTGCTGGGTGAAGCTGGACACCATAGAATTGCTGCTAGGGGTTGGCAACAGAACCTGCAGCGATTGCAGAGTTGCTGGCTGGACGCTGCAGATCTCGGAAAGGTCCAGTCGGGGTGGGATTGGAGAGCGGGGTTCTTCTTCGTTACGGGTCGTTTCGGATTGCCCTTTGATGTCAAAGTCGATTAGGATGTCTTCTTTGGGACCTTTGACAATGCGGCTGCGGAGGATTTCGGGGATGAGGCTCATGTCTGTGTCACCTGGGACTGTGTATGGGGTGGGGTTGATTATGAGGGAAGAGGCTGGCTTGCACTTTTGCAGTGTTTCCTGTAAAAAGTATTTAAGAATTGGTTATGAGTAGGATAAGTTTAGGACAGTTTTGTTTACTATGCTGGATGAATTATACTCTCATACAAAATCAATACATCTTATCCAGAAATACTCTGATGCCTGACTTTTTCCAAGTTTATAAAACATAACAAACTACGTAACAATCTGTTAGTTTTTTCTGGAGAAGAATATTTCTAAAACATGGAATTCACGAAAAAAAAATTTTTTTTACAATACCTGAAAATATGTTTAATGTATTTTCGAGTATTCAATTTTTAAGTTTAAGAACAGCTGGTAAATTATCCAGAAAAAATATAGAGAAAAGTGGAAGTTTGATGCCATTTCCTGAATTTCCAATTATCTCGGATATTTCTAGAGAAAAGATATACCAGTTGTATACTGTATACTTTTATGTTACCTAACATGTGCTATTACTTCTGTAAGTTATATAAAAGTTAATTAACTTTGAAAATTATATCAATTCCAATGCAAGATTAATTCAAAACCAAAATGAATGAACTACTTTGTAGGATTAATTGTAATAAAATTTTTGAAAGTTACAGGAAAAATGAATTTCAAATCACCTGAAATTTTAACATGTCATCTCGTAAGTTATTCATGTCGTTTAACGTCTGGTTGTTCTTCTCCTGCATCTCAGTTAGGGTGATGAGATTCTGCGTCATCAGCCGCAGACCTTCGCATCCAAACGAGTTCTCGGAGTGTAACAGGGGAATGTCTCCAGAAAGGTAGCGCTGGAACTCATCTTCATTCATGTTTAACGACTCTGCATTCAAGTCTTCGATAAATGCAACTGCACAACACTTCAAAGAAAAAAACTATAAATTAATTGCTTGTTACCACTATAATCATTCGTTAAGAACCATTTTTTGAAAATTGTTTTTAAACAAGAATGAAATGAATTACTTTGGTCTGGTATTAACGTAATGATAAATAAAAACTAAAAATTACTGGGATAAAAGATCATAAAATAATCAATATTTTACTACCTTCAAAAAGTAGATTTTTTAAATTAAAATTTTTATGAAAATGCAAAATTTTCAGGTTAATAAATTCAATAAAAACTCATTTTTATAATGGTAGTGAGAGAATTTCTATAGAATTTCTTTAATTTATTTACATACTCTTTCTTTAATTAGTGTCACACTCTGAGGTTGGTTTAATTTTCTAATAAAATCTGCAAGTTTTTCGGTACAAATGTACTCTTATACATTTCCTCAAATAAAAAAAAAATACTTTACAATAAAATAAAACCTTAAAAATTTGGTTAGTTAACCAGATTAAAAAAATGTGGACAATTGGTTTTAATAAAAAACCACACATACCAGATTAGTGAAATAGTAAGCCCCTTCACCACTTCTAAGTCTTGTTGGAATACTGTAGCTAGTGATATACTTGATATTAGACTGAAGTAGAGGAGGGTTGGCCTTCAGCACAATGTACACCAAAGCTGGCAGAAACTCGTCAGCGCTGGCTGTTACTCCTTGGCTGAGCTTGATTATGTTGAAAATGCTGCCACTGCAGTTAACAATGCACTTGATTTTCTGTTGCGGGGCAATTTGCGAGTCCATCTGAATACAATCTAAAGAAAAACACAAAATAATTGTGTATGAATTGAAATAATGACTCATACTAATTGTGAAAAAGAAAATATAGACATAGTAAATTCAGAAAGGGAGTATAAGGACTAGATGAAAAAATGATTATTATAAAAAAAAATTATGAAAAAAACAAATTTTATTCAGCACGGTTAAGTGTAATTTTGGAATCTATAACTGAAATATCAAGGTTTAGGGCTTTAAAAGATCATTAAGTTAAAAAACAACTAAAATGTGCATTTGTGTTCAGCAAAGTAAATATAAAATACATTTTAAAATTTATTTATGTTTTTATTATATCAGAGATTTTTATTATATCAGAGATTTTTATTATATCAGAGAAGCACATTTCTTTTTATGAAACTTAAAGACAGAAAATAGATAATAACTTAAAGACATGATGTTCTATTCAAATTATTAAGATTCTTATATTTTGCAATTATTTGATTCTAATGTGGGATTTTTCAGTAATTGTCTTTCTTTTTAATAAACCATACCAAAATTATTCAAACTGCAAATCTTTGTTATCTTAGCTGTGCTATATCTACTTTATATTTTTTGTTGCGTTAAATAAATAAAAAACTAAAACACAAAAATTTGACTTCAAAAAAAAAAAGCTTGGACAAGTATATTGTCACTTAAGTTCCCACATGTGCTATCTAACTTTGCAAAATAGTAGAAATTTACTGAAAGGTAACCCTTGGCGAACTTTTGCAAATCGCGCCAAAAGTCGGCCGATAACTCAGCCGAAATGATAGGATCGGTTTGAATTATCGTCGCATTACAGCTACACGAGGGAGAACCGAAAAACGTGTTTGTTCATTTAACACTGGCTGTTCAGACTTTCTTGTTACATAATATCGGTCTACATAATGTAATGCTGAGATATGTAACAAGAAAGTCCGAACAGCCGGTGTTAAATAAACACGTTTTTCGGCTCTCCCTCATGTAGCTCTAATGCAACGATAATTCAAACCTATCCTATCATTTCGGTTGGGTTTTCAGCCGACTTTTTACTGGATTTTGGAAAGTTCGCTAAGGGTTACCAATCAGTACATTTCTAGCCTTTTGCAAAGTTAGATTGCACATGTGGGAACTTAAGAGACGATATATTAAAGTTTTACTATACTAAGAACAATAAATTAAAAAGTACATTAAACTACATGATGATTGTTATGAAATACCTGCTATGGCTTTGTCGATTAGATCTCGTACATCAGGGCTGTTTTCTGTTATGGTCATCCCTAAATGCTGAGGTGTGATCCAGTTTAGGCTGCGAATGCGCTTTTGCAATGCAAGGTCCTTCTCTTCGTACTCAGAGGATACGAGCTGAGATGCATTGCTGTGCAAGTAACTCATCAATTGCTCCTCAATCTTGTCCATTAGCAGGTCAATTTCTTCTGACCTCATGCCTAAAATTTGAGAAATAATTTAACACTAAAGTTGTGATAAAGTGAGTGTTATCATTGTAAAAGTATATGTATTTGTACATTATAATCTTATTATTAAATGTGCACATAAATATAAAAAATATATAAGTATAAAACAGAAAAAAATCAAATATTCACAATCAGGGTTAACACACATTTTTTTAAAGAAAAGTTTCACTCAACAATATAATCATGTTATTTGTCATATTAGCTCCCATTAAAAATACCTGTGCAAGGGTGCAAACACATTAAAACTACCATGTGTTTTCCTGATATCTGTAATGATTTGAGTGCAAAGCTCCGAAAAGCACAATTAACAAGTTAACTTGGGACAAAATTAACTTGGTAAACAAAACTTAACTTGGTTAAAAACAAAGAGTGAAAAGGCAGAGGGAAAAAAAACGCGATTGATCCGCTAGTTGGAAACTCTTGTAAGGTAATATTTATTGACAAAATTATCAAATACAATTTAACCAAAATATATTTTCATTCTGATAAAATTGCCAAAATTTCTCAAATGATATTCAAATCTGTTAGACCTTAAATTAAAGTTTTATGTACATGTTTTCTAGATGGATTCACAAATAATTTATGAAACTCTTTACATCCGCGGAAGAATCTTCTCCATAGCATATTTCTATTTACCCAACTTAGGTTGGCAAAGAGTGTAGATAGATTATTATTGTAAAATTTAAATACAATAATTTTATTTGTTATATTAGTTAATAAAAAAAAGATTCACACTTAAATACAATGTACCTTGATAAGCAGGAGATGTTTCACATCTGTTGAACATAAAATTGTAAAAGTCCTGCATGGATTCTGATTGTTCGTCGATTGATTTGTCATAATACTTATTCATAAGGTCAACTTGTCTATGAATTTGTTTCATCACATCTTTTAGTACATTTTCTTTGAGAGGCAAATCTTTATTCAAAATAAATGTTTCGCCGATCGGATGAAGGTGTGATGGGGAATTTGCTGTGCTTTCTAAAGATAAAAATGTATAGTTTTTAATAAATAAATTATTTTAGAAAAGGTCATCACATGCTTGCGACTTTAATACTAATTATTTACTTTTATTTACGTAGAAAAATCTTTAACAAAACGAGTTTAAATTGTAAAATTATAACATTTTAAATTAGCCATAATAATATAAATATACTTATTTTGTAGTATGTGAATTAAAATATTGTAATAAGATTGACATAAACAGAGAAAATACTGTCTTAATATTGCTGAAAAGTGGTTCAATCTAATAAGATAAATTTCTTCCACAAGAATCAAGATTTAAAAGAAGTCAATATCACTGCTGATAGAAACTTCTAGGCATGTGTGCATATTTAAGGTTGTTGGAATTAAACATGAAATAACATTGTATGCTTGAAATAAGCTGGTATAAATATTTTAAGCAAATAAACTTCTTTCTGATAGTTATGCTACAATTTTTGATTAAATAGTTGACATCTATTCAAATAATTTTTTTATAGAGAAAGCTGCCAAGAAAGAGTTTTGAAATTTTTATGGCTTTTTATTATTATTTTAAACAGAAAAAAATATCGGACGAGGATTGAATTTTTACGATTACACCAGCCCAGGGAAATCAAAGCCTAGTAAAAATAAGTTTATTTATATAGTAATAATACAATGATTGAATAGTAAAATGACTAATTAAATAATCATATCTAACCTTTCAGTGTGTGACCTCTTTTAATTATACTCTTAATTGTCTTAGTCCTTTTCTCAGTCTGCTGCTTCTTTTTCTCCTCGAATTTAGAGAACCCCAGAGGTTTATAAGAGGAGCTACCCTGAACGTCACTATGGCTTCTTTGGACTCTGAAAATTAAGATTTAATTCACAAATGTATCATTTAACATATATAAAAATATTTAAAAAAAAAATAACTTAATGGATTAATTAAAATACAAAATATTTTATTATTTTACATAATTCTGTAACAGCAAAATTGAGATATCTTATTTAGTTATTTGAAATAAACTATTTTAAATATCTAAAACTACCATTACATGTAGTAAATACTTAATAATAGTGTAAAACACTTCACACTAATTAACAATACACTATCTGGATTTGTTTTATAAATTTAAGTAGACCTACTGCATTGAAAAGTTAACAATAGCATTCATAGTTAAAATCTAATTCATTTAGGTTTTAATAAAAGAAACTGCAAAACTTCAGTTTCATAAACTTAAGTTGAAGTTGTGATAACAATGCCTGTGTTGGATATTTTACAGTAGAGAAGCTGTTAGCTTTTTATTACATCATTAACATGCAGCCAATGATGAAAAAAAAAAGTCTAAGAAAATCAAGATTTAATTTAATCAAGTTAAAATGAGAATACAAAAGATTGACAAACGCCTGTATGGTCATAGAACAAACAGTAAAATTATGTTAATCTAAATGTAACAGCATTCAAACGGTTTAGATAACAGTGTTTGTGTTTGATAAGAAGCACTGGATTTTCTAAAAATTCAGCATTTTTAAATATGTGTATATTAGAATGTTCTTATGTTCGATATTAAATCAATAATTTCGTAATTTAATTACACATACTCCGCCAAATTATGACAATGGGTCAAATAGAGTGTTCTGTCATTTTTTTTAATGAATCAGATTAACAGAGTTTACGAGGGTTGAATAATTAAATTTGAAAATGCAGATTGTTTGGAGAGTGGAATATGATTCAAGTGTGGCAAATTCTGGACTGACAAAAACGTATATCGTAATGCAAAAATATAAATAAATAACAATTTAACTTACGGATGTTCTAAGGTTACAATTGAAATCTTGTGATAACTAATTTTTAAAATGATTAAGATAAGTTTAATGAATCTCTCAACTACCAAATTCTAGCATCTGACAAATGGATCTATAACTTAGCAAATACACTTTCTTTTACTTATATACTTGATCTTTAAACAGTTGTAATTTTACTGATTTTTGTTTGAAAAGACTTGAGATACTTTTCCAGTTAGTTTATAGGTTATCTACGTTGTTTTAATTAAATCTACGAGCTGTGTCCATATCACATAACATCGTTAAGTCAGTTACTAAAGTGAGGTAACAAGGGTTAGCATAAAATGCCAACACAGTATTGAATACAATTCTGGTTTCAGAGATAAGCACATTTTTGTAGGTTATTACTCATTAGCTTCAGATAAGCTTGATAAACCAATGTGTATATTGCATGAGCATGACGAGCATAAAAGTCATATAATTGAGAAAATTTGGCTTTATTGTTTGAAATTGCTAAAAGGGTTAAAATTGGGATGTCCATAAATCGATAAAATTGTGAAGTTAAGTTGTTTAATAAGAATTTACAAAAGGAAATAAGAGAAAATAGCCAATTTTGGCTTTCAAAAGTTTTAACTTAAGTACATGCTACGTTTGGCGATTTTCCGTCAATCGGTAATCATAGTGCTATAACTAGCAAAACTGTTGTTTTTCTACAGATGTATACAGCAATGGAGGCTCAAAACCACAAAAAAAGAGTCCTCGAATTAGAAAGATACACCTGAAAAACTTATATTTTTGCTAGTAAGCAAAATTTTTTGCTTATGGTGCAAGGTGTAAAAAAAAAAAATATTAATACTTACTTTTTGGAAGATGACTTTGAAGAGCGTTCTTGTTTCGTATTTCTGGAATCAATTTCTTTGAAACAATAAGAACAATACCCCTCCCATTCTGGGTTACCATAGAACCCACATCCATTCTTGCATTTGATTTCTTGGTTGTGAAGTGTAGTTTTGCGCTTAATCTGGTCTAATTTTGACATTTTGTTTAAATCTAAAAAAAATATAAGTACATGAATCATTAGCTACTATAGAAGGATAGTAGGTAGTACATACTTACCTACCAACAAGTTTCATTTTGTTAAAAGTCTACAAAAAATCGATTTTTCCATGCAAAGTAAGTGATTATTCATAGAATATCAAATTGTGTCGAAAAACATTTTCTAGGTTAGGCTAGGTTTGAATTATTGTCACGCTAGAGCTACACAAGGGCTATTGGCAAAAAGCGCCATATTTTAGAACCAGAGTCAAATGACGAGCTGACAATTGAATAGGTATCCAACTCAACCATTAAGGACGACATCGTACGCAGCGTTGGGACTTTGAGGGATATTTACCGTGCCATCCCTTACATAGAGTATTATTCTTCGGACATTTTGGTTGAACAGGCCGTTTATAGGTTGGCAGTTATTTTGGTGATGCCTAGACCCGAACCTGGGACCTTTCGCATGCTAGGCGAGTGCCTAACCGACTGGGCTCACCATCTCCCCAAAACATTTTCTAAAATCGACTCAGATAAATATCTCTACGCTGATTGCGGATACAAAATGTGTGATGCAGTTTTTTCCCTAATTTCGTATAAAAAATGAAATGAGGGTGTTTTACCAAGGTCTTGGTTTAATTCTAGTCCTTAGCACAATGTTTATTGATCTTGGAAACAACTTGAAAATCACTTGTTCCAATCAAGTTGTTGCAAGTAATTATTTTACGGTAACCATAAAAATGCCCTCGATCATCTTTTAGATGCTTGAAAAGTTAGTTTAACATCATCCCCATCTTTTGATTCGCATGATGATTGCCAGAAAAAGTTATTTATCACTCCATAAAAACTCCTCAAATTTGTATTTTGTTGCAGGGCCAGCAACTAAGTATTTCACCCAGGTCTTACCGTTAGGATAATTTAAACTTTCAAAAGTTTTCGCCAAATCTATAACATTTTCTATTCCAGATCCAGAGTTGGTATCATATCATATTTTGAAAGGAGAACAAGTGAAGAAAGTATTTATTCATATAAAAATCTAACAGATTTGCAGCATTTAACTTCATTTCGAAACCTTAGCAATCAATTTCCACCAACAAGAAGATGATTTTATTGCAAAGCTTATAGAATAAAATAAAACAGCAACAAAGTTTCTTATACTTTAGATGGATACACTTGACTAGTAGTCAGGTATGTGGGCTCCCATATTTATATACCTTTCCGGTATTGCTATAGATGTAACTTTGACTGAGAGCAAAAAAAAAGGAATGGATTTAGTTAGGTTAACAACATGGTTGCAAGAAATTGAAATATATCGATTGTATGGTAAATTTTATGAAACTACAACATTAAACAATAGTTTAAAATAAATTTTAAAAAGAACTATGAAAAATTAACGATTTAAGAAATGTAAATGATAATAGTATTATAAAAATAAAACGCACCTGATAAATAGGAAATCACATGCTAAATGCGCGACAATCGGTGATGAGTAATAAAACCTTTTATTTGTAAACAATACAATTATTGAGTCACACCTCGACGAAGCTATTGCCATATTACGACTGCAACACCTGAGCGAATGACTGGTTTTAATTTAGTAAAACTTCTAAAAACCTCTCATTTTAGTAAAAGAATGATGATTTGCTCAATATCAATTTATTAAACAGTAGTTTTGTGTTTGAGTTTAAATATGTAGTTTAAAATACAAAATAAAAACCAGTAGTCTAAATAAAACAAATACACACCAGAAAGTAATTTGTATCAGCAGGAAAAACAACACTAGAACTTTTGATTCATTTCGAGGTAAGAAATTATTATATTTTTGAAGGCCCGATTAAAATAACTCCATATTGGCTGAAGCATGTATTATTTACCACTTTACAGAATAAATAATTATATTTTGGGTTGAAATTGTTGACGGTATGATCAATAGCAATATTTTTTCGATGGGTTGAAAGAACAACAGTAAACAACACATTTATAAAGCATTAGCCCAAACCATTAGTTAGACCAGGTTTAATTTCAGGTAATTAGCCGGTTTTGAATATGGTCTTCGACGCTGTAATCCTATAAATTAATTGACCGGTAAAACCAATTATAAAATAGCTGTCTAGAGAAACTTGGGAGCATTGAATCTTCTTTGTCTAAACATTTTATATTGTTTACGTTGTCTCTTGGATGACGTCCCTTCCACTTGGCAATGGCTCTATTAAGAGTTGTTACATACTGAAAAATAAAACTATCCACATGCAATTTTCTTTGAATAACTAGAATAACATTCTCCCGTTTTCTGGAGTATTGTTGAAAATGATTCCAATAGAAAAACCTCTTTGTTTAGTAAGACCATTTTTGCCTAGAATGATGGAGGTTTGGTTTTTTGATGTGTATGATCAGCTATTGCTTTCAGTGAAACTATTCAAACTATGTGTATGAAAAAATCATTTCTACATTATTTTAATCAATTGTTCTAGGTGCCTAAATTAATAATATAATGTGATTATGCGATTTGAGTTTATCACAGCTTTTCCTTGTTATATACCATATTGTCTTTCAAAATTCTAAGCATTGTTCCCAGGTCTTTCCTTTACGATATTGCTGATGTGTTCTACATTGTCCTAATGAGCATTTTTTTAAATTAACACACATAGTTATCTATTTTCTTTATTTCACCATGGTTTCAAATTAACAGGACACACTTTTGGGAACTTGTTCTATTCCATTTAAAGTAAAATGTTAGAAGTAGTCTAAAATGAAGTTGCTAGTTAAGTATTGTTTAACAAAACTAAACCGGTTTTGACTGAAAACGGCTAAGATTTTTTGCATAATTATTATCTATATAATCCATATCCATTACAATCATTTAATTCCTATACATAATAATCATACAATTAATATTTATTTAATAGAAAAGTAACAATCACATTTTAATTTACCGGTGTTACTCATGAAAAATCTCTTTGAAAGTGGTCCTAGTAAATACTTTTTTGCCTAGGTAGTTTATATTTAATTATTTCATAGTGCTTTACATCCAGTTAAAATGAATCTAAAGATTCAATTGTTCAAAGTATGTCAACAGTTTTAGGATCACCTGATACCTTAGGTTTGTTTGTATACAAGTGACTATTACTATTGAATGAAATGAGTTAACTACATCAACCGCAAGGATTAAAAAAGGGTTGATAGACTGACCATTGGTTTCTTGTGCTATTCCCCATATTTATAGTTTATTAAAAACCAGTTGTTGGGATGAATATGAATATTCCAATAATTGGTATGCTGTCATACTACCGGGTACCAATATATACACTGCTCAAAACAATTAGGGGAGCGCTTCACGTACTTTTGTTAATCCTTTAAGTTTAAATTTTTTATATTTTATTCTAAAAATCAAAAAATTGTGTCATATTTTAGAAAAATTGGAATCATAACTTTTGAATAAATTATAACAATAATTGTTTTGAAAGAACATAAATTGTTTTAAGAATTCAAGCGTGAAGAATTTTGGGTAAATTTATTTCATATAAGTGTTTCAGAGTAAATTTTATCTTACTATGTTTTCCATATTTTTATTTATTTAAAACCAACATCAATTTCTTCTTTTTGATTTATTAGTAAATTTATTAGAGTATTTAATTCTTCAAAAGACATTGATTCTTCCATGTAGCAATAAATAAGTGCGAGCTTAACTTAGTGAGAAAAAAATTGCAAGCTGATGATTCTAAATTTAATCATTGGGGGTGAAAGGTTTTTAAACCATGCGCCCCTTTAATTGTTTTGAGCAGTGTAGCATGCATTTTCCTGGCCAGAATAGTTTTTAGTGACCACTTTCACAAAATATTATCCTCCAACATGTTATCCTGCTAACTCTTAAACCCTTTACCAAGAACACAATTTCATTACTCCTAACAATGTTGTAATGCACCTAACTTGTTGAAAGGTTTGCTTCCAATAAAAGATTTTTTTTGTCTTTTACCATCTTCATCATTGAGGCCTTTATATCCTTTTTTACTTCGAAATTTCCAAAACTAATTTATTGATAGGTTTTTTACTAAAGAAATTGAATAGTAATCCCTTTACGCTAACAACCAGTTTAAGTATGAGTGGTGTCAGCAGCGTTAGCTCAAAATTTAAAAGTATATATAAAAATACCAAATTAAAAAATATTTTTTTAATGGCATATCAAATTTAAGACGTGTGTGTTGTGTAGTTGTGTACGCTGTTAAAAATTTTGGCTCAAGATTGCACCGGAGACCTAGAACTTTCTAGCTGCCACCACTATTTGGAGCGTTTATTCACCACTGTTGCGGCGCATCAAAGCTATGATTTCACCAAAAAATTGATGCATTCACGTTCTAAATAGTGGTGGCAGCTGGAAAGTTCCAGGATTCCGGTGCAATCTTGAGCCAAAATTTTTTAGAGTGTCGTTGCAGTTTTTTCTAAATAAAATTCAAACCATTATTTTTACAAAGAACATCCATTCTGACCTTCAAATTTACAAACTCTTTTTGTTTTGCTTTAAAGACATGCCATCAGAGACATAAGCGTTTTGTCCGTCTGTATAAGCATCTTTGTGTATGTTAAGGCACAAAATGAATGTGTGCGTGCACGAAAGATAAAGTAAAAGAAAAAAGTTTAAGTTACTTTAGAACTTCTTATTTTAACAATGGGTTCCTTCTCATACACTTTATTTATTTATTTTCTGGTTGATATCACGATATTTTTAGGGTGAGAGGACGAACTCGGTAAGATAACGGTAAGAATTTCTTTTCATTTCTAGGAGATGCTAGAAAATTAACATTTATATTTTATTAAGTCCCATGAAATCCATATTATTAAGTGTTTTGAATTTTTTTAATACCATTTTAAAATACAACTCGTAATATGTAGTTTACGTTATTGACGTTTAAATTTGATTATAATGAATTTGTTCAAAACTAAAACTTGGCAGAGTAGGACGACAAATTCCGATTTGGGTAAGATGACCACGATTTTTTTTATTTTACTATATTTTACCCTCTAATGCATACTGTTGCCGTTTGACAACAAGTAACATAATCCTCTTTATTCTATGAAATTAGAGCTCCCTATCGACAAAAGTTTTTTTCCCATCTATTACATTCCATTTTGAAGTTTTAGTTACAAATAATCTTCATAGATGACAGTAGTAAAACTGTATTCAAAATTAAAGAGTGAGGTTATTAACTGTTGTAAAATTACGTTTTTGGCAGTATTCAAAGTATAATAATATAATAATATGCAAATGTTTTAAAAAAATTAATTATAGTTAAAAAAGGTTATTTTGAAATATATTTAGAAGTTTTCTAGTCATTATTATCGAAATTGGAGTTTTGTGGTTGGTTTTTGTCATATGGAAAAATTTTAAAAATTTAAAATATTTAAATTCTAATGCAGTTAAACTGTTTTTAGTACTTTTCCCATAATGTATGAGTATTGAAGATCCATATATATTTTTTTAAGATGAAAATAATTGTTTGCAATAAATACAATATTTTTATAAGTTGCATAAACGATGAAAGAAATGTCCCTTCAAGTTTCATATATTCTAGCCTTTAATTAAGCCGAGGAAATGACCATAAAGTTCTCTTAAATTTCCTACTTACAATTTCTTTCAGACTATAACAGAAATTTGTTATTAGCCAGCATAACATTTTTATAAACCTTTTTTTTGTAACACGTTTACTTCCTTTTCCTGTAGTATCCGCAACAGTTAATTCAAAGCAATTATTTTTCACGACAATTCCTCTGCTGGTGCCAAAATATGTGCTAGCTGTTCTTTACTTACCAAGGAGTGTTTTTCTATATTATAATTATAAAATAACTAACATTTATAAATACAGAAGACCGGGGGGATTGGGTCATTTAGGCCTCCCGAATATGCGCTTACAAAACGTAAACATCTAGAAAGCGAAAGAAAAAGTTTTTTTTTTTTTCATTTTTCAAATGCATTTTTTTTTTTTCAAAGTGTATTTTTGTCTTTTTTTGATCTTACCCACAGTTCGGGATCAGATTATTATTTCATTTGATAATCAATATCAACGAAAATTGATAAAATTTGTTTTATAGACATAAATAAGTAGTTGAATAACAAATAATTCTGGTAATCTGTTTATTATTATATTATATTAATAAAAATATATATAAAACTCGTTACCCACTAAGTATTATAAGAAGACAAACACTGCCTTCTGCTTTTAATTCCATATATTTTATCATTCAAAGCGGTAGTTACGGCATTTGAAATATTTTTTTGTTTGACATTAAAGTTCAAAGAAGTGTAGGAACCAAAAAATCTTTTAGTGCATTTTATTTAACCCAGGAGAAAATCCTAAGCTTATGTTCACCATCCTTCCTTATATCTTTCCTTATTCAGATCTTGTATTTGATAAAATCTGACTACAATGCAACTAAACGGTTTTAACCCTTTCAGTCCCAAAAATTTACTACACAACAGAAACATCTGATATTCACAAAATAAACTTATTTTAGGTCAAAAATAAGAGTTCCATAACAAAAAAAAAATCATTAAATTTTTTTTATGGTTTTTGAAATAATGCCAAAATATTTTAACTGTGGAAAACAACAAAATAAAAATATATGTTTTACCTAAAAACACTTCGAGTTATATATTTTAAGGTATCTGACCATATTATTAAAAAAATTAGTAATTATTTTAACCAAAATAGTTTAAATTGTGTTTTAAATATGTGGAACTGAAGTGAACTTTTCAAAAATCAGCTGAAACGCTTGTTAGCTATTTTCTAAATAAAAAAAATAGTAGTTCTGACTTTTATTGAGATTAATGTAAAATATTGTCGAATAGAACAAAGTGTGAAGAATCGAATGATGTGTGTTTGGATGTCTAACGGGACATAAACATTAAAAAAATATATATTAAAAGTGATGATGCCAAATGGCATCACTGGGACTGAAAGGGTTAACCCTGGAGAAAATCTTAAGATTATGTTCGCCATCCTTTCCTATATCTTTTCCTTATTCAGATCTTGTATTTTATATAATCTGACTACAATGCAACTGAACTGTTTTAATACAAATATTTGTATTCTAGTATGGATGACCTAACTACTACTGAACCTACTGCCACAGTTCCAATCAAAGATGAAATCAACTCACCGGAAGACCCTCTAGATGATTCCAAACCTGAAAGTATGTCCCACCAAGAGGCTTTAGCAGAGGTTGAGAATGGAATTTCGGAACTCATTGCATCAGATCCTCTTCTTCAGTATCTACCATCAGATGTAACACTCGATGAACTTAATTCTTTGTTAGCTCTGGAGCATGGTCGAGCGATGACTGTCATCGTTCACCGAGCAGATAATAAAAAGTATTCAGTTGTTGTGGAACAGAAGGCTACGGTGATGGACCTTAAGAAAGCGATTCAGAGGCATGTCATGTTGAAATTGGTGAGTATTTTGAATGGTAATTTTTTTGATACTTACCCTATAGTCTTTATAAGATTTTACGATTGAGTGAGCATGGGAAAAAAGGTGTGGATTGACATCAAAACGAACAGAACTCGACACACCGTTAAAAATTTTAGAATTTTTTTTGGATTGCACCGAAATCTTGGAACTTTCTAGCTGCCACCATTATTTGGAGCGTGCATTTACCAATTTTGTGGTAAAACCATAACTTTGATGCACCTCAAAAGTGGTGAATCAACATTCCTCACTCTTAAAAAAAAACGAGCGATTTTAACTCAGTCTGAGTTAATTTTTCACTCCTTTCAAGTGTCGAAAATGCACTTCTCTTATATTAGTGGATTTCACTCTTTTGTTTTAAGAGTGCATATAGTGGTGGAAGCTAAAAAGTTCCAGGATTCCGGTGCAATCTTGAGCCAAAATGTTTGACAGTGTATGCCCTGGAAATTGGCAGAGAGATTGCAATCGTGCGAACCAACAGAACTATTTGGATGTTCATTTAGCAGAAGAACATACTTCAAGAAGGCAATTCAAAAGCTTTTGAGTAGGAAAGGAATGAGGTTTCTGCGCCAAGGTTGGCACATTAGTGCCTTACGCAGGCTTAAGCCCATTAACGACGATTTTGTTAACACCATTAACACCTTCATTTCCGAATTGAAATCGCTAACAGAAAATTTTCAAATTTGCTTATCGTGTAAATTAATTTGTCCCACATAAATCGTTTTAGACTATGGTCTTCATTTGTCTTAATATTTTGTTTATTTAGATAAACTTGAGCCGAAAGCTGATTTTCGCGTTGCATATTATCTTGCGAATCGTCGTTAAGGTTAATAAGTGTATGAATTAGAAGTGAAATAATATATTAAAATTGTATAAGGCATTGGTTCAATTTTTTTCTATTGATGAAGTTGACTGTTTTTTCTCCTTTTGTTAAAATTCAGTACTTTAAGTAGTGATGTGTTTCAGTTTCATTTTTTTCTGTAATGGCAAAATATGTCCTAAAAACTGCATGCATTTGTTTTTAATTTAAATGTGTGTACGTTTTTTCTTCTAGAAAAGGGAAAACTGTTCACGATCCATTAGTTGGCGATACATTTGGAAGACTTATTGGCTCTATCATGACGGTCAAAAGCTCAGCGTGGATGACAAGCCACTTAAAGACTATTTTATCGAGAATAATTCTGAACTGTCATTTGTAAAGAGATTGAGAAATAAATAATTTTATTTTATACATAAGAATCGATTTATTAGTCGTTTTATGCTGAAAAACAAAGTTTGCATGTTTAAAAATAACCTTGGTTTAATGGTTTTTAGAGAAGTACTTCTGATTCGAAAAGATTTTCAAATTTAAATACCTGAAAATTTGAATTATAAAGTCTTAATAAGTTATCTAATCTATTTAACTATAAAATATATTAAACCTTATCAAATCATTTTTATTTTAAAACAAGGCATGAATTGAGTAGATTAAATGTTTTATTGTCTTACAGTTTAAACTAATTTTTAAGATTGATATCCTTGTTAAGAAATAGAGCTCCAGAACACCATTTTTTCTTCTATTTTAATAGCTTTCAACTCATTGGCTTTATCAACTTTAATTTAAAGAAAACAAATGCATAAAACAATTCAAATCATTTCTATAAAATATCAAGCGTCTGCACAAATACACAAATAACATTTAATAATTTTACATGCTTATATGCATTCAATATTTTATATTTTTTTTACAGTTTCAAATCTACAAAGAAAAACAAACTAATAAAATACACAACTTACAAGACACTCAAAACACACGTTTTATAAATACTTTTTAATGATTATGAAGTGCCTCTTTCTCTCTCTACTATGTACATCCTTCAGCAATGTCTGGACGATGCAAATCATAATTAAATAACAATAAATAGGGTCGGACACTAATGAATCGAAGCCGCAAATGCAAATATGAAGAATACGTTTTTTCAGATCATAGTCTGTGGTCGCTTGTAGATACTGCCTTTTAGGAGACTGCCTTTTAGGAGACAGCCTTTTAGGAGACTGAGCTGTGGTTGTCATGCGGCCATACCAGGATGTTCTCGTCCAGAGCTCGGCACCTGTGGACGTATGCCGATATGGAGATATCGTCATACACGCGCACGCAGCGGGTGCCTTCGCGGCATTCGCACCTGCAAAAGACGATATTGTTATTGTTTGATTTCGTCAATTTGACATACATTTTTATTACAATGCAAAATAAACATCCATATTCTTTTTTATTATGTGAGCTAGACAATAAGCTCTTATTAATTCAAAACAAAACAGTTCGTAGTAAAATGCATGCTAAATAGTTAGTCCAACGATTATGTATAGTTTATGATAAATTTATTTTTGTCAATAAATTAATTGACATAAATTAATTTACTTGTAAACTTTTATTTATCATTTTAAAGTATTGAATGCAGAATAAACAATAATATATTTTTTTTCATTATGTGAGCTACACGTAAGCTCTTATTAATTTTTTACATGTAACAAAAGGCATACTTATCAGTTAGTTGGACGATTATTCATAGTTTATCGGTACATTTATTTATGCCAATAAATTAATTGACGTGAATTGTCCGATAAATTGTTCTGTAAACTTTTATACATCAGTGTGTTAAAAAGTATTTTCATTCAACGTAATATGGTTATGTTGTTGGAAATACGGAAAAGAAACCTATAAAAGACAATATCGTTATTTATTGTTTTGGCCTAGTTGACTTTTAATTCTTTACCGTGCAGAATAAACAAACATATTCTTTTTTCTTCATTATTTCAACATGGCTTCACGACAAAGCGAACTAGCAAAATATCGAGGACCAAATTTCATGACTTCTGATGAAGGGTAGTATCTCGTATTTTTTTAAAAATCGAAACAATGGTGATTCGAAATACTATTTAAGGGGTCATAGGAGTCTTAAAAATGTGCAAAGAAGGTACTACAAAGCATAGTTTGATCTTTCATGTAATTTTTGAACTACTCAATATATAAGTATAATTTTCTTTTATGTAATTCTACACAAGATTTATTTAATATAAAACAAATTTTAAAATTTATGAAACTTTAGCCAAAACTAAAATAAATTATATTAAACACAAAGCTATTTGAACACATTGTGATTAGGCTTGCGCGGCAAATTGTGAGGTCAAAATTGAAAAAATGACCAGGAAAATGACTTTATATTGTACAAATATGTACAAACAAAGACTTATACCTAAATTCTCAGCTCAATTTTAATTAGAAATTATTTTTAAAAAATTTTTTAATCAAAATTTAAAAAAATTTATTAATTTTTTAGAAAAAAGTTCTTAAAATAACCTCTAATTAAAATTCAGCTGAGAATTTAGGTATAAGTCTTTGTTTGTACATATTTGTACAATATAAAGTCATTTTCCTGGTCATTTTTTCAATTTTGATCTCACAATTTGCCGCGCAAGCCTAATCCCAATGTGTTCAAATAGCTTTGTGTTTAATATCATTTATTTTAGTTTTGGCTAAAGTTTCATAAATTTTAAAATTTGTTTTATATTAAATAAATCTTGTAGAATTACATATAAAAAAATTATACGTATGTATTGAGTAGTTAAAAAATTACATGAAAGATCAAACTATGCCTTGTAGTACCTTCTTTGCACATTTTTAAGACTCCTATGACCCCTTAAGGGGATATCATAGTTAGCGACAGCAAAAATGAGCAATTCTTTGTAATGATTTCGAAATGCTCGGTACAATAAAAAAAAAAAAAACTGAAAAAATTAAAAATTGTACTTCTATTATTATATTTACACCTAAGAATCTTATTTTTAAAAAATATTTTTTAAGAAAAAAGACATCTTTTGAAACACACAATTACGAATTTTCAAAAATACAAGTACTTTTTCGGCACACTTTTCTCCAAATCTAATTAAATATTTCTTAACAATTTTTGTGTGTGTTATAAAACCATTTTAGATCTATTTAAGTCACCTATTTTTTTTGCCTAATTTTTTTTTAAAAATTTTATTTTAAAAACATTATATTCTACTTTCATAAAAATTCTGATTTTCAACGAAGAAAAGTGTAAAATAAATAATAACATATTTTTTTTTAATTTGTAAGACTAAGTTAGGTGACTTAAATAGATCTAAAATGGTTTTATAACACACACAAAATTATTAAGAAATATTTAATAGATTTAGAGAAAAGAGTAGGGGTAAGTGGTGTACCTTGGACTTATGTGTACCTCGAACCTATGCTGATTCTAGTTCGATTAGCTTAGATATTGAAACACCACCACATGCAGTTTAAGTATTTGCTACCAGGGATCTCAGTGAAGTTCTTATCTGTTTGTTTAAAAGGTCAATTTATTAAAGAGGTTTCGAAAAACTAAATTCACAGTTCAAAAGTAAATTTTGTCAGATTCTTTAGTGTAATTTTTTACTCAAACATGTAGTGTTTATTCAGAAACGATGGTTATGCAATATAAAGCAAAGCTTTAGCTTTAAAACAGTTTGCTTGAAATTAAGTTAAGTCTAACCTTAACTTGATGATTAACTATTTTGTTTTTAATATCCAAGTGGTGTACCTTGAACCTAATGCAAGTGGTGTACCTTGGACTGGTCCAAGGTACACTACTATAGGTCTTATGTGCTTCAGATTGTTGAAAACCCTTTTTAAAATTCAAGTAAATTCTTTCCTTTGAAAAATTAAGTATTTTAAGCTATTAATATGCAACCCTGATTTGTAAAATCTTGAAAAATGGAAATTTGTAAGAAATTTTGATATTATGTGATAAAGAATTTTTTTTGTAGTTAATTATTTAGATTTATGGAAGCCTATAAAATTTTAACCATATTGATATAATATAGAAAATAATTATTGCATGCTCTTCTAAAAGATATTTTTTATAATAAATATCTAAGCAGAACATCCTTTTTACGTTTAGGCCTAGTTGAATAAACATAGGGGGAAATATTTGATTTTTTTTTTTCAAATTTAAGACAGAAAGATAGCCAAATGTTTTTCTATGGCATGAAATAACAGTTTAATTTTATGCTGCATTTTAACGAATACACCCGAGAAAGATTGCATTGCAGCTGAAAAAGCCAAAAAACTAAGGCAATAAAACCCCTTACTGAGAAAATTGACCTAACATAACCAATTACTACAATCTTGGCTAGAAATAAGAGTAGGTTGTAAAATGCATATTTGAATTTTATGTGGCTTATAAATATTGGTTTTCGGACTGTAAATCGAGTCTCTCTACCTGTTAATAAGTGGTCCAAGGTACACTACCGGTTGGACCAAGGTACACCGCCGGTGGTGTACCTTGGTCCTAATTACAATTTTCTGTACTTATTTTTTTAATAGTTGAAATCATTTAAATAAAATGTTAAAATAAATATATGTCTTATATAACAACATAAAGTATTCAGTAAAAATATTTTTATTCACTTTTTGCAAGTAATTAAGAAAATAAAAATTGAAAAGTCAAAATAGGTCCAAGGTAACCCACCTTCCCCTACCTATGTGTTGAAAATTATAGTTTTGAGAAAAACGCAAAAAACAAATAAAGTCGAACACCTTTAACACGAACTCGAAGGGACCACCGAAACATTTTTTTGTTAACCGAATTTCATGTAAATCGTCATGATTTTTTTTTACATTGAGCCAGTGAATAGTTTTCAAATATTAACACAAAAAATTCTTATTTTATAATGTAATACATAAATAAAATAAGCATACAATTAGTAATTCAAAGGGGGCGTGATACATGTGTTTAGTTTTATAATTTTAATTTTTTATAAGAAATAATTAACCAATCGATACAAAGTTGGTCTCATTCGATAGATCCGGCTTCCATCTATCAGAAAATACTGGTTTCAAAAATTCAACTTTTTTGGTCATTTTTAACTATGATCTCCCCTTAACGTATTTTGTTATATTCACAAACAAAATGAAATGTTTACATTTTTAACGAAACAAATGTTGTAAGCTTAAAAAACCTGCCAATCCTCACATTACGTTGGGAGTTGAAGCTACCTAATTAAGTAGTAGTGTACGTTATTTGAAAATCAAGTGCATTGTTACTTCAAAAAAAAGAAAATGAAAAGAAATATTCTTTTAGCCCATGTAATGCCAAAACAGTTAATTTACAAACAAGTTTAATATGGTCGTTTGTTCTGGGAACTCGTAAACCATATTTAAAGCAATATTAAAACCATTATACCATTAAAGTCATAAGCTCTTTTAGTTTTCCAGCAATACCTTTAAAACTAAAAAAGTTGTAAGCTACCCCTTGCTCTTGTGCGAATTCTGGAAAACCTTACTATGACGTCCGACAGATACTAGGAACTAGTGTGATAATTTTTTTAAGAAGTCAGTAGCTCTTTTAGTTCGAGCTGTTTAGTGGTTTTTAGACAGTCAGACAGGTAGACTAATGTTCAAAAAAGACTTTTTTTTAGAACCAGCACCATCCAAAACGTGTATAGAAAACACAAAATCTCAATATCGTATTTTCGACCCCCATCACAATACTTTCATTACCGTATATTTCATATTAGGTTATTGAAAGTCATATTGCAGATGGTCTATGATTAGCTGATATTTAACTTCATCCAGTTTACCTTCTGGCATCATTTAGCTGCTCATTTTAGTAATTGAGCTAGTTAAAAAAGCATAAGTTGCATCCCAAAATGTGAGCTACACAATCAGCTCTTATTAATTTGTTACCACCCAACAAAACGCACACTACATAGTTTTTCAGACGATAATGTATAGTTTATAGGGTAAATTAATTTATGTCAATACATTTTGGACATCACTTTATTAGAAAAAAAGTATTTTCATTCTATCTAGTATGATTTTATGTTGTTGATGACAGTTATGTATGATTTCCACCTACAGAAAATTTATACGCAGTTTGTTATACAAACACCAACAAAATTCTCCGAAAGTATTCCTTGCCACGAAGCCCCCAATAAATATTGAGTCAAGAATTTGTCGTGAATATTTAGCGTATCTATAAATATTTGTGGTTAGTCTGATAAAAGCTAACTTAATTTCTTGAAAGTTGAAAAACAATAACTTTCTTGACATGATTAAAAAAATATCTAAAACATGATAAAAATTCTATCCATGAAAAAATTCTAATAACTCTAAATAGCTTTCTTTTAATTCGTAAATAACATTTTATTTTATTATTTACTGGTATGTAAGTTATAAGGTAAATTTTTAAAGGTTTTTAGATATTGGATTAATATTTCATGTATGTTTAATTATTATTATGTGGACTTGGTCCGAAAAAAATGTTAATTTAATTATTATTCAATACAAACAAATTTCGTGAATTTTTCGAAAATGCTATTGATGGTTTCATTCTGTGTGAAACAAGTTAGTTTGTTACAGAATCTGTCACTTAAACCGCTTCCACACAACAATTTGTGCTAAACAGGAAACAATCTATTTTACACCACAAAAAGAAAATCGCCTAACAGCGCTATAGCTAGCTGTTATTCCAAAATTAACTATTTTCTTTAATCTTCTTTTGCAGATTTAATAATTAATCTTTATCATTTGCTAATTTTTGTAAAGTTCGAAGAATAATGATGTATTTTTAATAAATATCTTTTTGTAGCAACAAGTTTGCAGTTTGGAAAATAAATTAAAAAAACTGATGCCTTAAAAATAAAAGCGAAACTTGGCATATATTCTTTTTGCAAAGTTAGAATACTTTATGCATCTTTCTTCATACATATAAAACAAACCATCAAAATGCCTCTTTTGTGCTATTACAACAATCCAAATTGAATTATATCACACAACTAAATATTTTTTCAAGAGTTTTATTTTTTATTTTAAATAAAGTTTCTCGGACGTTTAAGGTAGCTCCCTACCTTGAGGGTTCTAATTTTTTAATACTTTAAAATTAACTATTTTTTAAGTGGTAATGATGAATAATAATGTTAAATGAAATATTTGACCACAAAAAATTAAATTAAAATTTTATTTAAAAAAAAATGCTAATTTTGAAGAAACTTGCTTTAAAAATAAGCGTTTCGGAAAACACCATAAGTAAAAAAATATTTCATTTGTCCCTTAAATATTTGGCAGAGTCATTTATTAGACCTTTTTACTTGTTTTGAAATGAGATTTAAGCAAAACTCCCAAAATTTTAGGAATTACATAGTGTCATAGCTACTTTCATAGAATTTTTTTTTTAAAAAAGGGAAATTTTAATATTAAGAAGTCCATAAAATAAATTCTTTTAGTTATTTTATTTAGATCTCATTTCAAAACACACAAGAAGTTATAATATACATGCTATGAAAATTTTATTACATTACATTAAGTAGTTTTTGAGATATCAGGTTTTAAAAAAACATTGTTGTTGAAAAATACCGTTCTACAGAAAACAGCATAAAGTTCCTAAGTATAAAGTACTTAGAAATCAGATAATTGCTATTATTATATACTGTGTACACCTTTACAGACACATAAACACAGGGTTTAACTAATGTTGGCTTAATATATATTTTGTGCCATATTTTGCAAGGCGCATTTTTCAGTTTTGATAAATTTTTAACGAGAAAATTTTTTACATACATATAAAATAAATTTTTATAGGAAATATTTGATAACTTTTGAATATTTGACAACTATTCGGAAATATTTGACATAACTTTTGATTCAAATATCGTAGATTAAAAATCTCAACTGTTTTTGAAAGATAAATAATAGGGCTTGTTTTCAAAACAATAAAAAAAATTATGAAAATTGTCAAAATTTGCCATTTTCAAGGTAGGCAGATACCTTAACGAAATTGCAACAGTGAAAATATTGAATAAAAATGGAATTTGCAATGTTATTTCAATGTAGATTAAATTTTTAGTTATTTAAACTTTAAATGAACTTCTAATTTAAATTTTTTAATGAAATTTTGAATGAAGCCTAAACTGATTTTTTGCTTCAAAATGATGAATCACACTTGTTTGTGAGACTTACGGATTGCTCTGTGAAAGTGGGTGACAGACGGACGGACGGACTGAACGATTATAATACCTTCCACTTTTTACGTTAAAAACGTAGTGTGGAAGCTAAAAACAAAACAAAACTAAGCATCCTACAAGTAAACCATGTGAATGCAAATCTTCAAACATAATATTTTACGTAAATTGGAAATTGGTTTGTAAATAAGTTTAGCGTTTTTATTAAACAAATGATTTCATGGATGTTTCTTAGTTTTGCTTTTTACCGTCTTTTATTAAAAAAAAATAAACAGTTATTTTCTTTTTAAAAATTAAATAAAAATAAATGACTTACATATTAAAAAAATATTAAGGATTCGTTCGTGTGGAAACAATAAAATATCAGCCGCTGCAAGATGCATGGTTAATTCTTTTTTTATATAATAGAACTAGTAGTTGCTATTTCGTTAGGGGCTATCTTATTCCTCAGGATGTTTTAAGGCATCATCCGCAGTGAGTGGTCTTAACCACTTGACTAGAAAATATTGAGACCCCAGAAAATTTTTGCAAATTCTAAAAAAAAAAAAAAAAATCTTTGATTGGATAATAAGCATGTTTCACGTCTTGAGTGGTGGCCACAGGAATGAAAATATGGTCGGGTTAATAAATATTTGGGCGAGGCTTACCCTGTCTTACCACCAATCACGGAAACCGCCAAAGCCATCCTGGAATAAAAGCATCAGGTATGACCTACGACACGTAAAAACATTCGGATACTCCTTGCTTTTAACTCCACTCGTCTTTTCTAAATACACTGCTCAAAACAATTAGGGGAGCACTTTTTAATTCCAACTTTAACTTCACTCCCAACTTTTTAATTTTTATCCTATAAATCTGAAATTTGTTAAATAGGTTTACTATGCATTCGAAATGAAATAGAAAAAAACAGGAGAAAAAATCTTAAGTTTTTAATACTTAAATTTAAAGGGGGGAAATGGAATAATAACTTTTTAATAAATTATAACAATAATTTTTTCAAAACTTTTTTTGTTAAAAATATTTGAAATATATTTTTAAACATCTAAAAAATGCAAGCATGAAAAATTTTAGGGTCAATTTATTTTCTAAAACTGTTTTAAAGTGAAATTTATTTTACCATATTTTTCATATTTTCATTAATATTAAAAAAAATATTAAATTCTTCAAAATACGTTATTCTTCCATAAAATGATGTATCTAACGATACATAAGTTGCGAATTTAACTTGGTCAGAAAAAAATCACAAGCTGATGATTCTCAATGGAATCATTGGGAGCGAAAGGGTTTAAAACATGTGCTCCCCTATTGTTTTGAGCAGTGTATATCCTCTGGTTGAGAAATGCAATTATGTCAAGTTGGAGGAATACATATTTTTTTGGAATTGTAAACATAATCGAAATTGGTTTCCGACAAAGAATTTTGATCTCTACAATTCCGGGGAGTACGTATTAGGGATTCCAGGCAAACATGTCAATGATATCCGGAAAATTTCAAGTTAAATATAGCTATGGACTAATAAAAGCTTTACGATCCATCCATTGAAAATTAATATGGATATATAATTTATACATCTTTAATAGAGTGGTTAATTAAGGCACATGGGTAGAGATCATTTTGCAAAAATGAAGCTCTGGTCCCCAAAAAGGTAGAGTTTTTCATATATATCCGATATATCTATATCCGTAAATATCGTAAATCTATGGGGTTACTTCGCAGGTTGATCTAATTGACCTACTTAACAAGCAGGAAGTGTAGGACTGATAGTTTACTTGAAAACGTGATGTAAAATTGATCTGTTATGGGTGGTGGAAGTGCAAGTGCAAGAAATAGTATGTCTTATACCGGCTTAGAAATATAGATTTTTCCGTTTGCTGGTGTAACTATTATTAATGTAATTATTGCTATACATTAATGATATATTAATTACATTAATTATAGTTATATTAATTATTAGTTCCAAAAAGTACCCAAGTGGAAATTGCCTTTAGATGGTTGGAAAAATATTATGTCTAATTTTATTCTTAAATAACAAAAAAATAATAAAGAAAGAAACCGAATTTTTTGTTAGAAATAAAGTTAATGTAGGTAAAGTTAACTTATGTCCCTAAAATAACATCTTCAAAAAAATATATACGGAAATCAAATATTGTACTTGAAAAAGCAAACAAATTTCGGCAGCATAACATAAAATACTTTTTTTTTTTAAAGTGCAGAAATTATCATAAGCTAAATGTCTGATTTTACAAGACACATCACGATTTGCCTCATATTTTGGATTGTTTACGGTCTTACACCGCCGTTTCATACGTCTAGTGGCCGCTGAACGTAGACGCTGGAAGCGCTTTGACCTCTAGCGATTCGACCTTTGGTTGGCGAGAATTTGGCGAGTGAGATTGTAGCGCGGCGATTTTATTCATTGTTTAAAATCAACTAGATTATGGATGACGAAATTTTGATTGCTGCTTGTGTTTTACATTTAGAGAGCTTAGATAATTATCAAGAGGTAATTAGAAAAATATATAAAAAACGTCGAAGATGGTGGATGATGGTGATTTAACTGTTTATACCATCTTTAAGGGACATGACTGTTTGAAAAAACAAAAACAAAACAAAAAAAAAAAAAAACAGGACATGACTGTTTTTTAACGGGGCATGACTGGTATCTTTGCTGCCGGTCCCTGCCCATTACTAATATTTTACGGGGAATTTTTTTTGTTTAAAAGTGTATAGGAAAGTGCATTTTTTTCTGGATTGTTTTTTTGATGACTGTCCTTTTCCGTACTTATATTTAAAACTTTTAATGCCGGAGTATTACTGATTAAAATCAGGTCAAATAAAAAGGTGTTTTCAGTATTGTCTGCCAAAAATTTAGAAATTATATGTATTAAAATAACTGATTAAGCTATTAACTCCAACCAGGTTTCAGTATTTTAATACAAAATCTTGTTTAAAAATTAATTGTATTGATTACGGGTAAGATATAAATAAGAGTTTCAATACTTTTATTAACATAGAAAGCATTTTATCATCAACATATTTTACAGTGTCAAATTTTGAATTTCATTCATTTATGTGATTGAATTTTATTTTATCAAAATATTGAATGCGTCCTGCTTTAAATAAAAAAATTAAGAAAAACTCAATACAATTCAATTCGATGTTTTACATACTTTTTCGAAGGATCACTTAAAAAAGAGATAACACGCCAATATGTTTGCTATTTTCCTTATGGCAACCTTTCCTTTGATCTTGGCCAAAAAACCGACAAAAGTTGGGTTGGTGGCCTTGAGATCCAACTTCAGTGAGCTTTCGAATAAATACGTATAAAGCGGTTACCTTGAGATTCTCAAGGCAACCGCTAGAGCAAATTGCTAGACGTATGTAACGCCGGTATTAGATCTGTAAGAAAGAGTAATAACACCATACTGTTCATCATGCATTTAATTCATTTAAAGATCGCTTTGGGATTTATATTGTATTATTCTTGCAAGTGCGATAATATTAGGAAGTGAGATTTCTCAATGTTTAATAAATTCAAAATCGCAAAAAAAAATCTGGACGTGATAGGAACAAAAATATTACATTTTCGAAATCAGCATCCATCCAAAGCACATAGGAAAATGCTATTGCATTTCAGTTCACAGGCAAAAAGTTAGAATTCGCAAGCTAGTGTAAGTTTAAAATGTAGACAATCATGATTTGCTTCATATTTTAGATTGTTTTCGGTCTTAGATCTGTAAGAAAGAGTATTAGCACCATACTGTTCGTCATGCATTTAATTTATTAAAAAGCGCTGTGGGATTAAGATTGAATTATTACTTACAAGTGCGATAATATTATGTAACTGCAATTTCTCAATGTTCAATAAATTAAAAATCACAAAAAAAAAATCTGGACGTGATATAAAAAAACAACAATTTTCATTTTCGAAATCAGCATCCAAAGTACATAGGAAAATGCTATTGCATTACAGTTCAAAGATAAAAAGTTAGAATTCGCAAAAGCTAGTGTAAGTTTAAAATGTTTCAATGAAAGGAAAAACAGTGTGTTATAAATAGAAAGTAGCAAATATAACGCAGGATTAGCTATCAATCTTAATCAAAACAAGATTTTCGATAAGCCCAAAGGGAGCTAAAATAAGCTTCAGATAGCGACGAGTTTTGCCGCATGTAACTTTAATTAAATAATATCATCAATCGATACTTTTTTGATTGATTAATTAATGCTTTGACATTTTGAATGCCTTGTTAGGCGTCATAGAAAGTTAGTTTTTGCCTTTTTATGACAACAAACATTGTTAAAATTCTTATGTTAAAGTTTAATGTTTGCCATACCCCATGGTGAGTTTTCTTGCCATGTAAAAAACAAAAGCTTTGCTTTGTTTATTTAAATAGACATAATATAAGACACAAATGAATAATATGTTGATGAGCAAATTAAAAAAATTTACACTATAGAACAAAATTGCCTTATATTATGTAGAACAAATTAAGTATCACGAAACATGAATTTTACAAACTGAATGTTAACTTTTTCCAGTTTGAAGAGTATTAATGGTAATAGAAAATTAGTCTTTATTGGGTCTATACTTTTATCTTAAGGGGGAATGTGCGCGCTGAACCGGGGGTATCCAAACTCAAGTGCCTAAATGTTAATCCAATAGGAAAAAAACTATTTTCTCTGCGACATTTCTCCGGCTGTATTGAATATTTTTACGAATGGCTTTTTTAAATAATAAAAGTAGATAACTTACAGAGGTCTCTAGAATCCCACTTTTTAAAATTGCTTTAAATACTTTTTGTAAAATTATTTATTCAAAATTTTGAAATGTTTTTGAAGCAATTTAAAAAAGTGGGATTGTCGGGACCTGTAAGTTAGCTACATTCATCACCTAAAAAAATCCGTTTGTAAAAATATTCAATACAGCCGGAGAAATGTGGCAGAGAAAATATTTTTCCCCATTGGATTAACACTGATGCATTTTGTTTTGGAGACCCGCGATCCAGCGCGCACATTACCCCTTAAAGATCTGTATTCCCTTGGTGAAGAGTTTTTTCTTTGAATAACAATATAAATTATTATTATCATAATTATCATCATAACTATTCTCAATAATAATTCTAATGATAATAAAAATAAATAGTTAAACTATAAAAATAATTCAATCGAGATGCGTGAACGTGTATAGTTATTATATAAAGGGTAAGATATTATCAATAAATAATGTAATATATTTTAACTTTAAAATAACTCTAGATTTTTCAAAAGGATTCATTTGAAAGCTTTTTCGTCTGGATGTTACTGCGATGAAATGTTTACAATAGCAAGTTTTAATTTGCTAAATGGGAATCCGAATAGAAATTCAAACAAAAACAAGGATATCAAAGCTTTGGCGCGAAAATAAACTGTGTTTCGCTTAACTTTATTTAATTCCAATGAAAACTAATGTTGCGTAAATGTACACAATTTGTTAAACTGAAGCATTTCGAATGAACAAAAATACTGACTACTAACAACAACACTCTACTAACTATATAATTTTTGAGTTAAAATGAACTAGGACAAATATAATAGTACATTTACTAATTGAGTTCAGATATTATTATTAAATATTATTCGACAGTAATTGATTAATATACATTATATTTTATTTCTCGTTTAAATAAGAGTTCGTCAGTTTCCAGACAATCTTTCGGCTGTGAATAACTAAATTGTTTAGCTTATAAATATATAAAATACTTAAGTTAGCTTTTGCTATGTTAAATTGATTTTGTTATGGAACGATAGCTTATGGAGTTCTTAAAAATTACAAACTGTTCCTCTATTATACATAAATGCAAACTATGGTTTTATTATTAATATGTCACAATTGGCATGAAAATAGTTTTCATGCTTCAAAATAACTACCCCTTAGTTGTGTTATTAGACTACTTTTCTTTTTTTTTTAATTCGAAGAATTAAAAAAAAATGAAAAAGTAGGTATTGACATGCGGTCGATGTCCGTCCGTCCGTCTGTCTGTCCGTCTGTCCGTCCGTCCGTCTGTCCGTACCCCCCTTCCAAAATCAGTTCTAGCAATCCGATCTTAAAAATTCTTTTTTTATTAGAAAGGTATAACCTCAGACACCCAACTTTCATACTTTTTGTCCGTCTGTCTGTACGATAGGACGGACATAAATCGACTATTTGTCGACGAATTTCCCATTGAATTAGCATTGAAATTCAATTTCGAGTCATTTAAATCGCTGAATTTAACTACAAATGCTACGGACAAGTGATATACGTCAAAAAATTCAGCGTATCCAAAAGAGAATATATTGAAAATTTCAGAAAAGAATTCGAATTCTAAGTACTTCAATTATTTAAAAAAAACTTCAAGATTTAATGCTCATTTAAAAAGCATAGGAAGCCATTTTTATTAGAAATAAATTACCATTGCCATGGCAACAATCGCTTGAGAAACTTTAATTCTTTTAGACAATGAATTAAAATAAATTTATTTTTGCGACATCGATCAGTTTGAAATGACGTCAAATATATATTTCACTTCGAGATTCCGTATGTTGGTACGAAATGTTTTCATTCTATTTAAAAGCGAGAACTATTACATATTTATTCTTTGAAATATAAATTTTTGCTAACGATTTAAGTAATAATTATTTAATTCTCGAAATAAAATAAATGAAACTAGCTGAATTTAGCTGGTAAATGTTTAATATAGAATTAATGCTGTGTTTGGCGCCTTTTTACCTGTTAAACACAACTGTTGTTTGGAAGCAGGTTAAGTGACATATTCTGTTACAAACCTACTTGTTTATTTACATTTATTATTTTAAGTGCATTTTGGAATAGTTTTATGGGGGTTTTTTCTACGAAAAATTAAATATTTATTTATAACTGCAAATAAATCATGCGGACGATAAGTAATATTTATTTTATTGGCGATAGAAAATAAATGAAAATAACGGCTTTACGAAGTTGAAATTATATCTGGATGCTGTGGTTAGTGAAATTTATTCTTTTGTACAAAAATTTAATGTAGAAACGGTTGTTGATGTCACTTACTGTAACGATCCTAGTTTTTTCAAGATAAGAATTTTAGTAAGTATTTAAGTAACAGGAAAGTAGGCTATTTTAGTTCTTTTAGAACTTCTTGTTTTTGATTGAAGCTAATCTAGTACGAGGCCGTAGAACACTTTACATAAAAACTACCGTAGAGGATTCATTGGCATTACTGAGGGAGGATATAGTGGGGGAGTGTCTAAAAAAACCAATGGTAAGGGACAAGCAAAAAAAAAAAAATAATAACAGTTGTTGAATAGGTAGGGGGGAAGGGGGGATAGGTCGTTGAGCGTAAAAAACGTGAACAAATATAAGAATCAAAATAAACTTGCTTAAGAATGGTGAAAATAGTAATTAATTTTCAAAAGAAATAGAAATCATGTTAGAAAGGAGAAAATTCTAAGTTGAGTAAATCCATGCGAAAAAAAATCTTAGGAAAATCTACTTTAATCAACACTAAATCTTTCTTGAAATCATTATTCTAAGATGAAATGTATTTGTATAGCACATTTGGATATTTTGTTGCATATTCAGAACCACATTGTGAATAATGTTTTTCAATCTGGTGGCCACATGAAATTATAAGCCAATTATTGGCATGACAAATCTAAAGTGTCACGTTAATTCTTTACGGTAAAGTTTTGTTGGCTTTTCTAAGAAATACGGTAAATGCTGCGAAAATCTTGTTCACCCGTCTTATCTCCAGAAAACGGTTTTGACCGAACAATTTAAATGGGTGATAGCATATAAATGTACACGTTTTTTTACAGTACAACATAACTTTAAATTAATCGAATAATTATTACCTATTTGCTAATGGTTTGCGTTGAATTCTCTGGCATTTGCTTTCGAGCTGTCCGTTGTCCTATCACCGTTATCAGAAAACACGACGATTTCAGTTCATTTCTTTTATCTAAATCAATTCAACGGCAATAGTTAAGCAAAACATGAATTGTTTGCTTGAGGATTTACACTGTAAAACGTTGGCAGAACATTACTCTGGAAACCCTATGGAAGCTGGCAAGAATTATAAAAAAGTGTTTACGAAGTATCGTTGGTATATAACTCTATAGGATTAAGCTAATTCCCTCGCGGTGTTAAGTTGCACAACGTTACTCCGTAAACACGTTAACACTTTTTGCAAGATTTCACAGTATTGAAGGTAAATGAGCAGATATTTAAAACATCAGCGCAGTATAGTGTTAAATAACTAATGATTGGTTAAGTAATGTCATAATTATCTTACTTTATTTTGGTTGGGTTAAGGTCAACAAAGAGAATGTCCTGTTTATGGTTCTAATGGATAAATTGTAATCCTCTCTCAAAATGCAGGATATTTTGAAGTACGCATTTAAATAGCAGAACATTTTAGATATTTTAAGACTCTTCGAAACAGACAGAATAAGTCCTTAAAAAAGTAATACTGTACTGGGAAATGCAGTTTACGTAGTATAGGCCCAGTGGCTTAGTGCTGCTTCGCATTGTCACACACAGGTCCGGGGATCAAATCCCGGTTTGGGCGAGGTTGACCCGTCCCTTCATCCCTTAAGTGGGTCGATAAAATGAGGATCAAGCATGTTTGGGAACTAAACTCTGGGATCCCGCGTGAGGCTGACCACCATACCTGGACATATACCTCTCACCCTAGAGCCCTACACTCTAAAAACAAAAAAGCGATTTTAACTCAGTCTGAGTTAATTTTCACTACTTTAGTGTCGAAAATGCACGTCTCCTACAGGAGTGGATCCTTTGTGTGTTGAATCTGCGACAAGACCACTCCAAACAAGTGATTTTAACTCAGCCTGAGTTAATATTCACTCCTTTCCAGTGTCGAAAATGCACTTTTCCTACAGGAGTGGATTAATTCACTCCTTTGTTTTAAGAGTGTAAGTCACGAAAGCTGAAATGGGCATGGCAGGCCACGGCCCAGTAATGGGCTTTTGCACCGAGGAGTAGGAGTTTACGTAGTATCGCTCCACCAAAGTTTAACAGTGTATGAAAATGACTTACGGGCTTTTGATGAAGTACTCTACATTCCTCATGAACGGCCTGTACACTTCCCACCCGCATGGTGTAGTTCTTGAGCACCAGTTGATCACATCTCGTCTCTGCAAGGCGAAAAGAAATATCAATCCAAGAGACCAACTATTGAAATGTATTGGGAGTAATAAGTACAGTAGACGCCGATTAATGTGATCACGGTTAATGTTATCAATCGTTTAATGTTATCAAAATTAATCAAATGTTCGTTTATTGTAAACAGTTTATACGTAAATTTCCCAAAAAAAACACGATATAAATGCTGAGGATTTTGAAGCATGGATGGAGATAGACGAGAAGGTTGCGACTTCTACTTAGGTAACTGATGAGGACATTTGCAAAGCAGTGTGTGTCAAAGATCATCCTTCGTCACAAGATTCTGATGCCAATGATGAACCCAAAAGTGCTATCGAGGACCAAATTCCGACGCCGGCTCAGATGAGGGAGGCACTTCGAATCTTATATCTAGGTGTGCAAAACAAAGTCGACACGGAACACTTTCATACACATTATGATTATCAGCGATTCGTAAATGACTTGCTTCGAAAGAAAGCTAAACAATCGATAATTGATGACTTATTTTTCTGTTAATAATTAACCTTTTGCATTGTTTTCTGCAGTTCATCATTCAATACGTAAGCATACTCACTAGTAATTCTTTTTCTTTAGTGTGCATTACTTTCTATTAAATATTAAAGAGTTTTTACAGCAACAACATCTAATTAAAAATTATTTTTTAATTTTAATGCGTACGTTAAAAAATCATTTTTTAGTTTAAACTTTTTTTTTTCGTGTATTGTAATCAATCGGTTATTGTTATCAAATCACGTTCGTCCCAATGTGATCACATTAATCGGCGTCTACTGTATTAAAATGTATTGGGATTAATAACTACTAAAATGCATTGGAATCAATAACTATTAAAATGTATTGGGATTAATAATTATTAAAATGTATTGGGATTAATAACTATTAAAATGTATTGGGATCAATAACTATTAAAATGTATTGGAATTAATAACTTTTAAAATGTATTGGGATTAATAACTATTAAAATGTATTGGGATTAACAACTATTAAAATGTATTGGATTATTAATGTAACGTTACTTCATAAAATTACTGCACTTGATAGCAGCCTCCAGCTTTCTGGATTAACAGTGTTCCAAATTTTCAGGATAACATTGTACACAGAAATAAGAAAATGACTCTTATTTTACTGAAAAACGTTACTTCACAAAGTTGGAGTAATGCTACATGCAATTTAAATAGTACATATATTTATGATTTAAATTTAGGATTAAAAATACAAGGAAGTATAAAAAACCTTAGGAAAGTGGATATGCTTTAAGAATTTGCAATGGATAGTGATAGTAATTAATATATTTGTCTTAAACACAAAAATTACATTTGTGATCACAAATTTGTTGTGAATCAACAGATTCATAAATCTAGTGTTTATTCACCAAAAAATGTGCAATACAAACAGAAATAGTATTACGTGTGTTTTTTTTTAAATATTAATGAAATCTTAAATAGTTTTTTCCAACTAAACAAGTAAAACAATTCCATTGAATTTAAAATTGCAGTTAATGTTAATGGATTTTTCTAGTAAATTCTAACGATACATTTCGTATTTTTTATTTTAAAGTAGCGTCCTAAAGACATGGTATTTTTTTCATTCTCACAAGAAAAGAAAAAACAGTTTTTAAGGTATATCCTATTTTTACAAAACTTTTTCACGTGTTATTCTTCTTTAAAAACCTGGGTTGAGTATAATTTGTTTATAAATTTCTTTTCCTTGTTTAGTAGGTAATAATTTAAAAATTCAGTTAAAAAAATCTACCTTTTATTTTTACTTCATGCATTTCAAGTTGTCATGATCTCAGATCTATGAAGTTTATAAAGTAGTTTAAGAAATCACATCATCACGTATTTGAAAAGTATTTACAGATAATATTTACATAGAAAATAATTTTATGTAAGTATTTTAAATTAATTTCTTTTAACATCAACGTGATTACTAGATTATGACTTCAATTATGGCTTCATTTAAATACAATACAAAAGTTATACAACTATAGTGCTTAGATTTTTATACTATTATTCTATTCTATATTAAAGGCTTTGCGAAGATTAATAACATTTCCAGACATTTATATGTACGACTATTTATGGTTTGTAAATGAATTTGAGATTAAACTGTAGTGAATAATTGTGAAAGCGACCTTCTAACAAACCTTGGATACTTAGCAACGATGTATGGAATTGGAGGGATTTTTTTTCTTTTTTCAGGTGGTTTATCATTTTACAAAGTTACTGGAACCAAATGTTCTACTAAGAGAATAAATTATATAGACCAAAACATCAGTTTGATACTGATGTGATTGTTTATATATCATTTTAATACTCAAATTTGACGTTTCCATACACAATTTCAACATAACTAGAATTTTAAAGAAAATTACAAACTGTATTAACATTGAATCCTACTTTAAATTATAATCTAATTCATCAGATAATTGTGGGTATTAATACTGTCAATCTAACGATGTTTGACCAACATAGTTTCACAAAGCATTTTAAATTAATGAAATATAATAAACTGAGTCCCCACAAAAATAATGTTACTCAAAAGTTCATCGCAACCCTAGGAAAGTTATTATCATTTTCACTGCAACTCACTTCTGCCATTGTTATAGGTCTTCGTAACATGTTTTATAAAATTGATTAAGCTCTTATATACTTAATGATTGATGAAACACTTCCCTTTTCTCCTTCTTAATTGGTATTTTCTCGGTATTAGCCTTTTCAGCAATCCGGGTGGGCAAAACAATTTTATTATTGTGAAAGAATGGGTTTTATCGATGACTATGTATAAGACTATGTATTAGAAACGTAACTATGTATTAATATTCAAAATAATTTAAATCTTTCCTCGTCAAGGTACTATTAATGTTTATGGCAAAGGGGCAGGTCTTACATTTTTACAGCAAAAAAAATTACATCATTATTCTTTGAACTTCAGACGAATATAGCAAACGGTAAAGAAAATTGAATCTGTGAACAAAATTAGAAATGAGAATGGTTAATTTAGGCGTTTAAAAGTTTAAATTAGATTTGGCTAAAGGTAATGTTTCACTTGTTTCTTTCTAAGGTGCCTAAATAGTGTGTGGAATAGCTTCTAATTAGTAGTCCCTATTACAAAAAACTAATGTTTTTTTTTATTAATACCGTACTGGACTTTGCCACCGGTACACTGTAAAACTGTGCTACACAACGTTTTTCCTTAAAATTGGTGGTGTCTACCCGTGACCTAGCTCCCTCCAGTTTGATGGAAGTAAACTTATACTAAATTTACGGAGTAACGTTACACAAGAGAAGAAGTTTACTGTGTAAGTTTATTCCATAAATTTAGTGTAACTTTATTCCATAAATTTAATGTAACTTTATTCCATAAATTTAGTGTAACTTTATTCCATAAATTTAGTGTAACTTTATTCCATAAATTTAGTGTAACTTTATTCCATAAATTTAGTGTAACTTTATTCCATAAATTTAGTGTAACTTTATTCCATAAATTTAGTGTAACTTTATTCCATAAATTTAGTGTAACTTTATTCCATAAATTTAGTGTAACAATACTCCATAAATTCCCTGTAACATTATTCCATGAATGGAACCAAACAAATGGAAATAGAAACTACACCAAAGTTTTACAATATTGTTCGGAGAATCCAGCTCTAAATAAATGTGTTTCATATCATACTCGGTTCTTTGACTTTGACCCAACTCCATAATGAAATAGAACTTACAACACTTGCGCTCCTTTAAGGTCACACACGGTTTGGTTATCCATATTGATTTCATATCTAGCGAAAGTTTGTTCTCACTTCTTATCT
Organism: Hylyphantes graminicola; assembly: GCA_023701765.1. Lineage (NCBI taxonomy): Eukaryota > Metazoa > Arthropoda > Arachnida > Araneae > Linyphiidae > Hylyphantes > Hylyphantes graminicola. Next base: position 25,173,840 of record CM043121.1, read on the forward strand.
GTTTATTTAAAAAGCTTTAATGTGTTTGGCTTTGCTGTAGGTAGATAGGGTAATGTTTTAGTTATAAGTTAAAAACCAACATCCAGGGTAATAATAGTAGAGGGTGAAAGAAGCGCTCTTATAGTAGGTCTATTTAGAATGTGAGCTTGGAAAGCATTTCGTCCCCCATCCACAAGTGCGGTTTTCTTGGAAATTGGGTGATTAATAGCTGTTTCGATTTTTCCCCACCCTACATGCACTCTTAAAACGAACGAGCGATTTTAACTCAGTCTGAGTTAATTTCACTCCTCCAGTCTGGAAAATGCACTTCTCCGAAAGGCGTGGATACTTTGTGTGTTAAACCTCCGACAGGATCACTCCAGACGAGTGATTTTAATTCAGTCTGAGTTAATATTCACTCCTTTCCAGTGTTGAAAATGCACTTCTCCAATTCGAGTGGATTTCACTCTTTTGTTTTAAGAGTGTGGGGAAATACTAACTGTTTTGATTTTAAACCTCAACTGCACTAGGATTAGATAAGCGATGTTCTCCCTTTTTCCTAGAAAACCCAGTGAAGGGGTGGGGGAAGAGAGTCTCTTCGAAGCTTACATTCTGGTTAGAAATGGTATAGTGAACTTTAAAAAGGGCGCCCCTATTTGGACATCTACGTTTTGTCTAATTAGCGCCTGCGTCATCAGAGAGAGACCGGTCTTCAAGCTGAATACATCAAACTTTTATTTATCCATTTTATTATTTTCAATTTGCTTAATTTTACTTAACTTTAAATGTTTTAGTCGCAATAATTGTTGTAATCTAATATTGTACACGTGCTGTGCTTTGCTCAATTAAATATTTTCTAAAGTTACCCCGAGATTTTAATTTTGGTCCAGTTTTTCCATCTGAACAAGTTAATTTATATAAAAAAAACACGCGTTCCATCCTTGTGCCATCAACAAAATTTGTATTTTTAATCAAAAAATTTGTTTTTTTATATAAAGTAGCAGATCCTTATTGCAATCCTCAAACACTTGTCGCATTTGATACAGGTACAAATTAGAGAAAAATATTCACTGGTAAAAAATAATATTGTCACTAGTAGGAAATTTAATTTAATATATATTTAAGATCATATGCTAAAGTATGCTTTTCAAGTTAATTATATCGTGCTTAAACTAATATAAATTCTATTGTAATTGTGGCAAAACGATTTGTTTTAACTCAATAAATTTATTTGACTTTCGTAAAGTGCACTATGTGTTTGTGCTACTTTTGTTTAAAAAAAGTACGATTTAAAACGTGCTACAACAATAACTGTGTTTTGCATAAACGTTTAAAACTGAAGAATTTAATGCATACAAAAGCCTTATGTATACGTAACGAAACATCAAAACAGTTTTTTAATAAATAATTTGACGCGTTCAAAGTTTTACTGAACTTCATTATCTCTACACATGCGACACACAAACCTTGAATATATAACACAGCATAGTAAACCCTTCACTGTTTCTGAAACGTATACGTTTCGATAACTAATATCTGATTGCAAAAAACCGGGTCGTGTTCTACGTCACACCTGTTAAAAGTCCATCTACTGGTTTCCGGAACATATTCAGTGATGTCTGAAAAATCAAAATAAACAGATGTCCAAAATATCAGCGTGAAAGTTATTGACAAACCAATAATGGTGTACTTGACGTTCCTTGAACTTTGAACGCGCGGTTACAACGCGAAGACAGATGCACTAAATATAAGCCGGGCCTATCTGATAGGCGATGACTTACAGCGATGAGAACATAAAAAGTCGAAATGTCTGTAGTTAAGTCGATAAAATTACTATTGAAGTAAGATTTCGATATGCCTTTTCATTCACCAGCCCAAATTCACTGTAAAAAAACCCTGTTTTTTGTACAGTTAAAAACTGTCAACTTTAAAACTGTGATTTTTACAAGAAAACTGTAATTTTAACAGAGTGAAACTGTTATTTTAGCAGGGAGAAACTGTTAAATTAGACGTGCAAAGAGTAACGTGATTGAGATCATCGCTAAAGCACAAATACCCAATACTAGCTCTCGCGGCCGAGTAATAACTTTGTTGCAGGCGGTTCAGTATTAGGCTTCGCACATAAGAGGTCCTGGATCAAAACCGGTATACCTCTTCCAGGAACCTCTTACGTGCGAGCCCAATACTGAACCGTCTGCGATAAAGTAATTACTCGGCAGCGTGGGCTAGTTTTGGGTATTTTAGCAGGGAGAAACTGTTAAATGAACAGTTTTTCCCTGGTAAATGAACAGTTTTTCCTGCTAAATGAACAGTTTCTCCCTGTTAAAATTACAGTTTTCCTGAAAAAAAATTACAGTTTTAAATTGTAAAAAAGAGTTATTAACTGGCGTCAAAAGTTGACAGTTTTTAACTGTAAAAACAACAGTTTTTTACAGTGTTTTTAATTAAAAGTCTAAATGTTCAAATTTTTTTATTTGAAAAAGGTATTTTTAAAATCAAACTAAACTGTCATTGGCAAGTGTTAACTTAAAATATCAATAATAAGCAATTTAAATTTTCGGCGGAAATGAAAAATGAAATGTTAAATATTTTCACTGAATAGTTAAAAAAAAGTGTTTTGGTAAATACAATGTCTATTTTGCCTACGCGGCAGTTTTATTTTTGTCGTAGCCCCCATTTTCTGTAATTTTTAACCCTCTGAGAGATATCAACCAATACATAGAGTGCAAAATTTGTTTTCTCTACCCAAAAATAAAATTTTAGTTTTCACTGTATATTTATTTTCTTCATTTTTTTTTAAAAATTGTATGTCTTTAGAATATGATTATAAAAATATTCTCTACATTTTTAAATTTTAAAATTTTGCTTAATTTTAAAGTTATAGTTTTTTAAAAAGTGGAAAGTTTTTCTGAAAAACTTGAGACAGCAGATGACCGGTTCATACTTCTGTATCCTCACAGGGTTTGAATAAATAATTTAATATAATGTAATAATTTTTTGCATCGATAATTTCTAATTGCGAGTCAAAATACGCTACTAGTTAAACTGTATTCCCATAAAAATTATCAAACAAACTATTTTTGATTTCTAATGAAAGAAAGAAAAATGTGGGATCTAGAAAAAAAATTAAAAGGAGTTTCAAAAGTATATGAGTTTCATCCTTAAAAAAATATAGCAGATACTTCAAAATATCTTAAATTTATACGAAAATAAAGATTTTCTTAGTATAGTGTATATTCTTAAAATAAGACCGCTTTTTAACATTTTACTTTTGCCAACTTTTTTAACAAACGGTTAGCAAGAAAGCCTAGCAAGTTAAGTAGGGTTTATGCCTTAAAAAGTACAGCTGATACTTCAGAATATCTTAAATTCATAAGAAATTAAAGATTTTTTTTTAGGGTAGTATATATTTAAAATATACAGCTTTTTAACCTTTTACTTTTGCCAACTTTTTACCAAACGGTTAGCAAGAAAACCTGGAAAGTGTGAGTAGGATGTAGTTATTTTCATTCACTAAAACGAGGAAAAGTTTGTTTAGGAGTTCATATTTAAAGTCAACTGACTAACCTATCATAACCACAGAAAACATCCGTTTTCCTGAGTAACTTCGCAGCAAAAGTGAGGTCCTTGTTTTCGGGAATTTATTGGCTTTTCTAAAAGCTTCGCAATATCAATTGAAATGGTTAATGATTTGAAAACACATAAAAACGCATTATACAACGCAGTTTGAATTTGATTTCTAAAAAAGAAAAATTGTTCCTATCAATATACGTTAAGGGTTTTGTAAGTTTTGGAAATACTTTTCACTACATTTAAAAAAAGTTTAAATACATTTTCATAATAACCAAATGATGTACAAAATGCGGGAATTTGATATCTGGGAATTTTTTTCTCCATCATTAAACGTTTTAGGGTTTTGTACGTTGAGGAAATACTACTAAAAAGGCTTAATTCGCACATTTTCATACAAACTATTTAAAAAAATATTTTATTTAATTAATTGCTTAAAAATGTTTAGAGTTTCCAAATATTTTTTGTAAAGTTTCTTCTATGGCGATGTGAAACAAAACGAAAATATTTAATTTTTAAAATAATTAAAACTGTTTTCAACTAATCTAAGTATTGTCTATAAATCAATAGGATTTTATTTAGGCCGAAAAATTGTTTACAACCGTGCGGTACCTGATTAGTAGATGACCGTACATTGGTAAATTGTTCATTTTATTACAAATACAAACTTATTACAAAGCTTAAATTGCATAGTCTTTTAAAAAATATTGCTTAGCATATTAATTATACAATTATGCAACATTGTAAATAATTATTTGCTACTTTTTTGAAAAGAAATTTATAATATACATTGTATAATATGAGTTTTAAGTCATGAGAAAAGTTCTACACAGAATTCATATATCCCTTAAAATCACTACAAAAGAATTAAATGTTAATAAAACTATATAATTTAAATTGGATTAAAATAAATTAAAACATAATCAAAATGGTTTAATAAACAGCTTGAAATGAGTATCTTACGTAATGGTATTTTTTTTTAATTTTAAGAAAAATTATATTTTATATGGATACATTTAATATTACAAGAACAAAATGTTTTTAATGAAAATTACGAAAGAGTTTAATAAAGCTAAATTTTCTATTGGAATCTAACAAATGTAAGCAGATCAGAATTTACAGACGAGGCATTTTGAAGTATAACATGTAAAATTTAATATAAACATTTAAAAAAGTGTTCGTAACTATTTCGTTAAAAATAAGAATTTACTTGCACACGACACATTTAAATGTTTTTTAAACCAATACACACATTCTCCCAATTTTATTTATGTATATTATCTGTACATAGTAAAATAACGATACAATTTTCTAGCTAACTCCAAAAATTCTCATTCAGAATAAATAAATTTTCTTGAAAGGGTTATGACCTAACGCCATTGATACTTGATATATCATTTTATCTATGTAATCTGTAGTAATAGGGGTAGCTATAAAACGTGAACAATTTTATTTTGGATTTTTTGTTAACGAGTAAAAATGTTTTTTTATTACCATAGTAATTTACAAATTCTGCCAATAGTCGAGCTCTCCTCAAAGATAAAAGGAAATTCAGATTTTTTAAAACTAAATTTTAGTTTCGGAAAAAATTAAATTGCATATCAGTTACAAAAATAATAAATTTTTGTTTCAGGAACTTTTTAAGTAAATTTCAATTTCAGAAGAGTTTAACATCATTACTTAATTTCACCTAGATACTTACGCCCGTCAATCAGGAATAAAAAATAGAGTGATATTAGTATCAGTATAATTTTTTTAGAAAAATGTATCTGTTTCGAGTCATCTCTCTGCACATTAATACAAAACGAATAAATGTATTTTGCTTTAATTTATCACTTCATGCTAAAGAACAAAATCCCTATGAAAATGTAATATATCAGTACACAAATATTTGGCAGTGAAAGAATAATATTTAGTGTAATTAAAGATAATTAATTAAAGATGTGATATAAGATAATCTATAACAATAAACCCCAAATAAAATGTATGACGAGAAAATTTTAAATGACTAATTTTTAAAGTATTTAAGCACGCACTTAAAAAAATATATTCTAAATTAAATTCTAATTTTAAATTAAGGTTAAGTTCTAAATTAATTAAAATAACTAATATCTGCAATAAGGAAATTTAAAAAAAAAAACGAAATACTAAAAAAAATAATGTGCAAAAAAGATTTATTCTTTATTTTTTTAAAGTAGTAATAATATGTAATTAATATGCTATCTTTTACGTACACATTTAGATATCAGTAACATAAAAAATAACAAATTATTTAAAAAAAATAATTTAAGATTAAATTAGAATAAAATATTATTTATATTTTTATTTAGTGAAATCAGACTTAAATAAAGCAACATATATTTTTCATCCTTAAAATACAATGTGAATAATTTTGTAAAATAATGCAAACAATGAATGCAATTAATAAATTATGTGATAACAATGTAAATAATAATATTTAATGTAAATAATAATATTTTACCTTTACAATAGCTTTTGCTTGAACATCTGTAGGAATGACAAAACAAGCCGCAATAGCGCAAATAATTATCGTTTCTATTGATCCCATTGTAAATCTTAAAAAATTAAATACACTTGTGGTCTGAAAGTTGGTTTATACTGACCGCCGCACCACATCACACGTTATATACCCACTTTTTTTCTTCTTTTGCTTCTTTTTTTCTCCTTTATTTTTATCGGAGGGAGATCCTACGTATTGCCATGGGAACGAAATGTGTGGGATTATTCGGGATCCAACTTTGGAGGCAAGCCGATTGCCGCCAATTGGCGGTAATTTTCAATTATCGTTTTCTAAAATGACATATTCTATAGCTGTTTATTTAATTATTGTTTTCTGAAAGCGCTATGGCACACTATATATTTTTTTTATTGTTTTCTGAAAGTGTCATAGTATATTCCATATATTCCTAATTAAAGTTTTCTTAAAGAGTCAAATGAAATTTAATAGATTTTTGAAACTGGCATAACACACTTCATATTTTTTAGCATTGCTGTTTTTTGAAAGTGCTATGACATTTTCAAACAGTATTATAATATGCAGAATTATTCAAAAACGTTACATTAAAAAAAGCGTCAATATTTAAGAGTTTTGACAGTACAACCCCTGGCAAAAAGTATCCGATCACCGAAAGCAGTGCCTACGATACGTTCACATCGGTTGTCATTTTTTTTACAATTTTAATATTTGTTTGAAACTTTTGAGGATTTTTTGTGAAGTATGACTAATTTAGTTAAGGAATATTAAGTATAAACATAAAATAAAATTGTAGTTAACAGTTTTCACAAGAAAATACATTGTATCGTGAAGGAAAAAAGTTTCCGATCATCCTTTCGTGGGGAAATAAATATTCGATCGCTAGCAAACACAACGTATTTTAAGTGGTATATGCAACTTTTTTTGGTGTACAAGATCTAAGTAAACAATATAAATGGTTGAAACAAAAAAATAGGTTATATGCTATAGGTTATAAACTAGTTTGACAGTTAAAAATAGTTTTGCAACGACAGAAGAATGGCTCGAAAGAATGAATTGTCTTAAGACCTAAAACTTTTAATTGTTAAACCCTTAAAAAGCGAAATATCTCAAAGAAAGGTAGCTCTTACTTTTGCCTGTGCCCAAAGTACTGTTTGCGAAATTTTGAAGAAATATCGCTCTTCTAATGATGGCAAAAATCTTCCTCGAAGCGGTCGCCCACGCGCAACATCATCAAGTAGGCAAGACAGAAAATTGGTTGATCTTGTCAATTCTATGAGAAGGTTATACGTTAAAAAAACTTAATACTGAGTAGTCGAAACATCGGGTAAAGGTATGTGCACGTACAGTGCGAAATCGTTTAAACACTAAAAGATTTCACTTCTGCAAAGCCAAAACAAAACCATGTATGACTAAAAAACATAATAAAAGTCGTCTGCAATGGTTCAAAAAACATAAAAGCTGGTATTCTCATGATGGAAGAAGGTTGTTTTTAGTTATGAATCTCGTATCTGCCTAGGAATTGGAGGTGGTGTTGGAATCTTTTTGTAGAGAGGAGCTGATAAAAAGTTAAAAAAAGATTGCCTCAAAACTAAAACTAAATATCAGCGTTCATTTATGGTGTGGAGTTGCGTGACTCCTGAAGGAGTCAGTGTTTGTGTGCAGTGTTTCGAACAATTAATTCTGAAGTGTTTATTGACATTTTAAAACAATTTTTTATTCCTGCCATCAAGGAAAGGTTTTTGGACTTATCTTATTTCATTTTTCCAGATGATAACACATCATGTCATCTAATTAAACTGGTCAATAATTTCTTAAATCGGAGTGGTAATTCTCCAAAAAAGACCATTGATTAGTCTGCAAACTGTCCGGATCTCAATCCAATCGAAAATGTTTGGAATGTTTTGAAAAGGAACATTGATAAGAGAAGACCAACAAATATGGAAGAACTATGCATAACCATCAAGGAAAGCTGGGGTGAAATTGCATCAAATTTATGCCTCGAGTTGGTCGCATCCATGCTTCAGCGCTTAAATGTAGTAATCAAGGCAAAAAATAGGACCCACAAAATATTAAAGTAACCTGATCGAATACTTTTTTCCCCACAAAGAGATGATCGGAAACTTTTTTCCTTCACTATTCAATGCATTTTCTCTTGAAAATTGTTAACTACAATTTTATTTTCTGTTTATATTTAATATTCTTTGACTAATTTAGTGCTATTTCACAAAAAACCTTAAAAGTTTGAAAAAAATGTGAAAAATTGTAAAAAATGCCGACTGATGTGAACGTATCGTAGGCACTGCTTTAGGTGATCGGATACTTTTTGCCAGGGGTTGTAAAAGCTGTTTTAATACAATAATTTAGGATTCTAGCCTTGGGAGCTGCTGGGATCGGGTTCGAATCCCGGTCAGGCATGGATGTTTGTGACTGTCAATAAATATTGTTATTTGTCTATGTGTTTGTGTCGTCTCTTTCTTTGTGTGTCTCTTGTGCTTGTGTCATTTCTGGGGCTTAGTACAATCGACTTAAAGTCGCAGTGCTTGGCGATCTTGTCCCCCACCAAGAAAGTCATAAGTCAATACAATAATTAGTGTGAAAAATTACGTTGCAGATTCTTTAAAATTCTGACTAAAATTTTCTGTAATGAATCGTGTTTTTTCAGTAAAAACACTTAAAAGTTAACTATAGTTAGAGGTAAATGAATTCTTCTGTTAAATATATCTATGAACAAATAATTTATGAAAGTTTTAAAAGTTTTGAAGGTTAAACAAAGACGTTTTTCTCCATTTGCCACTTATAGTTGCAGTAGAAGTATAACTTTTAAAAATTATAACTTTCAAGACCAAAAGTGCTTTAAAACATTATATATAAATGTTTAAAGAATGTATCTGTTCATCAAGTAGGAAAATGAAGGGTATGCAGACAAACTCGGTAAGATTACGAAAATGAAATTTCTCCTCATCAATGGGAAATACTGGAAAATGAACAAATATATTTTAGAGCCTGGAGTACTATACTCTGTCTAGCCAGAATGTGAGCTTCGAAAACACTTTCTTCCCCTATCCCTTCGCTTGGTTTTCTAGGAAACGGAGGGGAGCATCACTTCTCTAAACCTAACGCTTTTGAGGTTCTGTTGTGAGGTTAACAGTGCAAACGCAAGTAAGGTGGGGGAAAAAATACGCTCACGCCGTTTCGAAGAAAACCACATGCGGGTGGGGGGGATGCTTTTGAAGCTCACGTTCTGGCTAGACAAGGTTAAATAACAAGACTCACAGCAAATGATTAAATAGCAAATATTTTGCAAGTATTAGTGAGAAAAGAGTGATTTCTATCCCCGAGAAGAGAGTGTTTCTGAGAAGAGAGTGTAAAGAATTTTTGTCAGCTGCTCCTCACTTTCCGTGACTATTTTGTTCGAATTCAAAAGAAAAATATGACAGATTACGATACTATTTTTATTTTTGTGGTTTTAAAGAAAATAAACTGGTCTAAATAATAATTAAAGGAAAATAATTTGGTTAATATTTAAAGATAAAATTGATGATACTTAAATTGCGAAAGTTTGTTGTTTTATTTGTTGTTATTATAAAGATTAAACTTTTAAACTCTTTAAAAAAAGTTTTTTAAACATTATGCACGTAAAGTGTCAATGTACAGTTATAGCTGTATATGGAATTTACATTTACAATTTGACGTAGAAAAATAATTTGTAATATCAGTGAAATTAAGCCAAACGGGGATAAAAGAGGAATTGTGGTACATTCTGCGTCATCACTTGTGATTGGCTTAGGAGGAGGTGTGACTTAACTATTATCCAATCGGCTTGAACCAGAACAGAGTCCAAGTCACACTTTTCCGTTATCAACGAAATAGTGGTTTGGCGAAATACAAAGAGCTTTCAAAATATTGATTTTATGATCTGTTACTGCCATTGCCCATCGGATAAACAACTTTTTTTCTTCACTTCATTCATAAAGTTGTGAAAAAGGAAATAGTGGCAAATAAAGAAAATTTTATTAAATTAAATCAATAAGCTATCCAAATACAATTTTTTGGTTGCTATGTTTGTTATTTAGGCTTTTGATTATTAATACTGCATAACTTAATTTTTTGAAGAATAAATTTTCCTTTTCCTTTAATGTCCAGAGCCTAAAACCTAATAATCACAATTGAAGAGTCCGTAACCTGAAACAACGAAAAAGCCGATCCGGCGGCCTAGTGGTTAAGACATTGGCATTTGGTGCTGCTGGGTCTGGGTTCGAATCCCGTTGAGGCATGGATGTTTGTGTTTGTCGAGTATATAAGGAGTACGTTCTCGTTAAATCTATTGGGTCCGAAAGTCCTGCGGGCGGTCATTGCTTAGTTTCCCATGGGTACAAGTCCCTGGAGAAAATTTCCCTCCCCTTCAGGGACATGTCTAAATTGTGGAGGTGGCGACAGATGGCAGCATCTGTCAATTGTGTGTGTCTCGTGTTGTCCTACTTGACGATGATTTTTAAGTGGGTCCTTGCGACCAAGCGCACAAGCCTGAAAATATATATATCTACCAACCAACCAACAACGAAATTGGACAATATCCATTTTCCCATCATTATGGCGTAATGACTTCTTTTTCGGTAATTATTCTTCTCTGATTTGAGACTCAAAATGTCAGCACGATTTTTTTTTACATCTAGATCAGTAAAATATAATAGTTATAAAATAATGTCTTGATTCTTCGTGTTATGTTTGTACTAAGGTTGTTTTCGGGGTTAGTTACTTTGTATTCTTCCTGGTGTTTTTTGCAAATTGACCCGCAAAAAAAATTGACTGTTAAAATCCCATTATAAATATAAGCATATATTATTAGATTTGTGATTTTTTTTTATTTAATACAGATGAAAGCGGGGTGATCTTTAAGGGTGAGCGTTTTGGTGAATTTTAAATAGTTTTCCCAAACATTTTGAAATATGGTTCGGAAAACCACGATAAATACTACTATGTAAGAATTGGCGAAATTTAACTTGAAAAATATATTTTACTTGAATTTAACTTAATTTTCTCGCTATTTTACATTGATTTTTTTGCGGCGTAAAATAACGTGATATTGGACCCAATTACGTGAGACTTGGTAATATTCGGTTCGACCCCTTCTCCCCTAAATGCATCAAATAATTTATGGATGCCCACTGGTCCGCGTGTTTGTTGTTTTGAAACCTCTCTATAGCTCAAACTAAAAAAAAATCTACTGACTTTAAATTTAAAACACAAGTTTCTAGTACCTGTCAGGCGTTTTAATACCTGTAAGGCATCATGACAAGGTTTTGGAGAAAATCGCCCAAGTATAAAGGATGGTTGCCCCAGAAATTTTTGGTTTTAAAGGTATTGCTGAAAAACAGCGAAAGCTGCAGTATTTAAATTTGGTACACTAGTTCCCAGTACCCACTGTTAAAAAAAACCTGAATTTTACGTGCATATTTCTGCGATTATTTTCGGGAATTTACGGAAAGATTGCGTTTCTTCAACAAACAGACGGTTTGTCTGAAATAAACAGCTTGTTTCCGTTTTCCTTAAACGCTTGACAAGTGAAAACGAAAAAACACCGTATTTCTGCTTGCAGAATTTCACTTAAGACCCGTATGAACGTAAATTCTCCGTATAACCTCGCACCCAACAGCTTTTAGCCTCGACACATCCGCCGACCGACTCAGCCACCTTGTTTTTTGTTTGTTGTTTTGTTTTGACCACATCTGAAGCAAGAAAGATAAATATACAGGTATGTTCATTTCGTTTAATAAAATAAGATTCTTTTAATGTTTATATTTTCTATCTTCCTTTTCTATCTATAGAATCCAGTTATTGTCTCTTTCTTATTTGTTTCTGTAATCTCTATAGTCCTATAATTGACCTTGAGGTGACTCCAGAAATTAATAATTCCGTTTGTTTACCAACACGCGCAACTATAGCCCTCGTAGCTTTAGTGCCACGATAATTCAAAACCTAACCTCGATTGAAAAGCACGGTTACGCTATCGCTATAAGCATGGTTTATTTTAAAAACTATGCAAGTATACATAACGCAAACTTTTTCTTTATAGAAAAATAAACTTTTGTTGATTTTAATGAATCAATTAGTGATTACGGATGTATGCAAATCACATATTTTGATTCGATTCAGAAGTTACATACACTATTGCCAATGCTCTTTGTTTTGAAAAGTCTGCACACACAATTTCCGATTAAATGCAAACTTTCCAACACATTCAAAATTTAGGAATTGCAAGTTTCCGCAAAACGCTATTTTAGTGTTTATTTAGATATAGGTGCTAAGTGATATCTCATTTTTGGCTCCCCGTCTATAACTTCATGTCGGTGATATTCAAAAGCAATAGTTATTAGCTTTTACTAGAATACTATTTATTGTATTACTCTCTGAATAAATTGTATTTTTAGTAAGGATATACATTATTCAAGAACACTTCTGTTTTGTTTCGACTATTAAAAAAATATTTTCAGTGTATTCTCAAAACTGTATTGAGATATATGGATAAATCAATTAATTAAAGGTACTGTACAATTCGTGCTTTGTCTGCCCCCTCCACCTCTTCACAAAAAGGGAAAAAGCGTTTTTAACTCTGATATTAAATTATTACGGTCATACTATAGAAAACTTGCTCGAAAAAAAAGCCTAAAATTGACAAATTAATTAATTTTAGAAGGACTTAAGAAGAATTTTCTTGGTTTACGCCTGATTAACAGTTGCTTCTATACATTAGATCTATTCATTTAAAATTGGATTTGTATATATTAATATATATTATTTTTTTAGGTGCTTGTTTATCATAAATCTCCAAAGAGGGTCAAAAGTTCGGAAAAAGAAGAAAGCTAAATCTGTAATTCCTGCATAAATTTTTTAATTAGTTGAGAATTTGAGAACCATATCAATCTTTTTCAATTGTGAAAGAAAAATAAAACCTGATTATATTCTGTAATTCTTTTGTTATTCATATCTTGTTAAATTGTATCAGTGGTGTATCCAGGGGGAGGGGGGGGGATAATTCTCGTCCCCATGTACTAAAAAATGTTGTTGTTGTTGTTGTTTTACTATCAGAGACTATACAAATTTATGTATGTATAGTACAAATGCAGACATTTGATTTATTGTTTTTGACTAAAAATTTTACTGTCTTAAAGAGTCTCTCTATTAAGGGGTGTTCAACCCCTAAGACACCTGACTCATTATCCCCTACCCATGATTTTGCCCTGGATATGCTAATGAAAAGTACAATACCATTTGTGTAGACACAGAACAACACCAAATATATACATTATAAAAAATATGTCAGAAAAATTATCAAAATTGGAAAAATTATTAACATTTTTCTGCCATATTAAAATTGTTTTAAATATATGAAGAGTGGTAATTTTTTAATTTCAAAAATGTGAACAATTTCCTTTTTATTCAGATTATATACCAAACATGGTTTCAAAAATATTAAAGGATTAGATTGTATTAGTTTTGAATAGATTTAAGGTTTAAGTATGAAGACATTATTTGCTTACGTTTTATGTGTAACAAACAGGATGCATGTTTAATTTCCCTGTTTCTCCTGTTAAATTTCCCTATGGTAATATTTATAACGATATATATAAATGGATATATTTAGAATGATTGATGGTTAAATAGTATATAGAAACAAAATCGACAAGAAAAAAGCAAAAATTTCTTGGAATTAACTAGAAAATATACTATGTAAGTTTTCTGAATTTAGAGAGAAATGCAAATTAGAAATTCATGAAATTAACAAAGAAACAGCTAAATAAAAATTCCTGAAATTAACAGAATATTTCTAAAACGGTAAATCCTGAAATAAACGTAGAAATTCCAAAATGGAAGATCCTGAAATTAACGGAGAAATTCCGAAATTTAAGATCCTGAAATTAACGGAGAAATTCCGAAATTTAAGATCCTGAAATTAACGGAGAAATTCCAAAATGGAAGACCCTGAAATTAACGGAAGATTTCCGAAATTGAAGTTCCTGAAAATAACGGAAAAATTCCAAAACGGAAGATCCTGATATTAACGGAAAAATCCCGGCAACTTGCTGCCAGTAGTTTTTCCGTTAATTCAAGGAATTTTTTTTAACAGTGCCTGCTAGACATCATAATAAGACTTTTGAGGAAATCGGTCATGCGCAAATGATAGCTGCCATCAAACTCTTTAATTTTTAAAGTTATTAAAAGTTTTGCAAGCAACAATAAAATGTTTCGTTTGTTTTCTTAAACGTTTTTGAACAACGTATAATCTTTTAATATAAAAATTAGACTAACTTATTGGAGAATTTCTAGCAATGATTATTGTTTTCAATATTTTAATGAAAGAAGAGGTGGATACCAAATTCTTTCTATAGACTTTATCTCGTTTCATTTTAATGATTCATATGTTTTAAATATGACTCGATTTTTTTAATTGAATAAATTTGTTATTTAAAAAATCTGATTCCTTTTAAATAAGGCCAATAAATGCACATAAACTTTTTCTAAATTCTAAAGAACACTTTAACCCCATCAAAAATCATCAATCAATAACTTTTACTTTCCTGCTCTGAATATGTTATCATTCATTCCCCGATAATGAAATCTCGGCTCAGTTCGCACAAGATAAAATACTTATGAAAATTTATTAAAATATCATCACATATACAGGATATTTCACTTCTATCTGCGTATCAATTGAATTTAGAAACAGAACATCATCGATTATTTCACTTTTCCTTAAATTCTTCTTTTCCTTACACTTATTTACGCTAAAAAATATATATGTTTCTAGAGATATAAACTGTAAAAAATCTGTTAAAAGCAAAAAATATATTTTTTTTCCAACAGAAAATTTCTGTTTTCTAATGCTACAGTAATTTATTACAAAATCACTTTTCAATTATCAAAAGACTCATTTTGTCTGTAAACAGATAAAATCTATAAACGCATTAGCAGATTGCACTTTTTGACAATTTATTTTCTGTTTGTTACAACTTTGTTGCCAGAAATTTTCTGTAATATAACAGTTATTTTTTTGCTGTAGTATCAATATGTATTTTAATGTTATTTTATCGTCTGCAAAAATAAAATAGACTTATGTATCAAACTTAAAACATCGCCATTTAATCTTTATGTGGACTCTTTTTTGTAGTTAAGTACTACAAGATATATTTCAATGATCTTCCATTATTATACATATTATTAAAATTTCACAAAAAGTATTCAATTTCTTCTTCTTCTTCAAAGGCTTCTAATAAAATTTATTGTGTTAGTTGTTGCAGGAAATTTCATGGATAATTAATAATATCAGTGAGGCTATAAAGCTTTAGAGTCAATGGTTTAGATAAATGCAATTGCAACAATGAGAAAATAAGCTGTAAATGTTGATCGTTGGTTTGTCTTATCATTTGTTTGTATCTTTTGGCAACACTCTTGCGGTTTCTGTTTCGTCAGAAAACCCTCCCTTTAACTCGTTAGCAGGAAATTCACTTTGGGGGTTTCCACGAAATTTCCTCCCCACAGCTAAGTTGGGACAAATATCTCGAAACTATTTTTTGCTTCTGACCTTTTCTCACTGCGCCACAATTTCACAGATCCGACAATGAAGTTTCCAAGAATAACACTTTCATTACAGAAATCTCAGAATAACATTCATCTCTCTCTCAAAGACATAAAAGTGATTTTTTGTCTTCGGAAGTGGCAAGAGTGCTTTTTACTTCATTCATCTTGAAACCAAGATAAAAAGTTATAAAAATTATGTTTCGTTGTTTCTATTGTAAGTATCGAAAGTAATTCTTGTAAGCCATCTTGATGCAGAAAGAAAAATTTTACTTAGAAAGATACAAAAGAGTCAGTTGACCCAAGAATAAATATTATTTAACTATAATTCTTTCTTAGAAAATGTTCTAGTAGCATACAATGCTGCATATGATATAATTTAAACGTTATGATATAATTCCGTAAGCCATTTTTAGGCAGAAAGAAAAGTTATAATTTGAAGGATACAAAGAAGTAAGTTGACCTAAGAATAAATATTATTTAACTATATTTTTTCTTGAAATATTTTCCAGTTCCAGCACACAATGTTGCATATGATATAATTCAAACATTGTGATATCCTGCTGAGATCAAGAGGTAATTCTCGCATATGTTTCTTTTGCTGTTGATGTCGATTTATTGTATAAATTTTATTTTTTGTACTACACGGAAAAGATTCAGATTCACACACTTTAAACAATCTTATTTAAAAATCAAGAATTAAAAAAAATCCAAGGTGGAATTCAAAGTATTTTTACTGGATTTTTAAAAAATCCAGTAAAAAATACTTTGAATTCCACCTTATATCTTTTAACGACACAGTTCATAAAACTGTATATGAGCATTGAAGTTGAGTTAAAAGCAAACATTATGTAAATATATGCGTAGAAATTTTTTGTGATTTTGTAATTTTTAAAATTTTTATTTAAAAAAAAGTTTTAAGCATGATGAACTTTATTCAATCCATAGTTTTGTGAACTACATACATGTGTCAGTTGCAGTGGCGAAATATTAAAGATCGAACATATTTTATTAAGCTTTATATAGTTTTAAATTTGGCACGAGTGTATAAAAATGAATTGATTGTGTTAATTTTTTTGGTTAATAGTACATGGAATACGACAAAAAAAATCATCTAAATACTTTTTTTAATAAAGATACAATAATAAAACTTGCACGAATGTTTTTAAAGAGTTACTTCACAAAATGGATATTTTTTGTTGCTGTATTTCTTTAAACCCATTAAATAAAAATTACTTCAAATTGTAAAAAAATGTCTTCGTCGCTATTAGTTTTTGTATATTACTCCAAACCGGCTTCAACGTGGGTGTTACAAAAAATTATGAGGACGTTTTAGAAATGAAATTTCTCCAGAAATCGTCTTTAGCTTATGAACTTAGAAAATATTTCTTTTCTAGATTTGATAAAAAAAAAGTTAACAACACTTGGGAGCGTTAACTTATTTTCAAATTCCAAAGAACTCCACGATTTCTTTGAAAAAGTTGACTACACTTGGGAGTATTAACTTATCTTCAAATTCCAAAGATACTTACAATTTCTTGTAAAGAAATTGAACTATACTTTGGTCTACCCGGTAGTGTTTCAATGTTGAGGACTATTTTTTTCATTTGTTTGGAAACTGATTTGAAATTTCCCATTTGACGCCCCCACCAACTCTTTTATCATCAGTTGAAAAGGTCAAGCTGTCAAAACCGTAAAAGTTTTGCTTACGTTTGTTTATTTACTACGCACTTAACTGATCCCGTAGATTCTGTTCTCGATACTACGACAATTTAAATCGGCACGTTTTTCGTTGAATGACGAAACCTTTACAGAAGCTATAGCAATCCCAAAGTGATGTTTTTGAGAAAGAAATGAAATTTTTTAAGGAACTGATAAAATTGTAGACATCTTTCCAAAAAAATGGAATTTTACTGAAATTGAACTATTGTATAGCTTCAGTTCTAAAATTATGCTTTTTTAAAGATTTTATGAGAGACGATTTGATGTTAATATTTGTTTCAGTTTCAAGGAATACACATATTACGGCATTTCCACGCGTGACTTACACTACATCAGACGATTGTCAATAGACTACATCAGACGTTGATAATTATTTTCTACATATTAAAGGAAAAATATTGTATGTCAGTTTACCCCTGAACATATAGTATTTTTAGCAATCAGTAAAAACTTTTTTAATTTAATATTTAACTAAAAAAATAATAATAAAAATGTCATGATGTGACTTACACTACATGAAAGGAAGTCGATTTTTGGTTATCATTATAAACTCGAATTTCCACTTCATAGTGCAGTAAATCAACGTTCTACTAGTGCTTATTTTAAGTATAAGGTTTAAAGATAATTAATTTAATAGCAAAAAAGTGTTTAAATATAATAGGAAATAATTTATTAACATTTTTGTGCGTGATTTACACTGTATCATTGAATTGTATCACATATATGGAAATTTAAGCAATAATAACACAACATATGCAAATAATTTTGAACATATGGTAAGTTAAAAATTGCATACATGGTAAAATTATAGTTAGAAAAAGTTACATAACGTCCCCTAAAGTTGATTTCTGGTAATTTCTCACTTCTTTCTTTAATGGCATTTTCTGAAAAACCTTACTTTTTAGTCCAAGCAAAAAGACTTCCCGACCATTGCAAATGTTTCAGTTTTATTGAATACGCATCTTTACTTAACATTTGCCCCACAAAATATTTAACGATAATTTTCCTACAAAAGGAACTAAAATCTCTTTTTCCATCATCGAATTCATTTTCAGATTTTTTTTTTCGAATTGAATAATATATTTTGATATGCCAGTTCTTATTTTTTAAATTCAATAAGAAATAAATGTCAAAAAAACATATTTGAGGTTTTTTCCGTTTATAATACATACTAAAACTAAAATCAAAAGTAAAATAATAATTTGGTAGAGTTGTTTGAGAAGCATTTCATTTTACAACATTTAAATTTGTTTAATCCACCGTGTAGTATTTTTGGGGTTTTAATGAAACGTTGACAGTTGTTTTAAGTAGGTATTTGTTTAATTTTTAAAAACAGGGCAATTTTTGAGTGTCAGAAATAGGAAATAGTTATTTTCCTTTGTTGAGCAAATATCATTTAATGTACCTATTTCGCCCTTTACACAGTTGTCAGAAATGTATAATATTGATATGTTTGGTCAGATTTCTTATGCAAAGGGAAAAAATCTTTCAGGGAATGTGTGTGAATTCTTTTCCTCCTCATTCTATCACCAAGTCTATCAATTGGTCCTTCACCACGACTGAAGGCAAACATAACCATGACTTTTGGTTATGTTTGCCTTCTGTTTAGGTATTTAGGACTTTAGGTATTTTAATAATCTTTCCAAAAAATCTGATAAAATGTGTTTCTTACCTTAAAATTCATGGTTTCAAAATGATGAAAAACGCGAGACCATGCTTTCAAAACAAAGAAGCCATTTTGAAGTTGGTTGTTGCCAAATATGAAACAGTAATAGTTGTTGATACAAAAAAGTAAAATTTCAAACTTTTCTAAAGCACATATAAAAGTTACAACTATAGAAAAAAATTTCTTTAGTGGTATCATTTTCAGTGGAATTACCCATTAATATAAGGCACAATTTTCATATCAATTCAATTTTTTTTACAAAATTTGATTTATAAAATTGAATTAAAGGAATTAGAAAGAAGAAAAGAAGAAGGAAGTTTTTAACATAAGTAATCGGGCTTATTATCAACCATTTTGAAGAATTCTAAATTTAAAAAAAAAAATGATAAAAAAAGACAGAGAAAAAAATAAGTTGGAGGAAGTGAATCTCACTTGTTTTACCTTTCTTGATTTCATTTAAACGAATTCTTCAATTAATATATTTAAATAGCAATATTAAAAAAAGGTAAAATCAATTTGATGTTAAGTTTGTAGAACAGTGAGTTATACATATTTTGAAACAATAAATATAAGAAAGTAATTCTAACTTTTCTTGAATTGGTTTTTATACATTTCGCTATTATTTTAGAATAATTTTATTTAGAATTTGAAAAGCAATGCAATGTTTAAACTTTGTTTATTTATAGAAATTATTGGACTGATTATTGTTGAGAAAATGATAATAAATACTTGGGAAAGTTGGGTAGGAATAGTATTTTTCTTTTTTAGTATCATTTTAATGTAGTTCTTAGCCCGTTTTACAAGATGTAAATTACTTAAGAAAGTAACTTACTTCTTCTACTTCATTTTGAAGAACCTTCGATTTCAATCATCGATATTGAAAGTATAATGTATTAGTATTCATGCCACGATATTTAAATATTATTTTACACAAGTATTTTAATTTTAATAAATTGGTTGTTTCATTACAATGTAATGCCCAAGGAATGATTACCTCAGAAATTTATTTCAAATAATGAAATTAAAGCGATTTTGATTGTTTTATAGTTATTTAAGCAACTAGTGCCGAAAAGAATACTTCATTAAGCGAGTGGATTTTATTTCACGAGACGGTAGGTCGAGTGAAATAATGACAATAGCTTAATAAAGTATTATTTGGCACGTGCTTGCTTACAATATTTTTTATAATAACGTGCAAAAGCGTGAAATTTGTGTTCTTACTTATGTCTTATTTAATTTCCTTTAACAATTTTTGTAGTGCTTGTAGTTTCCATGGAGATATTAGAAAATGCAGAAGTAATGAACCAATAGAAATAAGTGAGTTTCATGACATCATTTAGTTTCCATGGAGATATTCCTGACTTTTTTTTTCTACCAATCAGATACTCTTATCAATTTTACCGCACTAGTGCCGAAAGGACTTACTTTCGGCACTGTCTGTGACGTAAGCACGTAAAGTGTCATTTTCGCAGCGATTTATGAATGGAACGTACAACGTGCAAAAAGTGAACTCTTTTGCACGTTGTTAGAAAAATATTGAAATGCTTATGCATCAATGAACATTTATTTTATACAGCGATTTAAAAAAAAAATCTAATCAACGATTTTTTTAAAAAAAATAATAATAATAAACATGAAGAGATTAATTCAGTTGGAGGAAGGAATTCTCCCTTTCCGTGACTTTACATGGTACTTTTTTTGTGGAATTATTTAAAACCCAAGAAAGGAAATGGTTTAAACTATCGTCAACTCCAACAATTAATATAAAATAATTATGTGAAGAAAGAAAATACGAGTTAATACTGGGTCATAATTAACTTACTTCATTTGGAATTATAAATAATAACTAACTAAATAACCAACTCGAATAATTAACTAAAACTTCTAAAACATATAGAATTGTTTAATAAAATCTTATTCACTTTGAAATTTTACCATCTTTAAAAGAATTAAAATGCGATGTCCAAACAATATGACAAATGACAGTGATTGCGCCCTCTAGAAGATAGAGTGTAGGCTTTATAGCCCATTACCCAGCTCGCCAGAAGAGACAGTTACAAGACACACAAAGAAGAGAGACAGTTACAAGACACACAAAGAAGGACGACACAAACACGTAGACAAATAACAACATATATTAACAAGCACAAACGTCCATGCCTTTACCGGGATTCGAAACCGTGCCCAGCAGCTCCGAAGGCTAGAACACTAACCACTGTGCCGGTGGGCCGGCGTCCAAACAATATAGTGTGTGTAGAAATTATAAATAATTGACGTGGATAATTTGATAGGAGGGAATTTACGCGTGGTGTATAATTTGAGAATAATTCTAAAATATACAGCTTTTAATATGGGAAGACAAGGTGATAACTTTCAGAACATCTTGCTCCAATTTATTCACTGTTAGAGACGAATCTTAAAACTTTTTATGAAACAATTTTAATATAATAAAATATAAATAATTCTATTAAATTATTAATTTACTTTTGATTTTAATCATAGTATTGTATTGTAAACGGAAAAAAAACCTCAAATATGTTTATTTGACATTAATTTCTCATTGAATTTAAAAAAATAGAAACTGGAATGACGAAATATATTATTTTTGCTATAATAACAAGCGAATAACTAACTAAAACTTCTAAAACATATGGAATAGTTTATTAAAATCCTATATACTTTTAGTTATCGCATACATTTTCTAATTTCAAGAAATTCCACTCGCGAGTTGAGATACATTTTTAAGCCGTGTGCTAAAACCTTATTTACAATTTAAAGTTGAATTACTGAAGTAGGAAAATATGTGACTTTCGTTTTGGTTTCTGAAAAATATGATTTGTTAGCATTTTTAGCTTTATATGAGGCACATTAATTTTTCGTTCCGAGTAACATGACAGCAGGTGTGCTAATCAAGGCCAGAATTTTCAACCTCCCGCTAATGTTATGTAACAGTGAGCGATTCGGTTGCTATGCTAGATTTTTGAGTGCACATTCTGGTTTTATTAAGAAACAACTTTAGTATAATAATTGCTATTGACAGGAAAATTTCATACCGAAATGAAGAGCTTAGTGGAAGAAAGTGCTAAGTAACAAAAAGGTGAAAACGAGAAAATAAGATTTAAAGTTTTTCGTTTGCATTTCGATGCGTTAAAAACGGCACTTGCCAAAGGTAAACAATATACTTTGCTTAAGGTTTATGAAAATTGGGAATCTTAATATCTTTAAAGGAGGGGATAGCATATTCATTGACACATAAATCTCAATTTTTTCAAAAATGTTACTAAGCACGTTCTTCTACTAAGCTCTTTAAATGTGATGTGAAGCATCGCAAACACTGTAAAAAAAATCCTGTTATGGTACAGAAAATTCCTAGCAGCAAATATGGCAGAAAAAGTAATTTTGGACAAAATATCCTTGCTATGGACAAAATCTGTTGACAGAATTTCCCCATAGCCTAGCAATGCATTAACTATTCGTGCCCAACAGATATTTTCTGAATAGCTTTGTACGCTAAATAAAAGTAACGTCAAGCCATAGAATGTATACGAACCCTCACGGATGGTATAGGAGCCATAAACACTACATGAGCACTACACCATTGCGATCATTGATATACTTTGTATATAACAAATTTAATTTTCGTTATAAAACAGGAATACTTGTTCTTAACAGGTGCAATCTGTATCAGTTGTTTAAGATTTTATCTGTTTAAAGAGAAAGTATGTCTTTTGGTAAATTGAGAAGTAATTTTACAGCATATTTCTGCGCCTTTATAAAACAGAATATGTCTGCAGGAACTATTATAAGAAATAGGTAGGAAATATTATACAGAAATATTTTGTTTTTGTATCAGATTTTTTACAGTGTTTACAAGTTACAAAAAACTTGTGTTCAAATCACACGAATAGAACACAAGAATTAGCAGAAAACTGTGTACTGCATTGTTTTCTAAAATATGTGTAACAAAGTTATAACTTTCATTTCAAAATCCGTGATATATATTCCTTAGACTTAAGTTCAGCTATTTTTCTGAAACACATAAAAACAAGTTGGTTTGTTACAGAATCTGTCACTTACAGTACACCGCTTCCACACAATATTTACACTCAACAGGAAACACACTATACCTCTCCCGACCTTAAGTTTGCAGTATACAAATGTTCTACGAGAAAAAGTGTAAATAGTTCTCATTTTTGAGGGCGAGAATCGAATACAAAAAGGTATTTAACATTCAATAAACAAATTTATTTGTTACTTCAAGACATAAATTTATTATTTTTATTAGTTTAGCTTCAGTTAGAGTGTTATTTTAATTGTTTTTTTCCTTCGATTTTGACGTAACAGGGCGCACGAATATCAGGGTAAAATTATCAACCAATCGGAGCAGGCGAAGCTTCGGCGCCAGCCGCGTTGTTTACGAAAATTCCTACGCGTAGTACATTTCTCTGCTGCAAACTTAAGGTCGGTTTTGGTATAACAGCACCTCAGAAAGAAATTCACCAAACAGGACCTTTAGCTAGTTCTAATTCAAACTTTTATAAACCAAAATTAATAATTGTCTTTAATCTTCTTTTGAAGATTTGATAATTAATCTTTATCATTTGCTATTTAAGTTTGAAGAATAATGATGTATTTTTTAAATAAATATCTTTTTGAAGACTCAAGTTTACAGTTCGAAAAATAAATGTTGCATTAAAAATAAAAGCGAAACTTTGCATATTTTTTATGCAAAGTTAGAATTTTTTATGCATCTTTCTTCATTCATATACAATGAACCTTCAAAATAACTTTATTGTGCTATTACAACAATCCAAATTGAATTATTACACAAAAATAAATATTTTTTTCAAGAATTTTATTTTTATTTTAAATAAAATTTCTCGAACGTTTGATGCAATGGCAACAGTGAAAATATTGAAAAAAAAAAGGAATTTGCATGTTATTTCAATGTAGATAAAATTTTTAGTTATTTAAATTTTAAATAAACTTCTAGTTAAATTTTTTTAATGAAATTTGGAATGTAGCCTAAACTGATTTTTTGCTTCAAAATGACGTATCTCACTTGTTTGTGAGACTTTTGGTTATTTCTGTGAAAGTGGGTGACAGACGGACGGACGGACGGACTGCACGATTATAAAACCTTCCACTTTTAACGTTATAAACGTAGTGTGGAAGCTAAAAGCATAATCTTAACTACCTTTCGAAAGATTGCCTGCGTACTGCGCCTTCAAAACAACAACAACAGCGCTAACCATCCATTATTTGGTCGCATTGCAATTTTTGATTTTTTTCACCACAACATGTAATATCTGAAAAAAAAAACACAATTTTTTGTATTGAAAGTTAACCCAGTTTCTGAGTGTAATACTGATAAGTTGATGCTTTTACTCCAGGTTCGAATATGAATATTTTTTTTTAAATCTTTACATCGTATATCAAAGCTTTGTAATACTTATGTGTAGGTGCTGGATAGTATTTGCAATATGCTATGCATGTATATTAGTTTTAAATATATTTTAGGAATGATATTGCTAAAATGAATTTTTCTATTCATAATATCAAAAGAAAAATAATTTATGAAGGTTTCAAAACTTTAACACATTTAAGTATATATCGAGTTATACAATTTTTTTTTTACCCATTTGCCGTTCATAGTTGCAGTAGAACATAACTTTTAAAACGAAATAAATTTTAAATATTTTATATTAATGTTTAAAAAGATGAAAAAAGGGTTAAAGTTTGGGGAAGATAGGGTAAGATATACACTTGGAAATTTAAAAAATAGATTTTCTCCGCATAAGTACAAATTACAAATAATAATAATAATAATAATAATAATAATAATAATAATAATAATAATAATAATAATAATAATAATAATAATAATAATAATAATAATAATAATAATAATAATAATAATGTATTAATAGCCGAGTTATAATGAAAGGTTTGTTTCTAATGATTCCAGGACAGACTTTTTTGCGAGCAGTAGAAAGAAAAAGTTCTTTTATAATTTTTGGACTTCACGGTGGAAGAGAAATGGGTGTTACTTTATTTTTTAAGAACGATGAATAAAATTTAACACCTTACTATGCATAGATTTAAAGAAAACTAAAATATTTCCAAGTGTTTCCTTTATCTATCTAATATTTCTTTTTTAAATATGGTATATACGTTTATATCGCGCTATAATAAATTTTTCAATATTATAAATTAGTCTTTAAGGTCAATCGGTGACCTTAGTGGTAACCGACTTATCGACATAGACAGAGGTTATCAATACAAACTTTGTTAGAAATACGGATATATTGATTATCAGGTTGATGAACCGTTTTGCCTGATTGAATTCAAACGAAAGGTGAAATGACCCGTACTTCTCATTCTGTGGACAAAAATGATAAAGAAATATCAACATTACATTGTTTATTTATTATAAAACTCAAACGAGTTATTTTATTTTTAAGAACCGAGACATTTAACAGTATTTTTAATATTTATTGAACTCCTTTAAAATAAAAAATTTTGCACTGCTTCTTTACTGCTTACATAATATTTTTTTACTTGTTTATTTTCTTAAAGATTTATAAAATGAAGAAAAAATTAGTTTGCATGGGGTTGTTTCACAGAGGATCTGTCAATAGCTCCGCGGTCTTGTTTTCCTTTCTCTCGAATTACTTTGTTTTGCTTAAGTTGGTTGGTGGGTAGACTTATTTTCAGGTTAGTGCAATTGGTCAGCACACAAACCTGATTACCTCTATCAACCAACCAAAACAAAAGTAATTCGAGAGAAAGAAAAACAAGACCGCGGGAGCTATTGTCAGATCCTCCGTGAAGCAACCCCATTGAAACATTGAAGAGATTTTAAGCATATTCAGTTATGATTGAATTTGTAATTTCAGTTGAACACAATCTCACCAAATTTTGGTGCATGTGAAAAATTTTAAGTAATTTTGCCAGATAGGCTTTTTGGCCAGATAGGCTGCAAAAAAAAAAAAAAAAAAAAAATTAGCCACCAAACTTTGGTACAAATGAAACTATTTTATTTTTAAGTGTATGCAATGACCGACATTGGCCGTCGCGACGCGTAATATTGCACTATTACAAATTTTGTGCGCCAAGTATTGAACAGTTTAGGTTAGGTTAGGTTTGAATTATCGTCGCACTAGGACTACAAGAGGGCTATTGGCGACGGGCGTCGTAATTTTAGAACCAAAGTCAAGGGACGAGTCGACACCTGAATAGGCACCCAACGCAACCGTTAAGGGCGACACCGTACGCAGCTTTAGGATTTTTAAGGATATTTAGCGTGCATTACCTTACACGGGGCATTATTCGTCAGACATTTTTGGCTGCACGGGCCGTTTATATAGGTCGGCAGTTATTTTGGCGATGCCCGTACCCTAACCTAGGACCTTTCGTATGCTAGGCGAGTGCATAACCTAACCAACTGGAATCCCCAGCCTCCCCCCCCCCCCCCATAAACTAGATTTCCCAAGATTAATATTCCACTATTAAAAAAAATATTTAAGTGTTTAGAGTTTTGAAGAACAGTTCTTTAAACTCGAAAACTGTAGCTTCAAATCAACTACTTCTTCAAAGGAGCAGGCACATACGATAATCACAGCCACAGCGTCATCTGATCAATGAAGACGCGCCTAAAAGATAAGTAAGTTCAACCCAGACCAAATCTTATGACTCGGAAGTTCTTTAAAATATCGAAAGAAATAAGAGTAAATGCGTAGTTGGTTTACGAAAAAAAAAAAATGGCAGTGCATTTGTAAATGTCATCTGGATAACGTTTGTAATGCATGTAAATGGCGTGATTGCGATTCAGATCTTTGACCTAATAGATAAGGATCAATAATTGAGCATATTGATTGAATGAATTTGATAAGTAAATTTTGGGTCGATTTGTTTTCTTTAACGTCTTAGAGAGATTCGCGTGTGAACGTTCGGGCGAAAAGTAAGGAATATACATTCCCAGTTTCAGTTATCAGTATGTGCCTTTTCCTGTGAATTTCATTAAAACTACACTTTTAAAACAAGCGAGTGAAATCCACTACAGTGTGAGAAGTGCATTTTCGACACTGGAAAAGAGTGAATATTAACTCAAACTGAGTTAAAATCACTCGTTTGGAGTGATCCTGTCGGAGGTTTAACACACAAAGGATCCACTCCGGTAGGGGAAGTGCATTTTCGACACAGCAGGAGCGAGAATTAACTCAGACCGATTTAAAACCGCTCGTTTGTTTTAAGAGTGTATAGATTGATACATGTGATTAAATATAACACAATATTTATACGCTCTTTATTTCAAGCTTGCTCTCTTACTTTTAAGCTTAAGGGGACGCGGTACCCGAAAATTGGTTAAAATATCAATTTTTCAGTTTCTACTTCTTATTATTCACAATATCTTTCTGAACATTTACTGAAAGTTTCATAATAACATCTTCCGTAGAAAAGAGTTATTAAATATTTTCTGTCGTCATTCCTATAAGTTTGAATCTGGTTGCACGGTAGTGCAACCGCCAAGTTCAGCGCACTACCCAACCTTTTCTGGAAGGGTTTCGGGGTGTTTTCGGAGCCCTTCGTTCTCCGGTTCTATGCATCACAGAAATGAGTTTAGAAGCTTTTATTGGTCAATAGGGGCTTGATGAAGCGTATTAAAAAAAATCAGCGTTCTATCTATTTTTATCTCCGAGAAAATTGAATTGGAAAATGTCCACTTTTGGGGCTCACTCACTCACCGATCATCAAAATGTTCTATATCACCCACTTGTTCTGGAATCCTGAAATTTGGAACACTGGTAGATTTTGTCATGCGACCAACATAAAAAATCCGAAAATCGAATATTTAGTACGGGTTTGGTCTTAAATTGCTTGGCGCCTTTTTTCAAAAGCAGTTGCAATCAGCTAACATACGCCGATTTGCCAGCGGCGAATAATTGAATCGCCAACAATTCAAATGGCTGTTTACCTTCAGATGATACGATAAAAGTTTTTCAAGTGCGGAATTTAGCACACGATATTACTAATAGAAAGTTTCAATCATCATTTTGATTAGGTTTAATGGTTTTCAAGTGCAACACCTGAACTGGCAATCAGCTACATGTTTTATAATGAGTTATGGTTGTTTCGTTGTAGGAGGAGTTACATCGCTAAAGGCCTATATATAAGCATGAGCAATGGCTGAAACCAATGATTTACAATCGGCAAATGATTTTTTTTGTTTTGTTTTAGTTGGAATAACATCGCACTAGAGCGACACAAGGCTTAATCAATTCTTCCCTATTGTTAAAAATATAAAAAAATAGATACCAGAGCCCAAACACACAAATCATGAAGTTATATTGATAATAATTGGAACTTATAATACGCTTTGACAATTTTTATAAAAGCAACTATTCGGGTTTCAAACTGTAATTGGGGTCAACAACAATTGTTTTCGCCAAGGGTCATATAAGTCATTTTGATCGCAAGTGTCACATTTAAAAATAAAATGTTTTTTAACTAAAATGTTTTTTTTAAATAAAACTTATTTAAAGTATTTTATTTAGTATACCTACAAAAAGAAGTGAAATCCAAACAAAAACCTCTCAGTAAAAGACGGCCAAGTTCTTAAAAAAATATGGCCTGGCCTTAAAAAGAAGTGAAATCCTGAAAAAGGTACCAAGTTCATTAAAAGTTACTGATGCTGAATTGAACACCAAAACATTTTAGTCTTTGATCCTTCTTATGTTTACAACACTCAAGCAAACTAGCACTAGTGTTTGTGTAACTTGGCCATTACGCATTTTTGAATAAAAAGAAGCAAGACATTAAAGGATCATGATACATGATTATTCATTACTGTAACAACTCGATTCCAACGGTCCCACGATATTGCGACAGCCACTTAAAGTAGTAACTATTTTATCACAAGTTCAATATAATGGTAGTTTAGAAATTTGTTTACGACATTCATGAAAAAAAACCGTAAAAAATACTAATTCTGTAAAGAAGTTATATCAATATTCAAATATTAATTGAAAATTTTTTTCGAAGAAAAAAAAAGAGAAGGCCAAGATTACTCTATTTGACCAGGCAGATACCAAAGCTTATAAAAAATAAAACTTTTTTCTGTTAGGCCTCTTTTTTTTGTGTGCCTTGAAACACTTAAAACACTATACATACAGGAATACTTTCATTTCAATGTTCAATAATTTATTGGTTACACCCCCTAGTGCAAAAGGTTCAACAAAGTTTTCACAATGCGTAATGGCCAAGTTACACAAACACTAGTGCGAGTTTGCTTGAATGTTGTAAACATAAGAAGGATCAAAGACAAAAATGGTTTTGGTGTTCAATTCAGCATCAGTAACTTTTAATGAACTTGGTACCTTTTTCAGGATTTCACTTCTTTTTAAGGCCAGGCCATATTTTTTTAAGAACTTGGCCGTCTTTTACTGAGAGGTTTTTGTTTGGATACATATTTCGTCAGCTTTTAACCTTTTTTCTCTGTTTCGCGTTTTTCAATTCTTGTGTTTAATAAATCCCTAAGGCTTTTTTGCTAATTAAGTTGGAATTTTGAAATTTTTAACCTGTGTTCTATACATATGGTGCACAAAATTGTGCATGCAGTAAGGTCTACTATGTATAGTTTTTTTTTAAATGTTGAATTCAATAATTTGCATAATTTTATTGTGATGTTCAGTATAAATGCATGTTACTTTTTAACTGGTGCTCAAATTTTAAAATCCTTGCAAAATCTTTAATTAATAGTACTAAAAACAAACTATAAAAGCTTGGTGAAGTTATTCTCAAAGCTGAAAGAGGAGTAGCGTTTTAAAAAGTTCAAAATATTGACTTTTTTTAAATAAATGAAAAACTACTTGTACATATTTATTTTTATTACTAGAAAATGTTTATTTCGTGAATATTGTACAAACCCCGATAATTTACAAGTTTATGTTATTATATTTCAGGAAATAACGTTTTGGGTACCGTGTCCCCTTAAATTGTAGTAGGTCAGTTTAAAAATCCAAACTATGCAAAAAAAGTTTCACAAATTAAAAAAAAACTTTTCAGTTGATCCGTTTTCTAGAGATGCAAAATTAAACTTTCATCTTTAGAGTGCCGTTTTTATTGTTATAAGATAGGTGTAATAAAATACGTGCTGTAAATTAGATACTTATTGGAAATTCCAATACCACAAAACAATCTTTATAAGTTTTACAAACAAAATCCTTCCAAAATCCATCTTTGTTGACAGTAGATATTTGTTTACTCACCAATATTCCTATGAAAGAACAGTCTAGACAAAATACGAAAGACAACAAAAACGAAAAAATTTTGCTGTGTTTTTATATTTTAAGTAACTTGTTGTAAAAATTGATGCAAAGTTGTATAATTGTATGCTAACTAGAAAATAAAATAGAGGCGTTTTGTAAATTTTCTCTGAAATATGATATTGAAATTTTTCTGGTAATAGGTCTCTCTGTAATAGGATAATGAAAACGGTAACTTCAATAAACAAATTTATTTTCAATTCATGTGTTACTTAAATCCCTAAGGGTTTTAAGGGGAAAATGCTGGATCTTTGATATTTCTTCCTGCATTGACACATATGTACTATTTATAAAAAAACTGAAGATAATACATGATACTGTATTTAAGTTTTTAGATGAAAAAAAAAACTTAGGATAAAATTTTTAAAAAAAAATCTAAAAAATTGTTGACACACTAATTCTAAAACGTGACTTTTTTTGTTATCGTTAAATCTATCCACAATTTTTGGACAATTGTTAAAGAGACAATTTTAAAAAAAATATTTTTATTAAACATTTTAATATTTTTAAATATTTTAAGTTTTAAATTTGACCTAAAAACGCTTTGATATGAGTTTTATTGTTTAAAATATTAAAATAATTACTGTAATTCAAATTAATAAACTGTGTCTCCTTATGTTGGCTTTTTTTTATCAACCTTGTACAGCCGTGAAGAAACCAGAATTACATATTTCCCAGAAAAGATCTAGCATTCTATATTTTTAATTGCTCATGTTAATTTCTTCAATGTAACAATGTACGAATATTCTTTTGAAGATAAGTTTAATACGAAATAAGTTTCAAAACTTGGAGGAAAGAAAAGGAAAAGGAGAAAAGTTATATGCTATTTTTTCCTCTCTCTCTTTTTGGTTTCATATATGACTGTAATCAAATTAGTTCATAATAAGTTACAAGTTTTTGACATTTTAAATAGGCAATTAAAAAAAATTGGCGTTTTAAAAATCTTTTTTAAATTTAAATGAAAAACAAATATTTTTGTAACAGAAACTGTCACTTAGAAACGACTTCCACGCAAAATTTAAGAGTCTAAAAACAAAGTACCAAACACAACTTTTGAACGTCAAAAATAAACAAGCTATTTTCCTTCGAAAATTAAATAATTATGTCTTATTGTTCGCTACGTTTGTTAGTAATTCGAAGTGCAAATTTGCGACATTGTTTACAATTAAAAGTGAAACATTTCATAAAAATGGACAGCTGTGGAACTTTTTTGCACTTTCAAAACGTAACTAAACGTACTGTGGTGAATAAATAGTGATTTAATGAATTTGTTTCACATGATGTAAATTTCCTGTTTTCATTCTTGCTTTTCTGCGACGGTTTCAGTGGTTGTTTCGTTTTCGCTCTCAAAGCATGTAAAAAGCCTTGGATATTTAGTACTTAGGACATTTTAAATATTGAGAATATTTTATGTTTAACATTTTTATTATTTACATTCATTTTCCTACAGATTAAAGCTCGATAAATTACACAACATTAAAAAAAAGATATCAAAGACAAAGACGACGAACGAACAATAAGAGAAAATAAAATCAAAAGAAATCGCTATGAAAACATGCACTGTCAAAAATTATTTAGCAATTTTATTGTTAAAACTATTACATATTTTTAATCAACCGAAGCTATTGAAAATGAATAACCTGAAGTAGGTAAAATTACGTAAAAATAAAACGAAAAAACCTAAGTAAAAGTTTCTCAAAACTAACTATTAAATGCCAATCTTTTGAAAATATAAATTATACTGTTTCAAACACACACAAATAAATCTATTCAATTCAACATAGAATAATCCTTTCGTAATATTGAGCATTCAGAGCCATCTCTATGTTCGGATGAGAACTAAAACACCTCTGCAGTGCGACGTCAAATTTCCACCATCACTTCTTAGGCAGAAGTCTAATTTGGCAACTGATCTCTCTTTTGGTGCATTTCAATGTTTGTATATTTAAGGTTGGACCGCTTCCAGGTTTTAAACAAGGTGTTTAAGGTGTGCTCTAAATATAAACGTTTTATTATACTATTAGCTTTTCTGAGTAGCGGTTGAAAAAAAAATGAGAGCATTAATTTACACAGAAAATTTTGAAACGCATTAAAAAAGGGTCATTTACTTTTTTAAAAAGTAATTTAGGTCGTTTCAACAGTTATAAAAGTACACCTAAGAGGCACTGATTTGGAAACTGAAACTATTCATTTACTTCAATTAAAAAGCTACTATATTAGTTACAAATTAGTAAACATTTATAAAATATCTAAAGAATTGATTTATATTTAAAACTGTTTAGAAATATATCTTTCATATCAAGAGGCAGCTTTTTTCCCTCAATTTTTCATCTGTTTTAAAATATTAGAGAATAATTTTAGTAATTAGATAATAGCTTTTAGTAATTACTATACGAATATTCTCACATTTTGTCAAATACTTCATAATACACAATACTTCAAGGCAATAGCATGACAGAGATTAGTTTAGGTATGGCATAGCATAGTTTTAAGAATGACAGAGGGCAATATTTAAAATTTAACAGCCCTGTAGCAAACATTTAAAAATAAAATGAAAAAAAAACCACAACCTTGAAGTGTTTTACGCTAAATCATTTGCTGCACATTTTTTATAAGCATAAAAACAATAACAAAACATCAATTTCTAATTAATGTTATTGGATTCAAGCACCAAATGATAATCTAGTATAACAAACAAAATACTAAATGATAAATATTTATTTTTATTTCCTTTAGTGAAATAAATTAAAAAATTTAATAGTGATTTTGCAACAACACCATTTATATTTTGAAATTCCCCATTTTTGTTACATATGGACTAACTTTTCCGAGTCAATTAGAAGCTTACACAAAGCTAGAAACGCCCCTCATTTCCATGCAAATTAAAGAATTTCTTTGTTAGCCTACCTAAGTAATCGATACTCAATTTGTACTTCTGTTGGCGCTATTGTTGGCGACGTAATCCTTTCTGACTCTCAAGCAACCCTAGAGACAACTCTGCTGTCAAAATATGTGTGTTTCACGGGGAAAATAATGGCATTCGGAAATACGTGAGTAGTTCTCACAATTTTTCACAAAAACACACACCTTGCCAAGAAAGGTGACGTAGTACTGAATAAATACAGGTAAGTGTGAGATAATTTAGTCTTCTTTTTTCCACTCGTAGATTGTGAAAGTGACCTATGTTTTGAAGAGCGGGAAGAAGCAGTGTAGGGTTGTTTACACGCGGAAACAGTGCATGCACGTGTGTGTGACACAGAAAGCTAATTTAAGGGGCATAATGTCGAATTAATACAGACTCTAAACGCGAAAAACAATTTTATATTTTGTTTTTAATTTATTCAGCTCAATAAAAAATTAAATTTGTTTATTAGCGTTATATAATTAATTACTGAATGTCATTTATAGTTTGTACTGTACTGGATTATTAACTGAAGCTAGTTTTTATGATTCTTTATAAAGTTTGTAGATTCGAGGTACAAATTTTATACAAAAATACAGAAATTTAAAATATAAAATAGCTGAACCAATAACGTGTGTTGCTGGTATCCAAAATAAGGCAAAAATAGTATAAATGATAAATAAATTACATTAAAACTTTAAGTAAAAATAATATTGGTAATTCAAATTAATGTACATTTAATTCATTATTTTACATTTATACTGAGTAGCCGGTATCTTTTGAGAATATATGTTTTCGAGAATAAAAATGTCTGTAATAGTAAAGGTGCATAAGATTTTCTAGAATTTAGTTTTGCTTTATTTTTACAAAGAAAATAAAGAAATTTTTAAAAAAATAGTTTTTCTCGAATAGTTTTGAATTGTTGTAAGTTGTAAATGAATAGCTTGTATGAAAATTTTAACGATTTTTAATTAAGAATTCAGTTCTTTCAATTCTATAATGGAAAACGTATCCAACCATTAAACTATTTTGTTTTTTAAAAATAAAATTAACTATTATATTTTTTATCGTAGAAAATTAAATAGCTAAAATAATGCAATGTATTGAAATTGGAGATAATAAAAAAAAGTATAGTGCAAGTATTACTTCAAAATATATATTATTAATATATTTGTAAAACATGCAAACTATGATTTTGGGTTTTATAAATTAATATAATATAAATTAAAAAATATATTTTGACCAATAAAAAATATTTTTATTGTGAGAAATTTTAGTTTTCTGAGTGTTAACTATATATATATGATAAAATTTTATGTCTAAAACCTTGGAATCTCCTACCAATTGTAATGCAAGCATTGCATTATATATATAAATAGAATTCTCTTTCCTGTTTGGTTTTTGGGTGAGAAAGAGTTTTACAACACAATTTCCGTCCACCGTACAGGAAACTTTTACGTCCTCTTCCGTTGGTGTACACTCTTAAAACAAAGAAGTGAAATGAAAAAAGAAAGAAAAAAGAGTGAAATCCACTCCTTTAAAAGAAGTGCATTTTCGACACTGGAAAGGAGTGAAATTAACTCCTAAATCGCTCGTAATCGCCCTGAAGCGCTCCTAATCACCTTAAAATCGCTCGTTTGTTGTTAAGATTGTTGGAGGTTTAACAAAGATATATAGTGAAATCCACTCCTATAGGGGAAGTGCATTTTCGACACCGAAAGGAGTGAAAATTAACTCATATTCAGTTAAAAGCGCTCGTTTTTTTAAGAGTGTAGTAGTTGAGTTTGCAATTATACATTTTTTAAATGTAATGTGCAACTATTTAATTTCCAGCGCGATTTTTTTTTACAAAATTGTAAAAAGATAATTTTACACGAATCTGTTTTCTTTACAATAAGGTAGCTGAAAAACGAAATAACAACAGCCTGTATTATAATATGAGAAAAAATATATTTTAAGGAAATATATCTACAAAAACTAAAAGTACTTATTTAAATACATGCAAGGACTTTTTTATAAGAAAATATATTTTAACGATTATCTTTTTTTTTCAGAATGATGGAGAAATATTATTGGACCAAAAATTTTAATTCCTGAGAACTATTTTACTTAGAAATTTCTATGAGTAATAGCTTTATTCAAAAATTCTTCGATCGTAAATTGAAAAAAAAAGCAAAATATTCTATATAAACCAAAATAAAAAGTCAAACAATAGAAAAATAAGACAAGGGTGATTTTCGTAATAATACGTTAGAACACTTATTATTAAAAAAACACATACCGCCAAACAATAAATAATAACTATTTAACATGGAATGAATTTAAACCACTACAAAGTATAAAATTCAAAAAACTAAAATGTTATATATTTTACTAAATTTTTTACAATTTAAATTTTTACATATATAGAAATTTCGTGAAAATAAAATTAGTATTTTAACTACTAAAATTAATTAATAAGGATCGACAAATTCATCTTAAAAAATCCTATGAAATACTAATTTCTCAAAATACTATCAAATAACGAGATACTATATAAGTCATATAATAAATCTTTGTTTTTGTTGTTGTTTTTAAGACTTGAAGACTAAGATTTTGTGTAAAGTCAAATATTATTTTAAATTTTTCATTAGTTTTATTATGCAATCAATCAAACCAACAAAGTTTGAATTCTGCACTCAATCAATACTTTTCAATTAACCTAAATAAAAAAAAACAGTCACTAAGCTATAAAGCTTTTAGCTATTCTTGAAAATTCACTTACAAAATGAAATGAAACACATAGAGAAAGACAGAAACGCATTCGATATATATAGTTTTCCATTTTAAATATTTATTAAAACTATCCCTAAAACGAAATATTTTGCGTTCCGAAACAACCAAACAAAAGGACATCTTATACTTATGGAATTCTGTTAAATTCTACGGAATTCTATTCTAATGAAATAAAAGACAGATAAATACAACTTTCAGTTTTGATTAACCAGACGATATATCAAGAATTTGTCACCCTTTAATATACGTAGTTTCATTTGAAATTTTCATCAAAAATATCCCAAAACCCAAATCTTTTCCTTTCCGATATCAGGCGACATCATCTAATGGAATTCTATTAAATACATTAAATACATCTTACGTTAAAAAGAAAAGTCCATCATGTAGCTGACTTTCCACCATCAGAAACTGACGCACAACACTCACGCACAACAATGGTGGAACTGATCCTGTTCATAGTGGCCACTGTGGTGGCCCTGGTGCTGTTCGATTGGTACATTGATGAACATTCGAACGTCCATCAGAGCAACTCTAGGGCTTTCGCCGAAGAACCCAGGGCGGAGAGGTGCTATAGCAGCTGCAGCATCTTTACTGTACTAGGGTTCACCAGAGATGAGATCAAGACCTTCAACGCCTTCAGGTAACTCTACAGCTACAGGGTGGCGTATATAAAAGTGGCCCCAGTGTAGAGATAGGAATGCATTGAGATTCTTGGCGAGAAAAACTATTGAAACCGTTTTAAAACCTTCGAGTCGAAATAAAAGATTATTTAAGCGTGTAATGGTTTCACTTGGCAATCGTGTTTTTGCATTGGTTGGAGGGGATTAGCTATGAGCATCATATTAGAGCTATTCAGGGACTATTGTCTAGTTCAGATCTTTGTGTGTAAGTGTGAAGTAACGGCTGTGTGAGTGTGTTGTGATTTGATCAATGTACAGGGGAAGATGATACTGGGTGTTCATTGTAGAAAGTTTTATTAAAATAAATTAGTGAAAAAATGTGGCCAGTTGCTTGTTAAAAAACTTAAAGTTGTAAAAGCTCCAAACAAGAGTACTATATGGAACGATTAGTTACGAAATGACGCCATCAGACAGTATCAGTTTTGAACAAGTCCAAAAACATTCCGAAACAGATTCGAACACCAGATTTTGTGTATTGCAATATCAATTTAGAATGTTTTGTGTTAAGAAAACCGAAAAGTCCAATTCTTAAGGGAAAATAACGACAGGAAAAATCACTAGTGGGAACTTCTGTACAAACTTGTAGTCTATATATTGCATTCCAACTAGTTTGTTAAACCATTTCACAGATACCGGTAAATAACTCGTCAAGCGCTTGTTTGGGCTTAAGAATCATGAAGTCATCTGCACGAACTCTTTTACTAACTTTTTCCAAAACCAGGTGTCGCTGTGTTTTTAAACTATAAAAAACTTTTTATCGCCTACTAGGCGCGATTGCAATCCTTCAGCGAGCTTTTTTTATCGCCAATGAAATTTGAGGCCCCCTCTACGAATAATTGCTTTTCCCTTGGGCAGTTTCAAGTGAGGACTCGTCTTTGACTAAGGGGCTGGATTTACAACCCCCCTCACCCCCTTAGAGATAAGGACGGTTGGTTTTCTCGTATTCTGAAACTCAAGCTTACTATAATAGCTTTTGGCACAGCGTTTTGTCGAAGTAAAGAAATTCTAAAAAGTGAAATTAGTTTTTGAAAACATATTACGTGATTAAAAGTTAATCTTTTGTAATGATTGCCCAAAAGAAGAAATTTTTTATGGCACAAAAAAAATCGTTTCTGAAAATTAATTTTTAAATGTTTTAAAACAAAATTTCAAAAATTAAAACTATTTGACTACTCAATGAAGTTGAAGTATTGGTTTATTTTAAAGTTTTGCGGTACGTGTTCATTTGCGATTTATTCAGCGGTTTAAAAAAATGTTTAAGAAAAAAAACACGTTTTTGGCTTAATTTATTATTTAAATTAACGAAAATGAAAGATAATGCAATGAAATTATTGAAGTGGGGTCGAAAATCCGAATTTTGCTTTTGGAGGGTGCTCAATCCCCCCCAAAAATGTGTTTTTTCTTCGAAAAATGAAGGTTCGTCTGTTAAGGTTATAGTATAAGGTTATAGTTCTGTAAAATACTTTACAGTTCTTTCAACCACAATGCAGTTCTTCTGTTGTACAAATACATATGGAAAGTCTATAGTGGTGACAGACGATTCCTGCAATTACAATATGATGCATAGAATGTATGCTTTCTTCCAGAAAATGTGTTAGAGAAAGCTTTAAAAATTTGATATTGGGGTATATTCCAAAATTAGATATTATTGCCTGACATGCAAATCTAATACAAAGTAGTTTGGAAATTAAGTTATGACACTCACTTCTCATTTCGAAAGGAGTAATGAACTTGATTTTCTAATTCTTCAGCTATCAAGCAATGTAGATTATATAGAAGTAAAAAGAATTGAAGATTTTTTCACTCACCTGAACTTTCAGATGAAGTAATATAACGTCGAAAAATGTGGCGATGTAAAATAGTTAAAAAGTATCACGCTTTTAATTTGCTTCAAATAAATAACACCTAGGTAACATTAGATAACAGTAAAAGATTTCCTTATGATAGTTATGATTTTCAATAAAAATATGACGATTTTATTTTATTTCAGTTATGTGATTCTTGAAAGGATTTCTTTCGGAGAGTTTTGGGCATCAGATAATATTTATTGAGGCGTGATACGACGGAGACAATATTTCTTGACAAAATTTTATTTATCATCATAAATTATAATAAAATTGCTTAAGATGTGCTTAAAATCTAATATTTACTTTTGGCCATCTTATGCTACTTTGCACAAGGCGAAAATAGGGTTCATACACCGTATTTGCACAAAAAAAAGGAAAAACAATGGCACTTTTGTAATGTACCTTGTTCAAATATCCATTTATGACTTTACTGCTCGAAAATGGCTTTTCACGAACTACATTGATTACAATTCATAAGATAGTACCCTCCCCTCATTTGGAAGGGAAGGGAAGAGAGCTAAACTTGCAATTGGTTTTGAAATTTTTTAATTCTTTGTAAAGAATTGTTTGTTAAATATTTTTGATAAGCAAATCATAAAGAAATGTAATTATTTGTCACATTTAAGTTTCGTTAGAGTGCTTCCTAAGAAATATTTTATCTCAGCATAATATAATAGCATCGTATATACAGGGTTTCTGCCAAAATGGACGCCACAAATTCATGATTTTCACATGATATTTCATTACTAAGTTAACAGTTTTTCATGACTCTATAAATCTCATCTCAAATAAAAAAAATTCAAATTAGCACAACTCGAAAGTTGGCAACATAAACACAGTAAACAATTTATAGTGTTTGGGTGAAAAATTTTCATATTTTATGTGCAAGTGCGCATTTCTATTTTAGATATAAATTATTGCACCATAAAATGATTTCAAAATGTGTTAGATTAATAAAGTTAATTATGGTATGGTACATATATATTCCAGCTCGTGTGCTTGTTCAGAGAACCGCTTATAAGCTTTCGTCAAGTGGGACAGACACAGAAAGAATTTTTACAGTCACAAAGAAATGAATAATTCATATACAATTTGAATAACACATAGACAAATTACAACATTTATTGACGGTCACAAGCATCCATGCCTGACCGGGATTCGAACCCGACCACAGCCGCTCCAAAGGCTAGAGTCATAACGATTGCGCCACCGGAGCGGCTAATAAAGTAAAAAATCTTTTTCGTCAATGTGAAATTATTGCAGAAGTAATGCTTTACATGTATTAAATTTTTCTTTGATTAATTATTCCAGGGATTTCTTTGTTCCCTAATAAGTGTGCCTTGTAGGTGCAATTGCATTCCTTCTTCTAATAAGGGTTGCGCTTGCATTAAAAAAAACACCAGTGAACCAAAATTACAA
This sequence comes from Hylyphantes graminicola, assembly GCA_023701765.1. NCBI lineage: Eukaryota > Metazoa > Arthropoda > Arachnida > Araneae > Linyphiidae > Hylyphantes > Hylyphantes graminicola. The sequence continues at coordinate 25,213,797 of CM043121.1, forward strand.
AAAAGCCAACCGGCAAAACAATTGGCATAATTTTTTTAATATATAATAGGTTCAAATTCAGGCTAAATCTCTTAAATACTCTCTACCACCGGAATTTTCATTGAATTTATAATCACCGATTTTGGTTCTAATATTCTAAGACGCGAATAAATATACATCGATTTTCATGACTTTCGGTTTTTTTTTTGCACAAATTCATGACAAATCTACCCAATGTCCAAATTTAGGATTTTTCATGACTTCTCATATGCGCAGAAACCCTGTATATAGCAAAATAAGCAATAACATATATTTTTTTCGAACTCGTATAAATATTATAAAATATATTCGTAAATCAAAAATCGACCTGACTCAATTCTACCCTATACACAAGAAAAACCATTCAAAATACCCTAAACACCAAAGTTACTTCTTCAACGTAAAATGTTGATAGCAGACCCCTACTTTGTTCAAAACAGCAGGGTGGGGGGGGGGGGGTTACAGCGCAGTAGAGCGTGTCACTGGTTCAATTGTGCAGGTTGACATCGAACTCCTCCCTATACGTGGACAGTATAGATGTTCCTTGCACTTTCTCCTGGCCATTTCGCACATGTGGCAATTCTATGCATTCCATTCATCTATTCAAAGGTCCCCCCTACAGATGCTAGCAGATAAGACACTAATTGACTTGGCAACACATTGGCAGCTTAACGCCAAATGTGGGGTTGCCATAATTCACTATCCCAAAAGTAGCTATTACTTTTGTTAAATTTTTTAAAAATACAAATATTTAAATTAAAAATTTTAATTCGTAATGAACTGAAAAATAAGAATTTCGATTGTGTTCAAAATATATAATTATTGCAGTATCTTCATTTTTAACTGAGATACATCCACTTTACACCGAAGACATCGTATTCTTCATTGATTTCCAAACTTTAAAAAATTATTAAAAATACTAAATATGTGATTTTCAAAATTTTTTTTCGCAACAACTATTTTGCTTCTTTTGTTCTTTAAAATGGTGCCAGAAACTAGTGGCCTTTATTAAAATTGTGGCGGCAATTAGTCGGAGAAGATTCTCCATTGGAATAACATTACGTTTTTCAAGGGGTGAAATTCGGCTTCATGACTCTTAATATTGAAGCGGTCAATAGCTTCACTAAGAAAACCTGTTCTTAAATTGGTCTTATTCTCATATCCATGACGGAGCCACTTTTATTTGCGCCATCCTGTATTAACCCATTTACGACGACTTTTGTAAACACCATTAACAGTTTTAGTTTAGAATAAAAACGCTAACTTTAATTTTTTTAATTTGTTTTCTTGCGTAATTTAATTTGCCTTTATGAATTGCCCAGGACTATGGTCCTCACTTGTCTCATATATTTTTTATTTACATAAACTTAAACAGGCAGCTCATCTTCGCGTGGCAAGTTTTGTTTTCGATCGTCGGTAATGGGTTAAACATGTAGCTAAATGTTGAAGATTGAGTGGGAAATGTTGTCGGAGATTTACGCCAGTTTTTCCTTAAATTTTCAAAGTGTTGTTGCTATAACTCCATAATTATTTGTTTTAGAAAAATTTTGTGTTCTTAAAAGGGTTTCTTTAAAAAAAATTTCGATTGATGCATAATAATATTGTTATCTTCAGTGAAGTTATTAAGACCGATGAAGACCATAGTAAATTTTTTTTAGTAAATAAATTACTGTGATTTATTGAAATAAAAGCGGAGAGGCTTCAGCCTTTTAATACCTAATCAAAGGCTAAAACTGAAATGTCATTTTAAAGACTTTAACGCAGAGGGAAGAACGATGTAAAATATTATAAGTATCATAAAAGTGCAATTTTAAATTATTAGAACCATTCCAACTTAACAAAACCTGCCAATAAGCCAAACACCAAAAGGTTAAAGATAATTATCGTGTTTTGAGCCGATTTTATCGAAATAAAATTGCCAATAAAGTTATAATTTAAACGCCTATTGAACAAAGTATTATAATAAAAGTAAATATTATCTATTGACAGCTAAAAATTATGTGTTGCACACTAGGTATTGTGGGCTAATCCCATAATCAATAATAGTAGAACAGTCTATTTCGAAAAAACAATATTTGTATAAGAAGGCAGCTATTAAATCCTCGACTTCACTAGTTTGACAAAGTGCAGCTGGCACCACCTATGCGATGGAGATTAGATAAATCTTGATGACGTTCCAGTATATTGCAGTATTGCACCAGACGATTGAAGTTTCAATGATGAATACATGGATAATAAATAAACTTTAACTAATAAAGACGGATAATCAATGTATTTTAATTAATTGTGATGGAAAATTAATGAATTTTAATGAACAATTAATTAACCCCAAAAATTAAAATATGCCTTATCTACCCAAACCTTTCCGGATCCGCCACTGGTTGTAAGATGCGCTTTATCGCATTATTCCAAAGTATGTTCCTGAAATGTTTTATTATTTTTCTGGACAAAACCTGGAACTTAAAAAAAATAATGGAAACTTGAAATAACCAGGAAATAAACTATTTATTGGTATGCATGCGGAAAATTACGGTAATTTTTTTACATCGAATGTTTACAAGAAAATACTAATTTCCATGCAGGGACCACTTCCGAAGTTATGCCGAAGTGACCAGCGCCATGCGGAGGGCGGGGCTGGAGAGGATGCGGCTGGTGGTGGGAGTGGACTTTAGTGCCAGCAACGAGTGGCAGGGGAGGACCACATTCAAAGGTATTAGTTTTCTTTTGGTAAACGCCGAATGAAATTCGACACGAATATTTGTTTGGTATTAAGCTACTATTTAACACATTATACTTTGCCTTCTGTGGCAGTTGTGATTAGGACTGTAAAAGTGGGTGACGGATTAAGCCTTTATAACTTTACAACTACTTCCACTTGTTACGTTGAATAAACTTACCGTGTCAAACAGTAGAGGAGCAATCTTACAAAGTTCCTGTTAAATTCAGACTTGTTTTTGACATATGTGGCTAAAAACTCTTACAAACTCCTATTTTCAACCCGTATATTAAACTTCATAATTTAAATTACCTCGTCACATCCCTTTAATATTACTATTACTTATTAATATCTTTAACTTCCCAACGATAATGTTTAGCTCACCCAAGTATCTTTCCATGATCTTTTCACCATCACCCATTCTCACGCCTAATTGGTCAATTGAACTGAACAAGCTACTCAAAAGATGTTAAGGGGGTATGGGACACAAAATCTTCAAAAAAATCAAAAAAATTATTATTATCATAAAAAATAACACAAATATTTTAGAATAATTTAAAACAAAAATTTTATTTATATCTGCAGTAGAACGTGAGATGTGTAGTTTTTTATGTCATGACATCTGTGTTGGCCAACCACGTTTATAATCTTTGCTTCCTCGTAATATTAGATAGGAATAACGTTATCGAATCCTTAGTTGGTCGGTCGGTTTGGAGTGCTTCAGTAAGGAAAGTGATAAACTTCAAAGCTGTTTTTCTCCTTGATCGTGTTTTCGATGATTTTTTGACTTTAAATTGATATAACTCAAAATCTACTGCCCATAGAGTGTCAAAATTTTTTACTCATATTTTTCAAACATATATCTTTAATTTGTCTTTAGGGATTAGTTGTAAATAGTTTATTTTTTTATTTATTAATTTTAATAAAAAAAGTGAACCTGTGAAATTATTAAAAAAAACTTCAATAATTTTTTTAAAAAAAACTATGGCAAATATGAAAAATCGGTAAAGACAGTTTGTTAAATACATTTTTCTGTTTATAAAAATGCTAAATATTTGTTTGCCAATAAATAAGTTTTTGACTTATAACAAAAATAAGAGACCTCACTTTTTGACACATTTTATTTTTTTAAAAAATAAATAATGATTATTTAAAACCTCTGACTATCTAAAAGTGTAAGTATATTTAGTATACATTTATGGAAAAAAAATTATATTGATATCTACAATATTAAAGAAAAAAGTTGAAAGTGTCCCATACCCCCTTAAAAAGTTCCTTTCCCAAATCTGAATAAATGACTTTAAACTACTTTACATCTCCCTGTCTTTCTTTTATGTCATATATATTGTGACGAATATCTGAAATCTGATAATGTCGACACATCGGCTGTGAATTTATAATATTCAATTCAGGTATAAGTCTCGCAGACTATAGTGTGTCTTTCCCACAGGCGAGCTGCTGCACGCTCTGAAAGGCGGTGCCGTGTTCAACCCTTACCAGAAAGTAATCCACACCCTGGCTCCAGCATTTCAGCCATTCTTGCACAACCAGCCTGTCTATGCCTACGGGTTCGGTGACGTACGCACCAAGGATTATGATGTCTTCCCTTTGAAGCCTTCTGGGCCTTCGTGTTCAGATCTGGAAGACGTCTTGGCTGCATACAACCACAGTGCACGAAGGGTAAGAATTTATCTTTGTTGAATTTTTCGGTTAAAGGAATTAAGGATTTCCATACTTGTTAAACTTATTAACCTCTTCGCTATCAATACCATTACCACGGTTCCTCTAGTGACCCGCTGTTAACACGTCGGATGCTGAGGACGCGCGAGCGCGTCCAGTGGTTCCGATTCATCGATAAAAGCACATTCTGATAAAATTCGTAATACTATTTCGCCAACCGTTCTTAAGAGTTCAAGTTCGTTTGATTACTTGATAAACATGGTGGTGTAGTGGTTACACGAACTAGTATTCCAAGATGTTACTGATGAATTTCCATACATACATTTTAAAGCTTAGGGGAGACCGGGTCAAGTTGATACACTTTTTACTTTCTGATTTTTGTAATTTTTTTCTGTCAATATTTTGAAACAAACTAAGTGTAGTTAGTAACTATAACTCTTTGGCTAACGCCTGATATTTTTATAATCTAAATAGAATTGAATTTTCACCGACAAAAAAAATGTTTTTTAAAATGTTGCAATGTGTATCAACTTAACCCGATCTGGGTCAAGTTGATACGGCATTGGGTCAAGTTGATACGCATATGAGTAAGCTGAGACGGTGCTAGGAAATATTTAAATATATCTAATAAAAAATGCAGTAATTACGAAAAGTGTTTTATTTTACAATATGTTGTTGTGTTGTTGTTGCTTATCTCCTTGGTTTAGCAGAGCTAAACTAGGTCTATAATGATTGTCACTCGTAAAAAGTCTAGGACCATGACTGGATTTTCATACAAATCGCGTCTAGAAAGTCCCAGACAGTCCAGGATGTGGTCGGGTGCCGCCTGTTTGAATTTTACAATATAAATAGGTTTTTAACTTTATATGATACAAAGTTTTACATGATAGAGCCTACATTGATTGTAACTGATTACTCCGAGTCTGAGAAATTGCAATCTGATTGACAATTGAAACACGTGTAAAATGGATTGTCTTCAGTACATGCGATGTGTGCCCACTTCTTACAGGATATGCATTGTATCCAGTCCTGGCCAGGCTTTGACGTTGAATATGTTTTGAAGCACACCAAACAAAAAGACTCTTCGCCTTCATCAGAGTCTGATTCATCTTTTTCAATTTTTCTTCGTTTCTCTCTTTTTTTATTTTTAACTTCTTTTGTCAGGTTTTCTGTTCTTTGTTTTCGGTTCTTTTCTGTTCTTTGTTTTCGGTTCTTTTCTGTTCTTCCATTCTTGGTAATATTACCCCCTAATGATTTAAACAATTTTAACTTTTATTTTTTAACTTTTATTTTCTTGTTAAAATATATCTGCTAAGCTCCTCCTCAAGTTCGTCAGTCAATATTTGTCGATGTTTAGCATAACCCATTTTTACAGCCTCGTCAGTAGCCTCTGGCATTTCAAGTTTTATTTTCCCTTTTTTGTCTTGAACCTGTAAAGCTCATCATCATCATCAGCATTGGCACGACAGCCCATTGTGGGCCTTGGCCTTCTTCAGAAGACTCTGCCATTCCGCCCTCTTTTTAGAAATCGACCTCCAGTTCCTGACTTTAAGTACACCGAAGTCTTCCTCCAGGCAGTCTTTCCATCTCTTTTTTGGTCTTCCTCTTGGTCTACTTCCAAAGGGAGTGGTGTTGAAAACCTTAAGAGGTGTTCTCTCTGCATTCATTCTCAGAAGGTGGCCTGCCCATCTCATTCTAGACAGTTTTATCGATTTAATAATGTCGTCCTCTCTATAAATTTTGTACAGTTCAAAGTTATATCTTTTTCGCCAGGTATTATTTTCCAGTACAGCACCAAAAATAGCTCTCAGGACCTTTCTCTCAAAAATTGCTAATGTCCTCTCTTCCTTCATTGTCAAGGTCCATGTCTCTGAGGCGTATGTTAAAACTGGTTTAATTAATGTTTTGTATAACATAATCTTTGTCCTTCTCTTGATTAGGTGGGATTTCAGAAGAGGTCTTAATCCAAAGAAACAGCGATTTGCAGCAATGATCCTCCTTCTGATTTCAGGATTGATGTCATTTTGGTGGTCAATCTCTGAGCCCAAATAGCTGAAGTTCTTCACCGACTGAAATTGAAATGTTCCGATCTCAAAAGTTTCAGACTGGTGTTCTTTTTTACCACAAAACATATGTTTTGTTTTTTCCATGTTTACCCTGAGCTTCATCTTCCTAGCTGCTTCTTCTAATGCCAAAAAAGCTGCCCTCAGGTCAGTTTCAGATCTTGAAATTATGTCAATGTCATCGGCATATGCTAAAATTTGTACCGATTTATTGAATATAGTGCCTCTTGTATTAATGCCAGCATCTTTTATCACTTTCTCAAGAGCTATATTAAAAAGGAGGCAAGCCAATGAATCCCCTTGCCTAACTCCATTGTAGACCTCAAAGGGAGTAGATATTTCTCCCTGGACTCGTACCGCAGAATAAGTTCTTGTGAGAGTGAGCTTTATGAGCCTAATTAGCTTTGTAGGAACTTTAAATTCAAAAAGTGCATTTAGTAGCTCAGTTCTATCGATACTGTCATAAGCTGCTTTGAAGTCTACAAATAGATGATGGGTGTCAATTCCATATTCTTTACATTTCTCCAAAGTTTGTCTCAAAGTGAAGATTTGGTCAGTGGTGGATCTTCCTTTTCTAAAGCCACATTGATACTCGCCAACAACAGTATCAATGATAGGAGACAAACGACTAAATAAAATATTTGAAAACACTTTATAAGCAACAGGAAGTAAACTTATTCCTCTATAATTCTCACAGTTCAATACATCCCCTTTTTTTTGAATTGGGCAGAGGATACTTAATTGCCAGTCCAATGGTAGGATTTCATTCTCCCAAATCAATATTATAATTTCCCAGATAATATTTGTCAGGTCTTTTCCACCACATTTTATTAGTTCAGCAGGTATGGCGTCTGGTCCAGCTGCTTTGTTAAACCTGTAAAGCTATTGTGTCTATATTAAAGATTTTGGCCGCTTCCCTAATATACATTCTGCCATTTCTAATCTCTTCATAAGCTCTTCCAAAAATATCAATTGGTATTTCGCCTCTTGTAGTTTCTTGGTATCTATAAATAAATGCAACATATGAAAATTCTTGTGGGTTAAGTTGATACACCGTATCAACTTGACCCCAAAGAAGCGTATCAACTTGACCCAACCGTCGCCATTACACTAAACCGCAAAATACGGAAAACCAATAAGAGCTAGAACAAAGTCTACTAGGTTACATTCTTGCCTTTATAGCATGTAACAATGTGATGTTATTTATAACACAATCCACTAACAAGTAAACTTTCAATAACACTTCAAATACAGGGGTAAAAATTTACTTTTAAAGCTCAAAACCAGTATTTAATTCACAACTCATAGAACAAAGCAACCTCCTCTAAGTGCTCACGCGTGGTTGTTGACGACGGACCGGTCGTCCAGTCAAGTGAGTACCAGTTAATTGCGTCTGCGCATTACGGAGTTATTTTGACTGTATCAACTTGACCCTGTATCAACTAGACCCGGTCTCCCCTATGCAGCTTTTGTGTTATTTCGAAGTTTATATTTTTCCCATTGATAACAAATATAATAATACAGCCATAATTCTGTAGGGATGTTAACACGTTGACTGCCAGTCACTTTGAGTTAGATTTATAGTTAATGCCCTCACGTGGAATTAGATTATACCCAGATGCCAACATAATTATTATAAGAAATATGATTCAAAAATAGTTAAATAATACTTAATCACATATTTATCTTTTATAACTTTTCATTGAAGAATTTTATAATTACGTGCCAGCGCGTGATTGCCCCTGAAAGGTCAAATTTTTCGCCACTGTCACTGTTATAACTAAAATCACTTGGGTTCTCGTCTGATAATTCAGCCAACAAATTTACAATTTCGTTACTTGTAATAGCCTTGTTATTGTGATTTTTTCTTCTTTTGGGAAGCGAAGGCCCAGCACCACCATCTGAACGACTCATCACAAAATTCCTTTTTTCAATTTTTTTTATTAATTTTGTAACCAATATCGTGTCAAGTGTAGGGCGACCAGACACCAAACATACTGCATTTCGCAGTGCAGTTTAGTTTGTTATTGTTCGATTCCCACCTTTGCCCTGGCTGTAATTACTTTCTCTGTGTCAGTAAAAATCCTTTTTGTGTCGGTCTCACTTGACAAAGGCTTATAAGCGGGTCTATGACCAAGCACACAAGCCGGAATTGTATATGTACCTACCCTACCCTAGTTTGTAATTGGCTAATTCCACGTAACTGTAGTGTAAGTCACGATTTAAGAGGAGATCAAAAGATTTTTTAATTAAAAAAATAAATCAATTTAAATCAAGTGCATTACATTATTTAGTTATAATGGGTGTAGATCAACTATTCCACAATTTTTTTTCATTTAATGTTAAAAGTTGTAGTGATAATCACTTTTTACAATCGTCGAATCACATTACAGACAGGATAATTTTGCAATTCCCCTCTTCAACTATCTAGCTATAAAAAAAGGCAACTAGTCTATTACATTTTTTTATTAAACCCCCCCCCCCCCAAAAAAAAAATAAGAGTTAGGAAAATTTATTGATATTTCATAGTAAAAAAAAAATCATTGAAACGAGTCTGGTTATTGGCTTTCAATTCAATAATTAGAAACAGATAATTATCTGGTTGGAGAAGTCCAGGAACATTTTCTCGTATTTTTTTTACTAGCTGCCGGGTAGCTTCAGTTAGCGACGTTAATTCAACCTAACCTTGTAATTTTACGACCTCAAACTAAGATTTTTACTTTTTCGAAAATGAAGAAGAGTTAGTTTATTTCCATCGTAACGAACTGGTTTTAGAAACAGTATGTTCTTTTACTTCACATCAGCCTCTATCGATGAACATTTTCCATCGTTATCGCCGCAGCCAAAGTGTTAAGTCATGTGCAAAATACCAGTGAATCCCCTAGAAGTACTAATTTAAAATGCGTGTAGCTCTAGTGCGACGATAATTCAAACCAAACCAATTTAAAATGGCAAAAGCACTTTGGTTTAAAGACCCGCACTCAATACAGCTCATTCGCTTCATTAAGACCGTATATTTAACAATATCTTTTTCCTGTACGTCGTTCCTCCACAGGTCCAACGCAGCGGCCCGACCAGCCTGGCTCCTATCATCCGCCGAGCCACGGACCTGGTCCGTCGGACAGGTCTCTTCCATCTCCTCCTCCTCATCACGGACGGACAAATGAGGGCGGACGAGTCCCACACTCGTCGCGCCCTCGTCGAGGCATCTCGTTGCGCCCTCAGCGTGGTCGCTGTTGGGGTTGGCGACGGACCTTGGCGAGCCCTCGAGGAATGGGACGAAGGAGTGACGGACAGGGTCTTCGACAACTTTCATTTCGTTGACTACCACCAGGTGACGAGGAACGCCAAGAATGTGCAGGCTGCGATGGCGCTGCATACGCTGATGGAGTTACCGGATCAGTTCCAGACTATACTGAGGCTGAAGTACCTTGAGAAGGGGTGAGATGGACTATAGAGTTCGGGGATCAGTCCTAATTTTATTGGAATGAAATTTCTTGAGGAGGGGGTGAAATGGACTAAGCTGTGAAAGAGTACCAAACTGTTCTGAGACTAAAGCACCTTCACCAACGGGCAAGATGGACTACCTCCTAATGTCTATGATTTAGCAAGACTAAAAAAAAAAGTTTCCTCACAAAAATACATTAAGTAATAGGTAGGTCAAAAGTGTTGACGAACATCAATCCCAGACAAAGTTTGTAACTAATCGAATTGATTCATTTGCTCTACTGGCGAAATTTACGAAAGTGTTGTTTTCACATTGGCCATTTGAATCCTTGACTAAGGACTATAGTTAGCTAAAGTAGCATTTTATTTTGACATATGTTCTGATGCTTCAACGTCGCACATGTCGAACTTCAACGTCGAAATCAGTCTTTAAATTTTTATAAAAACTAAAGTGTGTTCATCTTTGACTAACTGTTCATTGTATTCTCTAGGCCAGTAAGTTATTTGTAGTCTAAAGAGGAACGAAGTAAAATCAATGTATAGTGACACTTATATACAACATTTCATCTTAGAAAAAGTATCTAAATATAGCGCCTTTGATTCCAATGAGCCAAATTAAACATAACCTTTTATAAATCTAAAATGAGAAGGGGGAAAAAAAGTTCAAAACTAATTTTTTACATCTAAATTTCCGGTAACAGTTTTATTTCATCTACCAACAAGCCTTCTAAGCTACAAAATGTCAATTAAAAATAACTAAAATACATTTTTTTTTTTGTTTTACATGTGACTAATTCAGACCTGAAATCTATTAAAACCTAAAATACCTGGACTATTTAGGTCTATGTGATAAAACTTATAATTTACATTACTAGAAAGTGTCTGGTATGGGTGCATTAATTGTAATATATAGTAAAATTTTGTATTCATTCATCAATTAAGTTACAGACCAACCCTAATTCCAAATTAGCTAGAAATACTAAATAATATAATCCACATTACATTTAAAGATACAAAACACTACAGGACCATATTTAGCCAATTGTTGAGATTAGCAAATTAGAGTATAAAAGATTTTCCATAAAACCAAAAATGGTCTGTATGTATTGAACAGACATTTAACAAAAGCTAGTATAATTTTTAATAATATAACATTATGCTTAAAAATAAAGCCCAACTTTGTCTAATTAAATAAAAAAAAAAGTTTGGTCATTGGCATGCTGGTAAATAAATGGCAAGATTGTAAAGAATGCCTTAGAAATTGCAATTGTTTAGGTGCAGCTTATTGCTATTCTTTAGAACAACTTAGTAATTGTTCCAAAGAGGAGATAATGATTGAAAAGTTAATGACAAAAAACCTCAAGTACAATTTAATAGAGGTTAGGTAGATAAATTTGATAATACTGAGAAATATCACATATTTATTACCCTATGAAAAGTTATAATGAAGACAAGAGTTTAGTGGTGAAACGATCAAAAACTGATAACACTCGAGACTTAACCTAGTCATTAACAGTCAATTGTGATAAGTTATCGTTTTGACGCTTTATCCACCTAGGTCAGTGTTCATTCAGCTTTAGCTAAGTCACAAAATATTTTTTTGCATTAGTTGGTGTAAAAGTACAAATTTAAATGGGCACAATCCCAGTAGTAATAGATATTTATTGATAAGTTATTTGCAAATTGATCTCTTGAATGTAGACTTGGAAGAAAACTGTATGAAATATGTGTGATTGTTAGAATATAATAGCTTTGTTATATTGGAAATTCGAACCTAATAAAGATTATGAAAAGGTGATGAATTTTGTTTTTAAGTTGGATGATTTTTCTGTACCCTCTAGGGTTTGAAGTCAATAAGACAAGTGCTTCTAAACCAATGATAAAAAAATGACAAATTTCATAAATATGTATAATGCAATAATAGGTACATTAAAAAAATAAAATTTAAATTTATTCCAGTCAATAAAAGCCAATTACAGCACTTTTTTAAAGGTAAGCTATTTACACTACATTAACCCTTTCAGTCCCAAAAATTTACTACACTACAGAAACATCTGATATTCACAAAATAAGCTTATTTTAGGTCAAAAATAAGAGTTCCATAAGAAAAAAAATCATTCTAATTTTTTATATGGTTTTTGAAATAATGCCAAATTTTTTTTAACTGTGAAAAACAACAAAATAAAATAATATATATCTTACCTAAAAACACTTCGAGTTATATATTTTAAGGTACCTGACCATATTATTAAAAAAAAGTAATTTTTTTTAACCGAAATAGTTTAAATCGTGTTTTAAATATGCGGAACTGAAGTGAACTTTTCAAAAATCAGGTGAAACGCTTGTTAGCTATATTCTAAATAAAAAAAAAATGTCAGTTCTGACTTCTCTTGAGATTTATGTAAAATATTGTCTAACAGAACAAAGTGTGACAAATCGAATTGTGTGTTTGGATGTCATAACGGGACTTAACATTTTGAAAAAAAATATTGAAAGTGATGATGCCAAATGGCATCACTGGGACTGAAAGGGTTAATTAGATCAAGGCAAAGTAACACAAAAAAAAATGACACAAAGGTCACAAAACTCAAGTCTTAGTTACAAAACTTTGGATCTGAGTGACACAACTTCTTTGTGTAACCTGAATAAGTAGCTTCTATTACAAATCAATTTTGTAATGGAATTCGAAGTCCATGTATAATAAAAAATATACATATATCACTTGGAAAGTATAAAATGTTTATTTCCATAAAATTACAATTTACATGCCCATATTTACAAAATTAAGATGCAAATTGCACAAACAAAAACTTTGCAAAGTTCAACTTAACTCACTTAACAATATTTTTTAGAGCTTTCTCACGTGCCAAAATATCGTCAGGGTACTCTTGCAGCTTTTCTCTGTTTGGCAAATAATAATCTCCGTGAAATGATTCAAAGAAGCGGCCCACCTCAATGTGTCTTATGATTGTTTTTTCTGTATCAATCTCTAAATTTTCTAAAAGAAAAGTCATTGTTTGAATGACAATACATAAAAATGTTAGTTAAAATACCTTTTTATGTAATTACATAAAAATGTTCATTAAAATACAACATTTTTATATAATAACATAAAAATTTTAATTAAAGAAATTTTATGTAGTTGGGTCATCTTTGGATTAAAAGAAAAATTATCTTCTTTTATATTTGATTTTAAAAACAATTAATAGAATGTTTATACAGCAGCACAAAAAGTAAAACTTGGAGCTTTTGACTATCCCAAATATTCTACCATAGAAATAGCATTGCATTTTCGGTATTCCTTATATGGTATGCTGTGGTAACGACCATTTACATTTGCTCTTTACAGAGGTTATGGCCTGGTGAGTCTACTAAAGCTCAAATGTACATAGTAGACACCTTCTAAACCAACTTAAATGGGACTAAGGCTAGTAGGCTAAAAGAAAATCCGGTTAATCTGGAGAAGTAAATTTAATAATGATTTGGATATATATTTTATTGCACATTTATTCATTGATGATATTGGCCTTATAGATGAATACTCAAGTAGAGTAATGCACAATCTCATTCAATGTATTCAAGCATGACAAGTAACATAACATTAACAAATAACTTTTTGTTGAAGCCTACTTAATAGGAAACTTGTCACATAGTTTCACCATTTTTTTTTTAATATCAGCTTCACATTAATGGGGGATTGATAATGGAGCAAGAATTTTTTTGCACATATTTTTTTTTTACATTTTAAGCATAAAAAACTAGCCAATTAAAGCAAAGATCCAATGAAATGGTGCCTGGTTAAGAGGGGGCGTACTGTATTTACAAAATCAGAAGATAAAACAAGTTTTCTTAAAATACAAATTATAGTTTTGGTCCTAAACATCAACAAATTATGCTCATAGGAGCTTGAAACAGTTATCGGAGCAACCAACTTTCTTTACCACTTTTTCTTAAAAGCAACATTCAATAGATATTGTAGAAAAAAATTCAAATGAAATAATTAAATAAAATACTAATAAATTAATAAAATACTAATTCGAACATTCACCCACTAAATTTAACTAAGAATTTGGTTTTAAATGTAATTGACCTATATATATATATATATAGAAGAATAAAATTAAAACACAGCCATTAGGGTGGGCCGAAAAAAACTTTTTTATTTTATTTCGGATCGCTATAGTGCGGAAAAGTTGCTATTGGTAAAGACATGAAAAATGCACTGAGTTTTATTTTTTTATTACCATATCTTCCGTTCGCGCAATGCCATCAAAGTTGGCAAAAAATTGTAATAAACCGTAATTTTTTATAATTTTTTTAAAACACTGCAGATGTTTTTAATGACGTTCCGATATCATGAATTAACTACTAAAAGTATGTAAAATCCATATATTATGGCACTTATTAATAATAAATGCCATAATAGATAGTATAATAAGCTATTATACATTTGTGTCAGATCTTCCGACCACTCTACGTAGTATAAAATTAGGAAACTTCGTATTTTTCGCTAAATTTCAAAGTTTTAACTTTTTGTAAATTTTAATCATATAGCATGGTATAGAAAAGCAATTAAAAACATATATCGTGTTAAAAAAATTATGAAAAATTACGGTTTTCGACAATTTTCGCCAACTTTGATGGCATTGCGCGAACGGAAGATCTGGTAATAAAAAAATAAAAATTAGTGCATTTTTCATGTCTTTACCAATGGCAACTTTTTCGCACTATAGCGATCTGAAATAAAATAAAAAGTTTTTTTCGGCCCACCCTAACAGCCATACCAAACAGCTATCAACCCAATCATGTATACAAGCACACTACAAAACATATATGAATCTAATAGTAAATGCAATGGGAAATATATAAAGTAAAAACATAAAGACTTTCGTAAATAATTGACATTTAAGAGTGAAAGGAAAAAATTAAGGCACAAAGTATTCTTATTACCTTGTGCTGCATATCTGTTGGTCCCATCTTCAACTAGGACATGGTAAAAAGGTTGTTCATCTTTGTAAGCAAGATTGTGAACACCCATTTGCTTGATCCAATCAGCACTAGCTGTGCACTTCGCATCCCAGCCAGAGATCACGCAACGATAAAAGTATCTACAGCAAAAAAATATATATTAATCCTTGAATAATATAATTAAAAATATTAATAAAAAGATTGACCAATAACTTCAAAAGAAAATAAATAATAAATAAAATATAAATAAAAATTAACACTAAGAGTAACTCTAAAAAAGTTTTCTGGTTCAATTATTTTTTGGCAACATTGTTAAAACAATTAATTAATGTTGTTAAAATCAACAAAGAATTAATTTAACTTTTAATTAATTAATTTACTTTAAACCAGTAAAAATTAATGAATAGGGAAAACAGGATCTTACTAGAGTTAGTTTATTTAGGATTTTTTTTTAAAGTAACTTTGAATTATTATTAGAAAGAACAACTAAAAAAAGTCAGAGTAAATTTATAACAAAAAGAAAAAATAGTTGGTAAAAAAGAGCCGGGCAACAAAAGTTAAATTTTGTTCAATAAGATATTTAATATTTAAAGGGTCCAGTTACATAACTGGCATTCTTCAAAGTATAACTAAGATATAGAGTCCAGGTCAATAGATCTACGATATGGGTAACAGGTGTAAGTTCAATTGGGAGTAGTCAAAAAGAATGGACTGAACCCTATATATTAGTCATACTTTGGAGGTTGTGAGTTTTGCAGCTGGAACCTTCAATTTATAATAATTAAAAAGTTTTAGTCTACCGCATATCAAATCTTTAGATAATAATTGTCATATTTTAAATAGCTACACAGCATACAATTTAATCAAAATATTTAGTTAACAAAAATTTGAATATATTTTAGAAATTCAATTGTCAACTATCGATAATTCAAAGTATTTTCTAACTTTTTATGCTTCATTATCATTCCAACTGCAAACTGAACTTCGCAGCCAGGTTCTCTGGGACAAAGCTTAGACTGGAAAACAAAAAAAAGCTTTAGCATTTAAATAAACATAGATCAATACATGCATTAGTAAATTCTGCACAAGAGATAAATTTATTGAGTAAATGATAATACAGAACAATTTATGATTACAAAAAAAGCACATTAAAAAAAACTTCTGTGCTTGTTGAAAGAAGGTTTATAAAAAAAATATTTTAATTAAAACCGTCTAAGTCTTCAGTAATAAAATTGGCTCAATAAAAAATTTATGATAATAGTGCCTTAAAAAATAATGTATGTGAAGGTGGATAATTTTAAACATTGAAGCATAAGCTTCTATCAGAATTTACATGATTTTTAGCATTAAAATTAATACTTTGAAATTGATACTTCAAACATCACTTGAAATTTACTCAGCTTAAATAACTAACACTTTAAAACACTAAGGTATTTTTGTTTGTTCATTGTAAATTTAGAACATTTATAAAAAATCTATAAATGTAACTTGTTTTTTCTTTTGGTTCATCAAATAAACATCTATTATGATTTTTGATTTCTAAGAAATATAGATATTCTAATAGCAAAACAACTTTTTTACTTTGTCTTGCTAGATTTGACATAACAAATTAATATAAACTTAGGTATCAAATTAAACTACATCAAATTTTCTACAACTAAGCAATTAACAAGCATTGAAATAATAATATGTTAACTAAATAAGAATAATAACAACCAGGCAATATAAATTGAGAGTTTAGTGGAAGAACATGCTAAGTGGCATATTAAAAAAAAAGGGATTTTTTTTGTCAATAAACATACTATTTCATCCTTTAAGATAAAAAGTTTCCCTTTTTTCATAAACTTAAATACATTTTTAATCATTTGAAAGTACATTTTTCAAAACAGATCAAAGAGCAAACTAAAAACTTTTAAGCTCACTTTCACCTTTTTATCACTTAGCAGGTTCTGCCACTATGCTCTTCAAGTAACTCTAAATAAGCTTTAAAAATACCTTGACTTGTTTCTGTTGTAGTTTTTGTGTTTCCATAGTAGTGATGGCAGAACGATACATAAAACCTATTATTCCAGTTGAGACTGGGTCCCGGTGGGCAATTTCTTGAAGCAAGTTTATAACCTGCAAAGTGAAAAAAGTTTTATATAAAACTAGATTTCTAAACCCGGTGTCGCATGTTAAAATTTAATGACGATGGTTTGTTTAGTACTGTTGTAATAAAATGGCTGGTCTGTTCATTGGCGAGCTTGAAAATTTAACAAATTACATTAGTTGTACTTAATTTAATTTAACTGCAATGTGTGTAATGACGTGTTGTGGGTAGTTAAATTTAACTTTGCCTATCGATTTTCATGTAATATGGAGTGGGATGTTCCTGGGGATTTTTGTTGTTTGGCAATATAACACAAACCCCCAAACCCTGACCGGCCATTATATCATATAGTTGTTCCTTGTTGTTTACGTAAACTTTTAGGAGCAAATAGAATATAATAGCCTGTCTCGATATGTTAATTTGCGCTACACTGCCAAGAGATGAAAATGCATAAATGTAGTAATCATTCCATGATTTTACTTTAAGTTTTCAAACTTGCCAATGAACAGACCAGCCATTTTATCAGAACTGTACCAACTTTTATTTCATGCCAATTGATCCTCTCTTCGCTGGTCAACCTGGCCAGGATACAATTAAGGATTAGACAGTTCACCTGTTACTAACAATTAGACAGTTAACCTGTTACTGCTAATTTGAATGAACATGCTGTAGGAGGAGAAATTTGATTGGCAAATTTATAAAGCATTAGTTAATATTCTTCAACAGTTGCAACATTTGGAAATATTTTAGCAACATGGGAATGCATTTATTTTAACAGCCAGATTATTTTGACTTTTTTCATTTTTTAGAAAAACTACTTTTTTTAAGTACTTATTTTTGTTTATAAGTTTAATACCTTTAGAATAAAAACATACATTAGTAAAAAAAAGTTTACCACAACTTTTTATTTCGTTACTTAAACTAAAACTCTGATATTTAAAGAATGTTCTCTAATTTCAATTGCATTTTTTTGTGTGAATAATAACAATTTAAAATTTAATTTTTGTTTTAAATTTGATAAAAGCTTATAAAAAATGTAGTGATTTACTTTGAATTTCACACTAAAAGTATTAGAATAAATTTTGTATCTAGATATTTATTATTCAATTAAAATTTCTAAGTTTTAAAAATAACTTTCAAAAGAATGAAAAAAATATGCTACAGTAGAACCTCGATTTTGCGACCAAACGATTTAGCGACCCCTTCGTTATAAAGACTGCTTCGGAAAGTCCCAATAATTTTACCATAGGAATAGTGTTAAAAAAAACCTCTTTTTTGCGACCGAAAAACTAGCAGTTCCTCGATATTGCGACCGAATATTTGTTAGACATTTAAGAAAACAAATTGATACCAGAAGCCATTTTCGTATTTGCTTCAAAATTTCAACTTGTGGAAGTGTATGAATGAGTAGAATCTGTTTGCTTTTGTTTGAGCACAATGAAGAAACCCCTCCTCAGGCAAGGAAAGGGGTCGAACAATGGATGAATAGGTTAATAGGGCAGGGACAATTCCGGGAATTCGCCGGGGACCAGTGTTGCAAAACAAGCCAAGGTCAGCTTAATTTCTCGCACATTCTGTGTTGGTTGTTAAACATGGCTGTAGAAAATACGGCACCACATTTGACCAATGGACTAACTGACCTCGTCTAATTTGCATGTCTACAATATGGCTCTTATAAAAAAAGGAGCTAAATTTCTATCAATGTGAAACGTTATGTGTTGTCGCTACTGTGAGAGAGAGCAATGCCTCGAATTTTCTACAAAAAATAACAGAAATAGAAAATGCCATAATTAAGAACTCTGTTAGAACTTTGAAACAATTTTCAATTGCTTCATTTTTATCTGAACAATAAGTGTAAATGCAAATTAAACGTTTCTTTAGGTATGTATAAGTTTTTTCTCAGTTTGCAACATTTTTTATTAAAATTCTTTATAACGTCCCTTCGATATAACGACCCTAAGTTGTTGGTCCCGAGAGCGGTCGCTGTATCGAGGTTCTACTGTAGTAATAAAAATTGTCACGCATTCAACTGTGATATAGTAATTTCTATGTTCCCCTTTTGTATAATAGTTTCTAAAAAATAATAGCAAAATTTTAATAACAAATATAAAAAATAATATATTTTAATAAATAAAATAATAAACTCAAAACTTAAGATTCCCTCATAGAAATAATCAATAATTATAATTAAAAATTACTAACTTTCATTGCATTGAATTCATTCAAAAATTAATTATTATATTTAACATCAAACAACACTATATCTAATTTAAATGATTCCTGGCATTCATATTGTTAGTTTTGGCTTGAATACTTCTGAAGCGTAAACCTCACTTGACTGCAAGTACAATAATTACCAGGCTGCGTTAAAACTCTAAAAAGAGACCACAAATAGGTGCCTACTAGTCTTACATACACAATAAGAAGATCATACCTGAGGCATATTGATGGAGAGATGCATGTACACTCTAGCTAAAAGTAACTTATGCTCGTTGTCGTCAGGGCTTAATATGGACAATAATTCCAGGGCATCACACAGGCACAATACGCCTTCACCTTCCCCATCGTGTTGTCGACCCACTTCCACCAAATTCCAGCACATGCGTATGAAAGCCTGAAAGAATATGGCAAAAGTTTAGTTTGAATTAACGCTGCACCAGAGCTACACAAGATCAATTGGAGACAGACGTCGCATTTTAGAATCACAGTCAAGTGAACCAAGTCAAGTGATGAGGTGACTATTGAGTCGGGTTAAGGGATTTTCACCATAAAAAAGCTAGAATTGAATAATGCACTTTGTCGAGTTCCGCCTAGCCATACTTGGTATTTTGCAAAAAGTCCTCTATGGTGTTACCAACTCAACATCCGTAGGACACAGCAGACAGTCTTTTCACGCCTTTTAAGTGGCCATATCACATCTTTTGGTTTGGTTTGAATTATCGTCACACTAGAACTATACAAGGGCTATTGGCGAGGGCCGCCGTATTTTAGAACCACAGTCAAGAAATGAGCAGACACCTGAATAGGCACCTAAAGCAACCATTAAGAGCAACATCATACACAGCGTTAGGACTTTGAAGGATATTTAACATGCACTCCCTTACACAGGGTATTATTCAACGAAATTTTTTGGCTGCACAGGCCGTTTATAGGTCAGCGGTTATTTTGGCGATGTCCGGACCCAAACCTGGGACCTTTAGCATGCTAGGCGAGGGCCTGACCGACTGGGCTCTCCAGCCCACATAACATCTTTTGCTTTCCAACAGTGAGAGCAACAGATCTCGGAGTGTCATTGGTGCAGGGTCGACCAGGCCTCTCCTAAGCATATCCTTAAATTTCTAGATTTCCGAGATTCTAAGTGACACGAATTTGTTCCTGGACTTAATGGAGATTTTTGGTTTCATGGTGGTTTTATCTGAGCTACACCACCTGGGATTATTAAAGACAAGGTTTAACCGATTCACTGTATAAACATTGAATGCACTATCAATTACAGGCCTCAGAACTAGGAAGCTCTAAAATAAGTAGACAAAAGATACTTTCAAATAAAAAAATAGACTATAGTAATACACTTACGGTTTACAAAATAAACCAAAAAAATGAAAATATTTCTTATGATATCATGCTCTCCATACTGTGATTTCATTGGTTGTTAAGTTTTTTTTTTGACAAAGTGTTGGAACAAGCTCATTATATAATTGTTTAGATCAAGTAAAAATGAGAAACTAAAATTTACCAGAATATTCAAAGGGGATTTCATTTACTTTTTAATTTAGTTTTATTTATACATAACTAATGAAATAACATTTGATTTTCTTTTTTTGCATTGATTGAGTAAGAGATTTCACTTTGCATTTCATCCTTGAAAATGAATTTATAAAACATAAAACTAAATATCAGTAAAGCAACGAATTTTCGGAAATCGGCTAATATAGTGCAGAACTAGACACATATAATGTTCTGTAATCCGGACACTTAAATTTCGGTAAATATTCTGATTTTTTTTAACAAACTTAAACCTGTCTAAAATCAAACCCCCCAGGATAAGCCAGCTTCTCAGAAGATTTCTACACTGCTCAAAACAATTAGGAGAATGCATGGTTTATACCATTTCGGCCCCAAAAATTTCCATTTGGTATCATCAGCTTCCGATTTTTTACTCACTAAGTTGAACTCTTACTTATTTATCGTTAGATGGAAGAATTATGTCTTTTGAAGAAATAAATAATATTTGTTTTAATTGAATGAAAATATAAAAAACATGGTAAAATAAAATTCTCTCCCAAAAACTTTAATGAAATAAGTTGACCCTAAATTCTTCAAGCTTGCATTCTAAGAAGTCTAAAATTTGATTTGATTTTTTTTACAATTAAAATTTTGAAAAAATTATTGTTCTAATTTATTTAAAAGTTACGATTCCAATTTTTTATCCCTTAAATTTAAGTTCAAAAATTTAAGATTTGTTTTCCTGTTGTTTTTTTTTTTTCATTTTAATCTGGATGCATATCCTATTTTATAAATTTTAGATTTTTATAATAAAAAATAAAAAGTTGGAACTGGACAGGTAAACAAAAGTACGCAAAGTGCTCCCCTAATTGTTTTGAGCAGTGTATATTTTAAGTATCTTACTTTAAGGGGTGGTACTTCTTCCACCCATTCTTCTGCAAATCCTCTATAGCCAGGCGTCAAATCTTGAAGTTGTTGGGAGGTCTTTAGATGCCCCTCCTCAAAAACATCTACAAAAGTGTAAGCATCTATGCCAGCAAGACTACAATAAAGATAAATTTAATTATGCCTAAGAAGTTCTTTCACAATAAAAACTGTCAACTGCTCATCACATAAATATAATACAGTAACCCCTCGCTATATTGTGCCCCGTTATAAGGCGCATCCGGATGTATCGTGCCTTGTATCATGTCTCCCAATTTTTCCAATGCAATTAGCATAATATATATCAAGTCGCTGGTTATATCCCGCATTCGGTTATATCGCGTTTTTTTTGCGTGTCCCCCGGGAAGCATGATATAACGAGGGGTTGCTGTATTCTATTTCTTAACTAAAACAAGTCAGATTTAAAACAATACAATGAGTTCAAAATGCTATTTAAATCTTTTGAAAACTCTATCCCAAAACTCTGAGATGTCCACTCTATAGACTGTTCCCAAGAAGATTTCATAAAATGTTGCATTAGATTCATTAAGTGCATTAAGCAATATTTGCAGTATTCAGGTTTTTAAAATAAAAATATATTTTATACTGGCAATTTAAAATTTAGAAATTGAAAAAGCAAAAATTAATTTTGTTTGCTTAATCCCCTTCTTTCAAATTGTCCCTCATAAAATGTGTCCAATCCGTGGACATCAGTGTTTAATGTTCTAAAATAAAATTTAAGGGCCCTAGCATCCATCAGACGAAATGTAAAGAAAAATAAAGAAGTCATATTAATTGTAGTTAACTGTTTGATTATTTTAGATATTTAAATATTTGTGTGTGATATCTTTATTTGGCAATATCACTTGTCGACTCAATGGATCTAATTATTTATGTAACATGAATAACGCCTGAATTAAACAGTAATTTAACCAATTAATGTTTTTTAGATTATACTGCTTTTATTTGCTTACTTTAAATCACAAGAAATTGCAATTAAAGTAACAGTAAAACCATAATTATGCATGCAAACTCTGTGATCATGAATATACACTCCATGGACTTAATCCACTACTCAGAGGACACGCTAAACATGAAAATGTGTAATTACTTATTAAAAATAGACTAATGAAATAGCTCATCAAGTATTTTAGAAAAGTGAATGAAAGTTACACACGTTGAGGGGGCTTTCAAAAAATTTCATTAGATTTTTTTTTTTGCCAAATTAGCAATGGTTTTCAATCTTTTAGATTGGCAATGACCCATAAGTTATAGATTTGCAGCTTCAGAAGTGTAAAGTAGCAAATAAAATCAGCATTGGTGTTAAGAAGTATTAAGAAATATAGATAAAATGCAAGACTTAAACAGAAATCAAGGGAGAAAAATTGAAACAGCATATATATTGCATGACAAAGACTACATTAAAATTGATCTCTAAAGAAAATAAAGTAAGATATATCATCTTAAGACAAAGAAGTTATACTTGGAATACCATAGACCATTATACCATAGACCATTATCATAGACCACCTAGGGGGGTCTCAAAAGGTTTTAAAAATAAAAATATATATTTAAGTAACGTTTTATACAATATTTTTACAACTAGAATGGAAGAAATAAAATCACCACACACTATTTTACTCTATATCTTGGTTAGTTTACATTTCAACTTTTTTATGTTATTATTATATAATTTTAGTTCTAGTACGTTACGTTGCAACAAGCTAATGAGAAACTTGTGCTTGTCGGAACCTTTTAAATTCGTAACATAAATGGAAGTTTTCAAAATTAGATTTCTTAACTTTAGCATCATAAACATTCAGTTTCTTTAAGAATCCATTAATTTTGTTTTGGATTTTGAGTATTGTTATATTTCGACCTTGTAGCTAGGTATTTAGCTCATTTAGGTGCATAAATATGTCTGCTAAGTATGAAAGTTGAAACAACCAAGTTGGGGAGCTAAAAAATCCGGTCAATTCTGGTTTAGCATCTTGTAAAAGTATCAGCATTTCAAATCGCAGCTCAAATAACCTGTTCAAAATCTTCCCACAGGACAGCCATCGTAAATTAAAAAAAAAGCAATTACCCAAATATAATAGTTAATAAAGAGTACCGCATATGTAGGACAGAGGGGGGGGGGGGGGAGGGGTTGAGAAGTTAAGTTATTTTGTGGCATTAGGGGGTCGTCACCTACAAAAGGTTGAGAACCACTGCCATAGACAATGCTATAAAGAGCAGAAATTTTGCAACCAAAAATAAACAAACAAACTGAAATTAAATAGAAGAAAGACAAAACACTTTGGCAATAAAACAAAAACAAAAATCAAATATAGGTAAAAGAAAATTACTCAATGAATTCTTATAAATATGAAAATATTACATATACTATTAAGTTATACAAAAAACATATTTGAACTATAAGGTTTACCAAAATAAACTTACTGTGGATATTCTTTCCACTTCAGAAGAAAATGTCCTGGGTAATTAACAGGTAAAAGCGCAACACCAAACACAGCTGCAACTGTTTGATAAATTACACTCATAGTTATTGGTATGCCTTGCTTTTTTTCCAGAACCTATTAATTAAATTCAACAAACAAAATTTTAAAATTAAAAAATCATTAAGTTAAGTCAGTGAATTTCATGTAAGCATTAATTATTACATGATTTGAATTCGATAAAATTAGAACGAAAATATGTATAAATTATTTCAAAATAATTTACAAAGAAATATAAAAAGATTTCTAACATATGTAAATCTTTAAAATGAAACAATATTTTATATTTAAATTACAATTTGCTTGAATAACCATTTCAATAAAACTACTGTGTATGCTCCTCATTTTTACACATACATTTGATTCAACCTCTTAATATGATGTACAATTTATTTTAAAAAGTAAATATTACAATTGTACCATATACAATAACAATTAAACAGCTTAGTGGAAGAAAGTGATATTTTTGAAAAAAATTGAGATTTTTGGGTCAATTAACATGTTATTCCCTCCTTTAAATATAACAAGATTCCCCCTTTTCATAAACTTATACTTTTTTAAGTGCTGTTTTTAACGTCTCTAAGTGCAAATGAGAAACTTAAAAGCTAATTTTCATCTTTTTGTTACTTACAGGGTGCGTACACTATTTTGAAATTGAGATTCATTTTTTAAAGCATTTTCAAGGACATTTGACATTGAAATTCATAATTCATTCTGTTGTTTTTTGCTGTTTAACCTGAGCCAAAAAACGGTTTGGGTTTATCATCCCTATGTTAAAGATGTAAGGATGATAAACATTTTAGAATTGGTTTATTTTATTATTTATGACGAAGATCTGACAAGGCGGTAAAATTTTGATGCACACAAATCTTTTTTCATAAATTGGAAATTCAAGGACTTTCCAAACTTTTTGTATGATTGGCTTATTTTTCCATACTCTTCAGCCTTGAAAACGAAAGTTGAAATTCAAGCACTTTCAAGGTTTTCCAAACCGCGTCCGCACCCTGTACTTAGCAAGTTCTTCTACTAAGCTCTTCAATCAATGAAACCTCAGTTGCGGAATTTGTTCCTTACTTTGTCAATGAAGCTGTTTTCGGAAGAGAAATAAGCGACATGATTTCCACTAAAATGAAGATCTTTAAACATAACCTCATTGATAGCATTCAGAATTCTCTTACAGTTGCTTGGATCCCAGAGCGAATCGTCTAGATGAGGTACTAAAATGTGATACAAATAAATGAAGTTGGGTTTTAGGGAATGGTTACAGTTAGATAAATAATGATTTGGTTTTGTCTTAAACATTAAAAATTGCTAAAAAAAAAAACTTGTATGTAAAGTATGACAGTAAATTATTTACATGACAAATATTTCTTAGATGACCAATAATTTTTTTTTGTTTCAAAGATCTTTTAATGAAACAATTTAAAATGAAGAAAATAATATTGCCAAAAATTATCCTTAAAACCTAACTCAGAATTCCCCACTTTATACTTTAAACCAATATTTTAAGTTTATATGTATACATTTACCTCTACAAAGAATTAAGCTTCATTTAAGTAGTGAAAAGATAAGTGGGTAATGGCTTGCTAAAACTACTCCCTTCGCATTTCGACACAAGGAAAGTCTACATGCCAAATGCTGATATAATTCAAATAAACAGGTTGCCTATTACTTTAAAAAAAAAAGCCACAATTGAAATTTCTCTTCCCCAGAATTCAACTAAAATATTTTTTAAAAATATAATTTTTGCTTTTTAGGTCAGGGCAAATAATGAAAATTATAAATAATTTAAACCCTTAAAGTCAAACAAATTCATTAAATATAAAATTTAATTTAAAAAACAGGCCATAATTTATACTGTTATTTAACAATCCATAAAAAAAACTCACCATTATCTACAGCCTTTAATATAGGTAGTCCAGTTTTTAGTGCTGGGTGTGATGATCTGTGAGTGATCAGGAACTCAAACACTTTCTTAATTATGTCATTTAAGGAAGAAAGAATTTTCCTTGTAAAGTCTCTTTTAGTCGGTTGGCACCACCATGATACCAGGCAAGCACCTGTGGAATATTCAGAAAATATCTTCAATTTTGCGCATGATAAGCGAGAGGATTCATGAAGTAAACAACGTAGATTATTGGCACAAATTGTTTTTTTTTATGAAGGCGAGCGTTTTGAGTCTTGCTGAAACTTGTAAATTTTGTACCAGCAAATAACTATTTGCGCCAATAATCTATATTGTTTACTTCATGAATATTCTCTTATACCTGCAAAATAATTTTAAAATAATAGTGCAAATAATATATGGCATCATAAACATTCTCATACCAAGGAAAAATAAATCCAATAAGTTTCATTGATTTTATAAGTGTTATTTTTAAGCCAAAATGTATTTATACACAAATCAAAAGAAGCATGCCAGTTTATTTCTGAAGTAGCCTAATTTCATGCAGAATTGCCCTTTCTGTAGTGTGAGTCATGCATGTTAAAAAATTATTACCATTACAACTTGTAACATTTATTTTTAAAAAAAAATAGTGGAATAGTTCACCTACACTAACACTTAAATAATATAATCTGTTTTATTTAACTAACATGATTTTATTTCAAATTTAAAAAACTTTTTTTAAATTGTGACTTATATACAAAAATGTTCAGTTAGATGGAATTGGCCATTTGCAAAAAAGCATATTGATTATAATATATAATGATAACCTGTCATGTGACCTGATTTGTCTTGGTAATCTTAAATAGACAGTTACCTAAACAGCGATTTTTTTTACCAGTTTTTATTTCATTAAAAGTTACAGGTTGCAATTTAACAGAGCAAGATAACACAGTAGATAAGAATGTACAATAGTTTTAGTCCTCTCTTTTAACTGGATATTATATTAACCTTTTAATCCTAAATTATTTTTAATTGACATTGAATTAAACTGCAACATTTCAACCTTAATGCTTTACTTTATGTCAATTATGATTTTTTAAAAAATAGTCTTAATGTAGGAGTTTGAAAATTAATAGAATGATTCTTTTTTTTAACATAATTTCAAAAGCAAAACTGTATAGAAAATTATAATACCTTGGAGCAGAGTTACACTTTCAGAATTATTCTCCAATAGGTGTACCCAAACATTTTCTAAAACACGGTGTCGCATATACCTTAGAGCTCTTTTAGCATAGTATTTCTGGGTCAGGTTAAGGTGACTGCAACCAAAACAGAACATTAATTTTTTAAAAAATAGTGTTAATATTTATGCAATTAATAGAGTAATTGTAAGCATATCAATAAAATAATTTAGAACAACTTATTATAAAAACACATAGTAATAAATTTTTTAATATTAATTCTATACAGCTTTGTCTTAAAAAAGACACGGTCTATGAAATTAACATTAAAACCAGAAAAGTTGCATTTAAAGACATTAAAATGAAAACTACAAATAAATATTCCAACTTTTTTTTGCACTTTTATACAGTCGGTCCAATGACAAAACCATGAATGAACACATTTTGGGGATTGTCAGTTTTGCAAATTGAACAACCTATTATCTCTTTGTTTATGCATGTTCTTGATTTTGTAATTGAACCAATGATCTTATCTTGAACTTAATTACAGAATGAATAAGCTTGAATAATTTACTTTTAAAGACATTCATACTACACCATGAAATTAAAAAAAATTACTGAATTGGAATAAAGTAAAAACAAAAATAATTCATACCATTCGGAGTCATAAATAATATTTTCCAACTCATGAATTAGAATCTGATCCGTCCATGGATGATCGTTTAACCTGGTTCTAAAACTTGAAAAAGATTCATCAGAAACCTTATCCTGATGATAAAATACTTCGGACATTTTGTTAAGGTCACTTGTAATTTTTCTGGTGCACTCATTTTTAAAACGTATCTCTGTTTTCCAATCAGTGGTATTGAAGTCATATAGTTGGGCCAAATCAGGCCACCTATAAAAAAATGATTTCAGATCATTTAGGAAAATTTTCGGGAGCAACAGTATATAAAAGCTGGTTAGTTAAGTATCAAGTTAAATATCAAGTTTAATTAAATTTGTACGGGAATGATTACTCAATTCCTACGTTTGAGATGCTTTATAAGATAGCAGAAATCCCTAAATAAATCTATATTATGGAAGATTTTTCTGATTTAAGGGTTAAAAGATCTAATGCTGCCATTATTATAAATTTACTGTTAAAAATTGCAATATTTATACTACTAAAATAACACATGGTTACTCAAATTTTGGACAACAGCAACAATATAATGACAAATCTGTTAATTTGCGACTTTTGGAGAGCTTGAAAAATTAATGTGGGGACACTTTTTCTATGAAGTTGTATGAAAAGTTTACCACACTTGGCCTTTCCATTAATTTGCAACGTAGTAACGCAATTCCCCAAATCGAGGCCAGCCATTATAGACGTTCCCTCATTTTTGTAAAAATAATTATTTTATAAAGTATAAAGCGCATGGGCGTACCCACCATAGGGCAGAGGGGGGCAGCTGCCCCTCTCTAGAAAGGGGGAAGTGGGCCTCGGTCTTATGGGGCCCCCTGTAAATATTATATGAAGAAGGAGATGCATTTTAAAAAAAATCAAGTCCATTTCTTCCCAGCCGGGCCCACTTTGACCCTGGAATCTTTTATATAATTTGATATAAAAAGGGCCTACGAATGATGTTCGAATTGAGGCCCATATTTTTGCGATTGTTCCTGAGTTGGACTCTGGGAGCCCAATACCTTACGCATAAATTAGCCTACATATTTTTCAAATCGCGCCATTTGTTAGTAATTGGGCCCACTTTCCTCTGAAGCCCTCAATTGATGTATATTCTGTATAAAAGGGGTTTAAGTATTTTTTTTTTCAAATTGGGCCCAATATGAAATCAGTTGGGCTAACTGTCTTTCCGGGCCCCCAAATCCTATTAAGACTTTTTTGCAAGAGAAGTCTTTCTTGGATACTGGGCCCCCAACATATCGTTTCAATCTAAAACATGGACAACTAATGGGCCAAGCCAAGAGATTTGTAATGGGCTACCGACTTGTGTAAAATTAAAGGTTACATTTACCATACATTAAACAAGACAACGTAATTGTTATATCAAATTGCTATACCATTGACCATTGTAATACAATACACTTCTTAATCCGCAGTATGGCAAAGCAGCAGATGATAGAACGGATTATTTAAAGGGCTGATTTGGAGGGCCCATTTACATTTTAAAAGAAGAAACCCTCTGTCTTCTTCAATTGGCTATTCTATTATTTATAGTTTTAAGCAATTTTTCGTAAAAATCAATGTAATTTACAAGAAAAGGATAAAAGAGATAAATTATGTTATTTCAGTAAAAATTGGATTTTTCAAAAAGTCTATATGTTTTCGAGGGTATGTTCTCGATTGGGGTTCGACCTAAGTATGAATATGAGGTAAAATACTTCGAAAGATGTAAGCTTGAATAGTTATAAGCAAAAAATAAAAAATCCATCCAATAATTTGGTTATAGTATTATTTTGGTTAGATTTTTTAACCAAGCATTTTTTAAGGTGGAAAACTTCAGATTTCTTTTCAGAATCTCCGAAAACATATTTGTGAATATATTTTGATCACAATACACATTTTTTATTTAAAAAAAAAAGTACGGGCTACTGGCATATAAATAGTTGAATCGGCTGAAACAAACCTCCTCCAAAAAATGTTATTTGGAGGAATTGCAGTTCAAATAAATGAAAGGTAAAGGGATAGTTTCACATCGTGATTGGCAACAGCTCCAACGGTTTGTTGCCTGGAATTACTTATGTTTTCGTGCTCAAAAATGAGTTTTCTAAAAATATTTTAGCTAATAAATTTTTTAATTGAAAACTTCTTGTTGTGCTGTTGGTTGTTCATAACATATGTTAAAGGAAGCCTGCATGGAAAGAAAATAATTTCATCTACATCGGTCATTTTCAGAGTGAAAACGAAGCAACGAATATATGAAATCGCACAACGTGAAACCGAAGCAACCAATGAAATCCAGTACTAATGAAAAATATAAACAATAGCGTTATATGACCTGAAACATTCCCATTGGTTTAGTTAGTAACTAAAAATGATTTAACTAGTAAACTAGTAATTATTTACCTAGTTTATAATTATAGTTGTATAGGATAAACAAATTTTATAATATATATATTTATTTTTTAAAAGTACAATTTGCAGTAAGCAATTGATTGGATAAGTAAACCATATGAGTTTACAAACAGGGGGGGGGGGGCATCCAACTAAGAAAATAGGGGCCCCTACCATTATCTGCCCCCCTCTAAATCAGATCCTGGGTACGCCCTTGAAAGCACATTTAAAGTAAGGTCATGATGAGGGAGGGCTTGCTTATTTTAAACTTTAGCTACAGTAGGTTTTATTTTTCACTTAAAAAAACAAATATTTAAAGTTCTGTAAGGAAAATGTTAAGGGAAAGTAACTGTTAATTTTTTTAAAAAAATCAGAAACCTATAGGCATTAATAAAACACATTTAACCTTTTCAGTCCCAGTGATGGCATTTGGCATCATCATGTTTTTGATCATAATTTAAAAAAATAATAAGTCTGACATTCATTGGGATTAATAAAGATATTTTCTAATAGACAAAGTTTGAAGAATCAAACTATGTGCTTTTCGATACCATAATGGCTATAGACGATCGGAAAAAAAAAATTCTAAAATGATGATGCCAAATCGTTATTTGGACTGAAAGGGTTAAAATTAACAATGATAATTACATTAGTTTAAACTTATTTCCCCATATCTTGTTACTTCTCAGCACGTAATCAAATGCCTTACATACTGTAGATAATCGACATAAATCAATAAATGATAGTTCTTCTGAATAGAAAATTTTCTCAATAATTTCTACGGGTAAACAATTTAAACCGAAACAATCGTCATCCATTTTACGAAAACAAGTGGATAATATTAACTTTCTGTGTTTGATGCATGGTTAAGGAACGATCATGGTAAAAAAAAGATATTTTTTCCCTTTGACTTAAGTATAAAAAATGTCAGCTGCTATTGAAAAACCAATATGTAAATTCAAAAAGCGTCACAATCACAAAATGTCCTCGAATTTTTTTAGAAGACGAAAAACCATCGAGATACGAAAAACACAAACATAATATTTATCTCTAAAATTGAAAGTAGAAGTTACTAGCACTGGTTTTGTTTTGTTTGGATTTTTAAAAGGAAAATATGTTATAGTTAAGCACTTGAATTTTATTAATAATTTCTATTAAATATAAGTAATTAAAATATATAGATTATTTCGTTTTTCTTTAGCTTTTAAAATAGCTTATGAAGCCTCATGATTTTTTTTAAAGATTTCACCGCCATTGCTGACATTCACTGTAACCGCCTAGATTAGCTTGCTTTATTTTGAAAACGAACCATTTTCCCTCACCGGCAAAGGCTTTAATTACACTAAAAAACGAATTAAATATTCCAAAATGAAGCTCGTCCGATTCCTCATGAAACTGAGCCACGAGACCGTCACCATCGAGCTGAAGAACGGCACCCAGGTCCACGGCACGATCACCGGTGTGGACGTCGCGATGAACACACACCTCAGGACCGTGAAGATGACGGTGAAAAACAGAGATCCCGTGCAGCTGGAGACCCTGAGCATCCGCGGGAACAACATCCGATACTACATCCTCCCCGACAGCCTGCCTTTGGAGACCCTGCTCGTGGACGACACTCCGAAAGCGAAGGCCAAGAAGAAGGAAGCGGCCGTGGGCAGGGGTCGTGGCCGCGGCGGACGAGGACGAGCCAGGGGTCGGGGCAGAGGACGGGGAAGGAGATAGACTGGATTGCCATCTAATCATTGTCATTGATTTCATTTCAATTATTGTCTTTGGTGTAAAGTTATGTTGTATATTCCATAAGTACCAAGTAAATATTTGTTTACACGCTTGAGTTAATTGCATTAATTAGTTTTGTGTTTGTGGGCTAATATAGTATGGACGGTTAATATGGAACTTTGCTTTCCTTACTCCTCGTGTGGTTTTTTATGACACAACATGCTGAGCGATGCTGACCTATTATTGTTATTCATTCTTAACACTTAACCTATATTGTTCGAAGCTCTGTCTGAAAAACCACACGATTAGTAGAGGAAGCCAATCTTGCATTGCTATTGTAAGGATGGAACATAGTGGTTTGACGAGTTAGTTGGTTTAACGAGCAGGTTAACTTGTCCTACTGTTTCAAGGATGCAGTCTAACATTATCTAATTTCTTTGGTGGAAATTTACTGTACGGTAACCATTGACAAACTTCCCGAAATTGCGCAAAAGTCTGCATTCTGGCGACTTTCCAGAACCAGAAACTCAAATGAAATGAGCAAATAACGGTCAGATATTGTTGCAAGAAAACATCTTCGTTGAGAAGTCAAGGAATTCAAATCATCAGTCAGTTGAAGTCGGACAGGTTTTCACAAAAAATTCGTTATCGCCAAATCCTAAAAACCGTGCCAATGGTTACAGTACAGTAAATCTGATCCAATTTCTTTTAATACAAGAAGGTAGCATTAGTGAGAACAAACTAAAAACAATTTTCCCTATTTTGTCCTGACTAGCGTAACAATCCAAAACACACAATTTTATCATGACTAAAATCTGTCTTGACTTCTTTCAGATTGTACCTATTTCTTAAATCTTGGTTCTCTTTAAAAGATGGTTAACTTAACAAAATTTTTTACAATTTCTTAGTAACATTTCGTTTCTAAGTTGTTAACTTGGCCAAGTGAAATCGGAGTTGTTGAACTGAACTCCCAACTTTTTATGATTTTAGTCCATTATATATCCAAAATCAGTTATAACGTTACAGTACTTGCTTTTTCTTTTATGAAACAGCAATCTTTATGGTTTCTAAATTTTTCAAACCATTGCTATGATCAAATCACAAAAATTCGTTTGTCCTAAAATCACAATACATGATCTACAAATTGCAAAACTTAGTGAATGTTGTAAAATCCTTAAATTTTGGCGATTGTGAAATCCCGAAAGTGTAGTATTGTCAAGAATAGAAACACCAACCAAAAAAGCACAGACAACCGTAATATCCACAAACTTTGGTTGGTTGTAGAAAATTGTCTCAAATTTTCCAAGTCTTGTTATTCTAAAATGGCGAAACTCTCGTGATTACATGATACATGGTAAAAATACGGCAATCTTTAAATCGTCCAGTTGGGCACTTTAGACTCCAAAATTGTTGGGGAAATTGCTTCGAAAACTTTTTTTTCCTAATTTAAAAACAATGCTCCTAGGTAATGTGCATTTGCTCCCATTTTTTTTTAAAAGTTAGTAGCACAGATTGCTTTGAAATATATCTTTATACAATTTCAAACACTACTCCAGAGTCATCCTTAACCTCTTAAGATCCCAGTAAAATAATATACATGTATTCATCTAAATATACTTTTCATACAAACATGTTATGTTTTGCAACATAATTTTGAAAAAAATTACGTTTAATACAGTAGAACCTCGATTTTGCAACCCCTTCGTTATAAAGACCGCTTCAGAAAGTCCCAATAATTTTACCATAGGAATAGTGTTAAAAAACAATCTTTTTTGCGACCGAAAAACTTGCAGTTCCTCGATATTGGGACCGAATATTTGTTAGACATTTAAGAAACTAAATTGCTACCAGAAGCCATTTTCGTGTTTGCTTCAAAATTTCAACTTGTGGAAGTGTATGAATGAGTGGAATCTGTTTGCTTTTGTTTGAGCACAATGAAGAAACCCCTCCTCAAGCAAGGAAAGGGGTCGAACAATAGGTGAATAGCGCAGGGACGATTCCGGGAATTCGCCGGGGACCAGTGTTGCAAAACAAGCCAAGGTCAGCTTAATTTTTCACACATTCTGTGATAATTGGTTGTCAAACATAGCTGTAGAAAATACGGCACCACATTTGACCATTGGACTAACTGACCTTGTATAATTTACATGTCTACAATATGGCTCTTATAAAAAACGGAGCTAAATTTCTATCAATGTGAAATGTTATGTGTTGTCGCTACTGTGAGAGAGAGCAATGCCTCGAATTTTCTACAATTAATTACAGAAATAGAAAATGCCATAATTAAGAACTCTGTTAGAACTTTGAAACAATCTTCAATTGCATTTACACTTATTGTGCAGATAAAAATGAAGCAAATTAAACGTTTCTATAGCTATGTATAAGTTTTTCCTCAGTTTGTAAAAGATTTTTTATTAAAATTCTTTATAACGTCCCTTCGATATAACGACCGTAAGTTGTTGGTCCCGAGAGCGGTCGCTGTATCGAGGTTCTACTGTAGTTACTAAAAGACACGCCATAAGCTATAAAAATGCAATTTTTTTGTGTGTGCTATAAATGCAAAAAAAAAAGCTAGATCACTTATTGTAGTCAGTTTATCTTAACATTGTTTTTAATGGAAAATGCTTTAAAATTAACTATCAAAAGAACGTTTTACAAAGTTTAAAGAAAGACTAGTTTAAAGCTACTTTAAAAAAAATAATAATATCGTATTATTGACTCTCCGTCAACTTCATTTTTTTATAGGAACAAATGACTGGTACCTTTAATCAAAGGCTGAAAACTGATTGTCCGATCTTTTTTTACCTTACCAGGTCAATTTCGGAACTAATTAACGTGTTAGTTGTTTGTGGGAAGGTTTTAAAAAATGTTCCTGAATGGGGAACCCAGGTTGCAGGAGGTTAATGAATCATATATTTTACCCTACTAACTGGAAGCTTAGCTTTGCTTCTTCGAGTTCAATCTTCATGTATCATTTTCTATTGACTGTATTGCCTTTTTAAGAGAAGGTGAAAAATTGAGAGGGACATAGTATTTGAATATTGATAATAAAAAATATAAACTTTTACCAAAAATGTGTACTAAGACGGATCAACGTCAACATAGTAAAACTTTTGTTTTCATTCCACAAATACAGAATTCAAACTTTAAATTGGACGATTTTACACAGCCTTTTATTCTTAAGATAAAATGGTTCAATAAAATGGGGACTAAACATGATGGGGGGAAAACTATACACCGGAAGTTTTGCATGAAGTTGACTACCTAAATGAGACAGATTCTTTAATAACTTAACAAAGAATATTTAATGAAAGAAGAAAATACAGCTGTTTTAGGGAGTCATTTTTCAGTACTAAAATTTTCTCCTCTGAAGAGAGAAAATAAAGTGAGACACGTCCACAAATACTGAAAAAATGACTTACCATTAAGCACAGAAAATGATAAGTTACTTCTAAGATTCAGAACTCATAGTTGGATCATTATTTTGCCTTAAAATTAGCATGAAATACATCTCACATACATTATGTCAAAGGACCAAAAATTGTTTATTTTCATAGAAAAATAAAGATTTTATGAACAACGTAAACTACCCCAAGAACTGTATTTTCTTTAAATGTTAATAAATATCTCCTAAAATATTTAAAAAAGATCAGTCAATATTTCATCAGAAAAGTGCAAAAAATTGGGTTTTGTGTGTAGCATTAAAAGTAGCAAAAATCCTATGTAAATTTTTATTTTCTTAAATAACTACAAATATCACAGAATGTTTATATTTTTTAATAAAGTAATGACATGACTTAAACTATCTTTCTGTAGTTGTTTAAAGAACAGAACCTTAATGATCTGTTTCTAAATAATTGGTGCATATAAATAATTAACTAAGTTTAACCACAAAAAGTTGAACGACACATTTATAAGTATAAGCTCAAAAGCCCAGTGGTAAAAAGTGATAAAAACATTAGCAATTACTTAATACAAACACAATACTTAGTTTGATTACATTCTAAGAAGTTAACTACAACAATAAATCTTAATTCTCAACATCTAGCAGTGTATCAAGAAATTCAATAAGTAACAGCTTTCTAAATGCAGAAAGTTTCATCTAAATTATGCAAAAACTATATAAATACTCATATACATATTTACATAACATTTACACTTTTGTTCACACAATATCAAAGATATGCTTTTAATAATTGAATCGGTGAGTGCAGAAACCACTTCAGTAAAAAAATCCAAAAACTCATTTTCAATGAAAATAACTGTAGAAAGGCAAGATGCGTGTTGGGTGCAAAAACTACGTTAGTCTGTTGAGTAGTTCCGTAAATACAGGACGTTTGTTTCGATTGTTTAGTGCAGAAATAGAGGAGGAGTTTTTACGTTTTTTCTCCCTCCTGAGAAATTTGTGACTGACGTTGTTTCTGCACTCACCGATTCAATTATTCTTGTGTTCCTTAAAAGATATAATAAAGGGTAGTAACTCAAATAATGGTTCGATATTTAAAAACAAATACAAATATAATACAAATAATAATCTATTAATCAATATCAAGCATTTTGAGATGTGTGTACGTAAATCATTTCAAGCATATTCAGATGTATTTCCCTAATAAACAGAGAATAAATTTCAAATTAAGCACAAGTTGAATACAAGAACACGGTATATACATGATAATTCATCTTAATTTGAGAAAAGACTAGAAAGTTCTTTTGTCTTTACAACCAGGTGGTTACCAATCATCTTGAGGCATTATAAAAGTGTCATTGTCCTTTCTTAGAATTGTAAGTTTCGGCCCAAAGTAACTTATTATGTAATGGGAACCATCTGCTGGTCCAACAACCTGCAATGTACACAAAAAAATTTAAGAGTAGAATCTATCTTAGTAATATTCTAAAATATATTTTTTTTTATTGAATTGACATACTAATTCTGTCAATTATTTAAATGGTCATAACTAGATTTAAACCTATCCTTTTAAGACAGCAATATAAGACACTTTATTTATTTTATTATGAATAGTGAGACAACTTTTTACTTTAATTTCAAAAACAATGTTGACTATTATTATCATTACTCTCATGTTAATGATCCAGTGTGTTGTATAAGTTTGTAGTTCAATATGAAAACAATACAAATGTTAATAAGTCTGTTTAAAATAATAAAAAAAATACATAATCTTCTTTGTATATTAGAGAATGTTGCATGAAAAGGGATTAACTTCTCATAAAGTATTTGATAAAAATAGTATAATAATTACTATCAATTGTACTATTACTTACTTAGTAATCTACAATAAATGTAACAATACAAATATTTTACCTGTAATGCTATTAAGATTATGTCAATTAATTGTCCGAGAAACATGAAACCCAATGTGCAGAGCTTAGCTAAGCCTAAAAATTAAAAAAAAAAAACATTAAATTGATCTAAATGCAAATAGGAAACACAAAAAGTTTAATAGAAAAAACTTTATTTTTAGAAGCAGAATACATAGGTTGCCAAGAGGCCCCCAGGCCCTTCCAGACAACACATAAAATTATACAATTGAAATCATCAATTAAAATTTAATTAAATATTTAACTTACCAATAGCAGGATAACCAAGATAAAATCTGTCAATGCCAAACATGCCTAAGAATAAAGACAATAATAAAGCTGTTTCATACCTATACCCACTCCTGAAAAAAAAACAGTATGTTTATACTCCATAATTTAAAAATATATGTATAATAATCTACAAGTAATAAAAAATAAAGTTAAAAGTTTTTCATAAAAGAACAATCTTAAAAGATATTTACTCAATTCCAATGTTTCATTTTATATGGAATAGGAAGGTGACAAGTCAAAGTAAAAACGTAACACAGAAGTACCTACGTAAAAAAAAATATCTCAGCCTACAGTATCCCCCTGTAACTATTCAACGCCCCTATAACTGATTCAATGAAACTTTCGATAAAACCAAATTACTATTTAGTTCCGTTTGAGGAATAAGAAGTGAAGGCCATTTTTTTACACAAAAAAAACTATTTCATAGTTTGCCTAGGCACAACTACAAAAAAACTTTCAGTTTTGTTTGTTAACAAATCATTTAGTTAGGGTGCCAAGATGTTTTCAACATCAATGCAATTTGGTGTTAAAGAAGTAAAAGAAAAAACATAGATAATTCCACAGCATCACATTCGTTTTATAGTATTAATGTAGCTTGAGACTTATAATCGACTCAAGTCTTGAAATATGCGGCAAGCCACTTGACAGTTTAGAATAGGGGTTCCCAACCTTTTTGTACCTGCGTACCACTTGACTTTTTGAGAAATTTTGGCGTACCACCAGACCTAAATATTTTAATAAACGTATAATATTTACTCTTCTGAAAGTCTTTAAATGTTTTTGAGTAAAATTTCTAAGAAAACTTCGCATTCAATGGTTAGATGTTTATTTATAACAAACTTATAAATAAACAAATTATAAAAATTTGTTATAAATAAATCATAAAAAACTTATAATAAAGGAGAAATAAGTTTAAAATGGTATTAATTTACAGTTGTGTTTATTACCTATAAAAACATACAAATAAAAAATAGTCAACTCAGCAAAATCTGATGCAAAAGTTTAAGATTTCCCTTTAAAATAATGTTTAGGTTTAAAATAATGAGTAATATATTTGCGTGCTCACTGCACATGCCTACAGAAGCAGATATAGCATTATGTTTCTCACATCACTCATGCGTACCACCTGAAATATTCCCGCGTACCACCAGTGGTACGCGTACCACCGGTTGGGAACCCTTGGTTTAGAACAAACAAAATTGAAAGTAAATATTTAATAACTCGTTAGGTTACAATAAATTGATGAATTACAATGAACTGAATTGAAAGAATAGAAACTATATAGCGCTTTATTCTGGTTGGGATAAGAGTTGTTCTTAAAGAAAATGTCCTGCTTATGGTTTGAATTAAGAAACTTTAATCATCACACAAAATGCAGTACATTTCGCAATATACAAATACAAAAGACACATGTAAACATATACATAAAAAACAACATATTTTAAGACTCTTCGAAAAAGGCTAAACAAAAATCTACAAAATAGTACTGCTGTACTGGGAAATGCAGTACATCTGGTCACCCTACATTTAGGACCACCAAAACTTATTACAAAGTATGTGCCCCTATTTGCGTGTTTATACTTGAAAATTTTCACTTATCACTTAGTGCATAAATTTGGTTGGAGAAGAGGAAATATTGATGAATATAGTTATGACAGAACACTGTTAATGTCTTTACTATAATAATTAGTAATATTTGTATAAATGAATACAAATTTAAACAAAAATTCATACACTTACGTATATTCACATTCTATATCTTTTTCAAAAATTGTTTCATTAATCCCAGTTCCTGGTTTACAAACTAATTTATCAATGGTTTTACAATAAACTGAAATAAATAATATTTAATTAGCAACAAATTTTAGAATGTTTAATCGAATACAATTAGTTAATTATTTAAATCTTTTAAAAAGATTTTTAAAGATAGATTTACTAGGATATTTATGGTAGTTGCTCTTGGCCTAAAATCAAAATAGTTAAATTCTGTTAACATGAAATCTTTTAACAAGAAATTAGAGCCAAAATGTAATTTATGTAAAATGTTATTTTTACATGAAACATGTTAAATTTACTTTCATTTCGACTTAGCATTGAATAAAACATATAATTAAACTATAATTTAAAAAACTAATTAAATATTTTCTTTGAATATTCTTTAAAATACCAGATTAAAATCCTAAAAAGTTCAATATTTTTTATGAATAAACACAAGCACCAAGTAATTCCACAAAAATTTTACCTTTAGCAGTATTATTTTTTTGACATGATCTAGGTTGCTGCGTGTTGGGATCAATGTCAGGTTGAAGGCAAAGATACTTAAAAAAAGTTAAGGTACAATGCAAGAATGAAAAGTAAAAATTCAAGATAACAAATTTTATAAATAAAAGTTTTCTTAATCTCAAAATAAAAACATATTTACAAATTTAAAAAAAACATACTTAATTGCAACACACACTTAAATAAGGTTTGTGGGTCTACATTTAGTAGGTATAATGAAATATAGAAAGGTAATGACTATCCAAGAAATGGATGAACTGATACTTTTAAAATTACTATTAAACTAAATACTTGCCTGAATGCTTCAGAGCTTTTGTTCTGACCAGGATTTTTCACTTATCTATTATTAGTATGAAATGCATATCATATGCTTATAGTATTTAATACAGAATACATAGAGCAGCTACATATAAAACTAATTTGGTAGTTTGGATATTAATTATTAATAAGCTATGCCAGCTGTAGTATTTAAACTTTACATGGTGATTGGGATATTTTGTGCGAAATAAATTAAGATAGTTTCGAATTTCTCATATATTGCTAAAAGACTTATGGTCTTTGGGGAGGTCCACAAGAAAAATGTGTAAACAATTGCTGTCTACTGCTTAAGTTAACAGTCATACCATTTTGCTGTGTATTAGAAAAGAAGTTGAAAATAAAAGATTAAATAAAAGGATATTGTCCCATCAACAAATTGGAGCAGTTTGCTTCATATATCGGCTCATGTGAAAATAGTCCATTACTATTTTGTGTATGAGTTAACAAAAATCCTAATGTAAGGAATAACGAATTCATTCTTTTATGGAGTGAAATTTCGTTTAATATAAATGAATCAATTAAATCAAACAATGCAAACAACCGATCACGATATATCCATAAAATTGAAGACTAACTTTTTCTTTTCAAAACAAGAAAAAACAATTTTTCACAATTTTCACAATTTTTTTGTTTGTTTGATGCGATGATTCTGGGTACCATATTCAAGCCAATTTACGTAGCTTCAACACAGCCAAGCATTGTTTTTAATTAAAACCATATAGATTTTAGACTTTAAACACAATTTTGAATCTTCTTGGCTAAAATATGAAAAACTCTCAAAATATGTATTCTTTTTTATCTTGATAAAAGGCCTAATATCGTTTCCTTGAATTTTGAATGATAAAGATGATGAAGCCAACACCTGAGCTTCAGCCTAAATTCCATCGCTTTACTTTTGCTGCCCTATTTAAATGAGGCGGCAGTTTTAGTTGAATTGACGCTGTCCTAGGGATATCAGAGAACAATTGGTAACAAGTGTTGTAGTTTTAAATGAGAATAAATTACTAGGGTCGGCGTAAGGAACGATATCGTACGCAGGCGTGAGGAGTTGGACATTTATGGATTTTACTGGAATATATAATTCGACAGTTCGTTTTATAGTAAGGCAGTGTCAGAAAAACTTTAACCAGACCCCCGTATCACATAATTGGGATGTAATTGTTTGAAACTCTTGATATTTATTTAATAAAAGGAGATGAAAGAGAAGGGAGTGGGTGCAGTGATGGAAATTCATCAAAAAAAATTATTCGCAATCTATGTGACTAACCCAAAAAACTAGGCGCAAATGATGAATATCTCAGGGCATTTTTTTTTTTAATTATTACATATGCCATTTTTCATTACATTAAAACTATGTTTATTACACATAAAAGCCATTATTTATTACAAATATTTGTGCATTATATTCATGCGCTATGGACGTCTACCAACTGTGACATCTTCAAACCAAAGCTGGATTACATTTCTTGAAGGAGAGCATTCGTTATTTCATATTATTTTGTTCCCGATAGATTTTTTTCACTCTATTTTTTTTTTTTAAGTGAAAAGGTGTATATTGACGATTTTTAAAACTGCGACTAAATTAATTTTATGGTCGTAAAACGGAAAAAAAAGTAGTATTTTGCGTCTAGCGACCGAAAATTTCGAATTGAGGTGCCCTTCCACTTCCCTACGTCCTGATTTCTACTTGTATTTTTCAGAAATAAAGACAATAACAGAAGAACCGTCTTAATTAGTATATAAAAAGTCAATTTAAAATGTAAAAATATAGTTACATGAAATATATTATTTAATACGGAAAGCTGGGGGGAGTTTACTCCTTCTCTTTTAGTATTTTAACCAACAATTCATTTATAATATATATGTAACATGTCAATATATTTATAAACTTTGAAGCTTTTGACACTTCTTTAACTTGATTCACTTAAAAATACCCCAAAAAAGAAAACAAAGAAACATTTCAATTTTTATGTAAAATGTTTATTCGGAATGATAAAAATACGTTATACATGTTGAAGTTTAACCAACCTTAATGTCCTTGTTTAAAAAATGTTAGATTTAAAATTATCTCGCACAAAAGATGCAGAGTTCTGGATTAAATACATTTACAAATAACTAAACAAATATTTTAAAAACAGAAAAATATAAATTCATAATATAATTTGAAAGAAATCAATAGTATTTCATTTGCAATATATATATTTTATTGAAGAGCTTAATAAAAGGGGGAAACTTATCATCTTTCAAGGAGGGAATAATAAGTTCATTGACACAAAAATCTTGATTTTTTTTTCAAAATGTCCCATAGCATATGTTCTTCCACTAACTCATCAATTAATTACACTTTACAAATAGTTACTAATAATTTTAATTAAATATGTATCTTATACAGATAATCTTCATAAAATAATAAAAAAATTTCATAATTAGGACTCTTTCATCTTACAATACAAACTGAATTTATTGTAATTGATAAGAAATACCTTGCTTGAAATAATTGAACTTTAACAAAGTTAACTCTGACTTAAATTTAATTTAACAAATGTAGTGAAAACATATAAGTTAATAAAATTTGGATTAAGGGGATATGGAAATAAGGGGATACATTGGTAAAAAAATTGATTTTTCAGTTTTTACTTCTTATTATTCACAATATTTTTCTGAACATTTGCTGAAAGTTTCAAAATGATATATTCTGTAGGAAAAAAAAGTTACTAAACTTTTTCTGGAGTCATCGCTTGAAGTTTGAACCCATATTTTGTCTGCTGTCAACCTTTTTTTCTCTGTCTCGCATTGTTTAATTCCTGTGTTTAATAAATTCTTCAGGCTTTTTTGCTAATCAAGTTAGAATATTGAAAATTTTAACATGTGTTCTTGTAAAAATGGTGTAATTGTGCATGGAATAAGGTTTACTATTTATAATTTTTTTAAATGTTGAATTCAATAATTTGTACATTTGTTTTGATTATTTCGAAATTTTCAGTATACACGCATGTTACTTTTTTATTGTAGCTCACATTTCAAAATCCATGCATCCCAATGGTTTTAAAAATGAACTATAAAAGTTTGGTGGAGTTATTCTTGAAATTGAAAGAGGAGTAGCATTTTTAAAAAAATTTAAAAATTTATTTTAAAAAAATTAAAAACTATTTGTAAATATTTGTTTTTATTGTTGGAAAATGTTTATTTAGAGTAAACATTGCATATAAAAATAATAGAATTTACAATTTTATGTTATTATTTCTAAAAATAATGTCAAAATGAAATATTAACCGAATTTTAAAGCATCAACTCTTCTGACTTATGTATATGAAAATGGAATTTAAATACTTTTACACAACTACATAAATTATTTATAGAAAATAAATATAAACCCATTTTATTTATGAACACAACTCTGCACATGTTAAATAAATGAAAATTTTGTCCTGTTTGAATTTGCTTTTTACCTAAGAAATAGACATCAATAGAAACGATATTTTTTAAGCAATTAAAATCTTAGTAGTAGGTTAACTTCTTATATACATATATGTATGAAAATTATGTAGCAGATTCCTTAGCGATCAGTCTACTAATAATTTTGACAACCTTTTTTTTAACATTTGTATTTAATGTTTATATAGTATAAAAATATACTAACTACAACTGGTATAAAAACATTTCTTCAAATTGTAGTACTATTCATTTAGATAAGGAATACAAAAATTTTCTGATGTTTTCTAAAGTTTTTCATTACAATTAAATAATACTTAATAAGTTTGTGGTAGCTAACACTTATAAAAAATAACTTCAAACTATGTACATGATAAGTGTTATTAGTTTCGATTTCTCTTTTAAAAACATAAAATGCACAATATTTGTTCAAGAGTTTGTTACATGCATTTAGGTATGGTTCCTTTGAATTATCGTCGCACTAGAGCAACACAAGGGCTATTACATGCATTCAGGTGTATTAGATTAGAGTATTGGAAACCCAGGTTCATTCACAGGCTTTGAAACACTTGTATACCGAAATACTTTGTTTTTATGCTTTTCCATTTAAAAATTTTATTTGTTAAAAAACAAACACTGATCAATTTAAAAGTAGATTTGGGTTATTTTTGCTTTGATAGTAAACACTATAAATTACACAAATATTTGTTTATACAACATAACTGGCCAATTACAAAACATTAAATGTACTACCATCAACATATCTGATTCAGAGTCATTCGAACATGAGGTAATATGCTACCAATCTTCATTGTAATAAAACACCCACACATCATCATAGCAGCACAAATTAGAAATATAACGCTATTTCCACCAGAGTTTCTTTCTCCGTGCAATGACAACAGAATTATGCAAGTGATAATATTCAAGGGAACTCTGAACCAGTTCATAATGTTCGCCCTGTGGGATTCAGGTATGCACTCGCTCTTGATGTACCCGATGGCCGG
Source organism: Hylyphantes graminicola (assembly GCA_023701765.1). Lineage (NCBI taxonomy): Eukaryota > Metazoa > Arthropoda > Arachnida > Araneae > Linyphiidae > Hylyphantes > Hylyphantes graminicola. The sequence goes on from CM043121.1 coordinate 25,258,419, forward strand.
GAAATATATCCCGATCGCAACTTCCAGCAGAAAGAATGACCCTGAGGCTATCAGAATGTTGGTTTCAGGAGAGCTTGTGGCGATGGCACAGCCTATTTGGGACACTGCAGCCAATGCCACAGCAAGCTGTAGCAAGGAATGCGGCTCGACTTGACGGTACAGCCCGAGTTGGTAGAAAGAAGAACCGATCATGATGCAGACCATGAAAACAGAGAAAACAATACCAAGAGGTGGATGAACCGAATCCAAAATGGGTGTCCAAAGAAATACAAATACGTACATTACGCTCTCAAACAGGGATTGGACAACTCCCAGCATTAATATGAGGGGTTTATTTAGTATGACTTGCAAGCCTTCTATGCAGATATTTTTAGAAGACGCTTGTGTCTTTCCGTAGTTTTCCCGCCATATCTTTGACATGATGACGCAACTGAGAATGAAGCAAGGTATGGCTAGGATGAAAGGAGACACAGGTCCAAACATCAAAACGTCGGACGTGAAATTGGCTATAACTCCAGCAACAATGGCAAGAACACCATTCCAAAAGGTGGCCTTGGAAAATGTTATGGCAATCCATTCCTTAGGAAAGTCATAGTTTTGTATGTGCTCATACACATACCAGGATTCGAATACGGAAAAGAGCAATGATGTGGATATGCCTCCGAGAAGTCTACCAAGCAACAAAATGTTGTAATTTGGGAATAACTTCATAAAGCAGCATAGTGAGTAGGTAATGCAAAACATCATGCACATGCGTTTGCGACCAAACCGGTCAGCCAAAGCACCGGTCCCGGTACCAAATAAAACACTGGCAGAAAATCCCACAACATACAACACTGCAATCTGGAAGTTGGTGAAACCATAGTGGCTGTACAGTTTGTAAATGTAAGGTCCTTGGAGCCAGTCGCCAAACAGTGCCAAGAAGTACACAATGAAATATTTCCGCTGAAAGATGTTGAAGTGGAGATTGTTTGTCACAGGGAGGTTTGTTTTGCTGGCTTTTACCATAAGCTGGAGGGCTGTGCACACGCTGATTGAGATGAGCAAAAATACATAGATGAAATATGTAAACCAACTTTTAGGATCCTGAAAGAAAAAATCGGACATTAAAAATGTGTCCACAGTAGGGCTTAAAAAAAAATTTTAAAAATAAATTCCTTAAAATAACTACAGTGTTATTTTAGTTTTCCAAAATATGTACCATAGAACATTAATACATATTGAGGAAGATACCTTGAAGGCTCTAAAGGTTTGTTTTCTCCCACCTGGGAAATTGCAACTTAACCCTTTTAGTCCCAATGACAATTTGGCATCATTATTTTAGAAATTTTTTTCTGATCGTCTATAGCCATTTATGATATCAAAAAGCAGATAATTCGATTCTTCTAACTTTTTTCTATTAGAAAATATTTCTATTGAACCCAATGGATGTCAGTACTGAGTGCTTCTACCTATGTTTAAAAAAATCATAATATATATAATCATTTTTCTCTTTTCGTAATTTATTAAAAATATTTACACATTTCCCCTTATTGATAAAAAAAAAGACTTTTTTAGAGGCTTAGTTACTATCTTTTCATAAAATACATTTGGTTTCTGAAAACTTAATACTGAAAGAAATCTAATTTCAATTTTAAGGAACCTTTTATGCAATTTCTTTACTTTATTTTATAAATTGCTTTCCAGTTCATGTTCGCCATTCCAGAAATGGAACCGTTACAAAGAAAATAAGTAAAAAATCCAATGACTAAAATAATACAACTTATGGCAACCTAAATGCAGTACTAGTTTTACTTATCATGCAATCATATAAAAAAAATTTTATCTGGGAAGTTGGGGAACAAATACCTTGTACCAAGCAGGTATTTTGACCTAACAAAAATGTGCAATGTCGAAGAAAATATATGTAGCTATAACAATAATTACACTCTACAAATGCAAAATGTTAGAAAAATATAGAAAAAGGAATTTAACATGGTGAGGTCCTCTGGATATACTTATTTAATTAGTTTTTTTAGAGGATATTTGTCATAAGTTTTGTTGTTAGATTGTTTTTTAAGTCTATTTTCAAGCCAATAAAACCTGGAGAGAAAGCATGGAAACAAGGTAAAAAGCAATGGAATCTGAAATAGAACTTTAAGAAAGGAAATATTTACTTACCCAGAGATGCTATAGTATAAAATTAATTAACTTAATATAAAGTATTACTCATTTAAATTAAAGGAAAATTAGAGCAAAATTCATACATTTATTTTTATGTGGCTATCATGGCTGTTTTACAAGATATATCATATGAAGTTTATTTAGAAGTTTTTAAAGAATATTACACTTCTTAAAAATGTAAATGATATTCAAATTTCATCCTTTAAGTATCGATTCGAAATCCTTTTAAGTATCACAAAAAGGTATTTTATAACAGATTGTTTTTCAATAAATGTTAGGAGATTGAATTTAAATGTTCTTGTAAAGGTTTTAATTTTTTAAAAATTATATAGAAAGGAAATAAAATTTAGTAAATGATTGCATTGCTACTTACATAAATTACTGATACTTCTTCGGTTGAATTGGTTAGTGGGAGAATCATCTTTTTCACTTAAATTTAGCCCAGAAATAGTTCAATGGTATTTTAGAATTTGACACACAAAAAAAAGCTGAAAAAATCAAACAATTTAAATCACAAAACTGACACATTTAAAAATTCAAAATGAATTTTTTTTAAAAAAATCGCACTCTTTGTGAGTTTACATTTAAGAAAAACTTATATCGTAAAGTTGAATAACATTATTGAAGAACAAGAATATTTCTAAACAACCTTAAGAAATCAACAATAATCCACTCCTATAAATTCACTGATTTAATAAGTGAATTTGACAGGAAAATTTTCAAAAGCATAAAATGTTTGGTGTACGTGGTATTTGAATTGCATTTTAGTCGAAATTCTATAAAATGTAAAACTCCACCCACATCATTGATAAAAAAAATTTACCGGTAGTTTTCCTCAGTAGATTATTGTTAGAACTGGTTTTTCATCATCATAAAAATGAATTATATAGTAAGTTCACATAAAAATTGCCGCTTTGTTTGGACAGAGGTTACTGAGTCGTGTTTCCTACATTCAATCATTCATGTATTTGTTTTGGTTTCTAGTGCGAAGTTGGTTGGTTGGTTAGTAGACATATATTTTCAGGCTTGTGTGCTCAACGAGCTTATGTGTGCTTGGTCAGGCGCCACCTCTACAATTTAGACATGCCACTGAAGAAAAAGGAAATATTCTCTAGGAATCTGTACCCATGAGAAACTGCGCAATGACAGCCCACAAGACTTTCGGACCCAATAGATTTACCGAACACGTACTCCGCATATACTCGACAGTCGACAACCACAAACATCCATGCCTAATCGGGATTTGAGCCCAGACCCAGAAGCTGCAAAGCTATGCTCCAAAGGCTAGTACTTTAATCAATGCACCGCCGGGACAACTCCTGCGAAGTTGCAGTTACGATCATACTTTCTGGTTGTCTTTGTATTTCTGCGGTTCCCTATTTAGCTTTAACACAGCTACGTACGTTCTCAGTGGGTTTTAGATGACGGCTTCTTTTCTATTTTCGCTCTTGAAATTCCAAGAGTGCATTGATTGTTTCAGTTTCTTCTATTTATTTCTAGCTTTTTGTTCGATTTTAGAGTTATTTACTGCAACTTGTTTTTATTCTTGCTATTTATTAAACTTTTACTTGTTTAAATAGGGTTGTTCCACGGAGGATCTGGCAATAGCTCCGCTGTCTTGTTTTCCTTTCTCTCGAATTACTTATATTTTGGTTAAGTTGGTTCATTGGTACGCCTATATTCAAGTTAGTGGGCTTGGTCAGCACGCAACCCTTTCTGTACCTGTACCACCAACCAAAGCAAAAGTAATTCGAGATAAAGAAAACAAGACCGCTGAGCTATTGCCAGATTTTTCGAGAAACAACCCCATTCCCTTAAATTTCAGCATGCTAAGCTTTACCAAATCGTAAATGTTGCTAGAAAAGTTCGGTATGAGTTTTTATGCTACTCACTTATATCGGGTGTACCAACACATAAACAAATGTTATACCAGTAAGCCCAAAGAACAAACAAAAAGTACCCCTGGGACTATTGCCACTCAGGATGTGAAACGCCCATTGCAATCAAGTGATGAGATGAAAATAGGGTTACTGGAATATCTGCGTATGAGGGTTGCGACATGATGCTCTCACCTGATTGGCTGGAGCACAGCCATGCTCCAGAAATACGGCGCTGTTATTTTTTCCCCGTAGACATTACACGGTGACTCAGCGAAGCTCTAATAAATCGCATCTAAACGATATAATCAAAGGATTGTAACCACAATTTGTTATTGATTTTGTTTTTAATGATCTATATTCTTCAATATTTATTCTTTTTTGGATTAAAATTCTTAACGGTAAAGCTGTAATCCATGTTTTAATACCGGCGTGTGTCATTGCTATGGAATACAAAAGTTGTTTAAACTCGGAAAAAGGGTAATGGGACAAAATATCGCGACCGAAATATCGAGGGCCAAAATATCGCGGCCGAAAGCGGCCGAAATATCGTGCGCCCAAAATATGCACGATATTTCGGCCGGCGATATTTTGGCCGCGATATTTTGGCCCGCGATATTTCGGCCGCGATATTTTGTCCCCAAACCCGGAAAAAGTGTATAAAGCTTTACTTTTTAATCTTTGTTTTGTAAATTAAACATCATGTGGACTATTACATTTCTAAAAATAGTATTTTTTATCATTATACTACCAGAAAATGTCATTTTTAATGTCGAAGCTAACAGACGGTATTTGGCATGTCTATGGCATGCGTTGGCGGAACAATAGTTGGCGGGGTAACGTAAACAAACCGCAAATCAAAGTCATTGCTTACTTGAAAGTTGAAAACATTCTTATTTCTTCCAAACTAAGCAACAACATAATGTTTATATGTGTAAAACTGGAAAAAATAACTAGTTTTGTTTTATTGGCGAGTTTGGCTGAGCGATAACGATTTTAACATGGCACACCTGCTAAGCCCCTTGTCGTTACCCTGTACAGCACACAGTGTGTTGAAGGTACCCTAGATGAAAATTAGTCCCTCAAAAGTTTTTCTCGTTCTCCGGATTTCATCAAAACTATTAGCAAAACGACTATAAAATAATCGCTGGGCACATATATGTCACCATCCAGCAGTGTGAAAGGTTAAATCATTAATTATAACAGTAAAACCACCAAAGTAATATGTTATCCTCCAAGCAAGTAGATCATAAAATTATTATATAACATTACATTATTTCTAATTTTTGAATACTAATTAAAATAAGGCCAACTAAAGCAATTTAATTCAAATTCTGATTGTTTAGCAATATTCTGAAACGATTCGTTCTTGATTTGAAACTGTTATTTGCATCTTATTGTACTTTTGTAGGGTGCCTCGAATTAATTTTCGTTTTCGAATTAAAAAAAAATATCATTCCCTTTGTTTGTTCCTCCAAATGAAAAAAAAAACAAGTACTACGGGGCTCAAAGATTCGAAATACGTCAATTTTAGTCAAATTATCAGTAGCTTTTGTATTTACACTCTTATTATATTTTCAGTAGAGTATCAGTAAGTTCAATAAATAGCAGGAATCAAAAAAAGTTGCACGTTAAGAAATATAAAATAGAACAGACTAAAATTGTACTATATATAATTGTTGACACAAAAAAAAAAAAAAACACACACTAATTTTGAAAGTGAAATACAAACAACCAATGAAAAAGTTCAGAAATGAAAACAGGAATCAATCGTATAACTATTTTTTTTTTATATGAAGAAACAAACTGAGCAGATAAGACTTTTTCACCTTTTGTACTTTTTGTCCACCTGTCTATCCTTAGCCCTCTTTCAACTAACATTCCAACCATTGGAATTGTTATATTTTATTTTGTTTTAAAGGTGACGTGTATCAGAGGCCAATCCTTTAAATTTTTTGTTCGTATGATTTGCCTGTCGGCACCTCCCTTTCATTTAGCATTCAGTTAGTTTTTTATGTTTTTCATTCATTCATCAGGTTTTTACTTCTTTGAATAGCATTGTATGTATACCTGTATTTTATAATTTGAAGCTCGTCTGTCTGCTCTTGATGGTAATTACCACTTAACCACTTACCGTGTGAGGCATCGCACTCGCATCAGTAAGGGTTGTGGGTTCTGTCCTCGGCGGTGCTCGCAGTTCTGATGGTTGCTGGGTCAGCGTTTGTATACGACTTTGGTGACTAATGGTGGATGGGGCACGTTAAATATGTCGCGGTCACAAAGTCCTCCATGTTCCCATACCAAATTAATGCCTATAGTTGTACCAGATCAGGGGGTTATCGCCTTTGATCTGGATCCAAATTCCGATGTGTGAGTGAGAATGCATGTGTGAAAGGGACCTTTGTGTAGAACGGATGTGTTAGGCTGACAAGCAAAAGTCGGACTTCCTCCCTTTGGCGCTCAATGAGAACGGAAGCCGCCACTCTTCGCCTTAAAATCGGTTAGTTCTCTACTCCGGGCTCGGTTTTTGAGTGGCATTAGAAAAAACAGCACTTAACCCCTTTGAATTCCTTCGGAACTATCAGATTTTCAGTAAGATTCTTTGTAATTGTTCAGATTCTTAGTAACCATATGAATTATTTTTTTAAAAGTCGATATCATCGGAGACCTACCTTTTAGGGAAGGATATATCCTTTTTTATTTAAAATATTTATTTCAAAAACATAATATACAAAAAAAAATAGTTCAAATGGCACGTTTCTTCTTGGTCTTAGTATTTATTTTTAGTTGGGAAAATTTATTTTGAAAATGAAAGATTTTTTTATTTTTTTTTTAATGGGGATCTAAGTGTTTTAAATCACAGGAAGGCTTTATTCTTTTCCAAGGAGGAAAGGAGACTTAATTCTTGAAACAAAATCATTAAATAATTAAAATTAAAGAAAAAAATTAATGGTAGGTGGTGATTATTAAAAATGTGACTTTTTTATGTAGTATTTTTTCTTCTTTAAACAATTAAAGAAAAGTTAGAATTAAAAAAAAAAGGCTTTCCAAATTAGAGACAGGCGTGATACCTTTCCAAAACCGAGTTCATCCTATAGTAAGCAGATGCTTTTGAATGATTAAAGTTAAGTAATATAATTCAGATTAATTGTCACTCTAAACGTACAAAAGAGGAAAAGGCAAAACACATGTAAAAAAGTATAAGTGGGATTTTATCGCTGAAAATAGCAATAAAATAACAATTTCAAATCTTAAAATATCAATTATAAATGTAGGGAATTTTGCAGTTTGGACCAGTTCTACACAAAAAATTTACCTTAGTGTGTTAGTGTTTAGAGACGTTTTTATTGTTCACAGCACTGCAGGCTGCATTTATTTTCTTGATAAATACCGGCCTATATTCATTCTATGGAAATAAAAAATTTACTGGCATATATGAAGTGAAGAATGTAGTTGTCCCATACTCACATTTTCCAACGTATAACTAAGGTATAGGGTCCTGTCTGTTCATTTGCAAATTCGTCCAATTGAAATTACTATATTTTCAAATGTCGAATGTCGCCAATGAATTGACCGGATATTTGGAAAAATGTTAGTTTTGCAACTGAACCCTATAGAATTTTCATGTTAACCAACCATGTTAAAGAAAATTTTGTTTTCTCCAACTTTGTGTCACAAAGTTATATTAAAAATGTTTAGAAAAAAAGTTATAAGCCAAAAACTGGAAAATGGGCGAAATTTCGAATGTTTTTTCAAGATGGCGGAAAACGACGCAGACATGGGATCGGTGGGGACTTTTGATATTTTACTTATAATAGTGTACCAAAGATATATACCAAAATTTAGCTGGGTGCGAATTTTCGGTAATTGAAATGTCTATTTTGACTGGACTATAAAGGAAATTTCCTTAAAAAAATCTTTAAATAAGAGAAGTTTATAGACAATACTTCTTTTTTAATCTTTAAATGAATTAATCTTTGAATGAATTTGATTTTTTTCAATGAAATTTTTAAAAAGTCACCTATTCACACTTTTATAATAAATCAAAACATTTTTTTGGGAGTGTCTTATTTTATTTTAATAGTTACATAAAGGTATAACCACATTTTTACATGATTCGAACATCACGTTTGAAAGTGACACATTGACCATTCACTTTCTCTCTGATACATAAACATCAAAACTAAATAAATATAGGAAAACTGAATTAGCTAATCTTTACTCTGTCGAAATGTAACTTTCAGCTTGTCATTTAATTTTTTTTAACACATTTCATTTTCCTTTATAGCAATGGGACTAGGATTTCAATTTTCAGTAAAAAATTTCAAATTTGTAATAATTCTGTCATTACCTATAAAATGGCACTGCAAGCCTCTTTTCGACGAAAATAAAAAGATATTCTTTTAGTTTAGCCGTCTCACCCACTTTTAGAAAATAAGATTCTTCTATTTGATAATATTCAGAAATTTAGTTTTTTCCACTCATTTCGTTATTTTTAACAGTCAATTAATCGAAAGGTTATGTGTTTTTGACTAAAAAGAACTGTCAATAATTAAACAAACTTTCTTCACAATTAATAAAATTTAAATGTGTCCCAATTTGTTTAACTCCGACACTATTCAAATCGAACATGACTGCTTAAACGTGAAAGGAAAATTAGAAAGACTACACATGACAATATCCATTAATAAATGCTTAATGAAATGTAATATTCATCAAATTTGTATTCTCAAATGTGTCGGCATTATAAAATATAGGAAACAACTCAAGTAAATGTAGAAATTGGCAAGAGAACAGAATAAAAAAGTTCTTAGAGCTAACTAACTTTCCATCAGTAAGTACTCTCGTAGCGGTTCGAACTGAAAATGAAATGACGGTCGACAACAGTTTTCTGTCGCTTCACTGCAAAAATTGGTGAAACCAGTAAACATAGTGGTGCCATTTTCTACCAACTTCCACCCCGTTTACAGAATAACGTTACACTCATTATTTACGGTGTGATTGACAGCTTTTCGGATGCCTTGGCGACATATCCAGTTTTGTCTAATTATCCCGTTTTATCCAACTCTCTCGTCTGGATAAATGACTGAACGGCACATCAACAAAACTGGCAAGTGATTGGAGAAATCACTAGTTTTTCTGTGATTTTGAGGCTTCTATCTTCTGCCTAAGGATAGATATATTTCTGTGTCTAGAACTATGTCTTTTCTCGATGTGGCCAACCAACTAGTAAAAATTGCTGGCCGATGATTAACCCAATAAGTTTTCACTTCTTGGCTCTCGGTTTGTATTGGCACTATATCTTACAACTAGCCAAAGAACTCATTCTTCAATCTTGGATTGACGTTATCCACAGATTGTTATTTTGTGTGTCAAGTAATCCATTTTCCATTACTGCTATGTTTGGAATATTCTTGTGCCAACAACTTGACCCCTTACTAACAATGGCGACAATTTGACAAACAAACACAGCACTTCCAACACCATTTGTCTTCGCTGAAATGTCTAATGAGATCGTTGACCAACCAACCACTTGCCAGCAGTGACAACAAACTGGCAAAATAAAAAAAAAATCATGCAATTTATTGCCCTCTTTGCTATTGATGAGGTCGTTAGTCAAACTCTATACTATCTAAACACCGGCTGTAATTTCTCAACTTGGATCCAACGAACAAAGGGTAAATTCTCAATGACACCCACACCTAGCGGCTACCATGTCATCGTATTGCTTGAGTATCACATTGCCGTACTCGTCGAAGTACAGAAGGGAGATGGACACCAGTCTGTCTGGCACGCAGCAGGGCAGCTTGACCGCCTGAGTCAAGCCGAGTTCGTGGGCTATGCTCTGGACGGTGGCATGATTGGTGGGCCGCTGGTTCTGTCCCAGTGGGAAGTTGCAGTCCCCTTTGCACTGAAATGCGTTGTAGCCTTTTGGACTGATGATCCAGGCCGCCCAGCCTATGCGCTCGAAGTCTATGTAGAGGTCGTGCCTCGCGCAGGATCCGTTTCTGTTTGGCTGGGAGAACATATCCATGTCGAAGCCTCTTTTGGTCCGGGCCATGTCTGTCTGTGGAGGTTTGTTCGGCTCCAAGTATGTATGGTAACCTAAAGTGGAAATGTAAAAATTAGTTTTTGGTACTTCTTACAACTGATGGAATTTTTTAAGTTGCAAAAGAATTCGATTTATTAGCATTGAAAAGATTATAAAATAGACAAATTAATGGACTACATTATGTTGCACTTTAAAGATTTATGTTTGAATGTGACCCACCCAAAGAGACATTGTTCATACTTACTGGAAGGAACACGACTCTGTAGAAGAAACACGATATTTTAAATCCTCTTTAATGGATAATATCTCGCAGATTATAATTGTAAAATTTTTAAATTTCACGTGCATGAAAAACAGTGCAAACCCTTTAATAACCTTGTCTCTTACATTATATTGCAATCAACTCACTTTAGACGTATTAGCATGATTCTTAAGAAATTAATTGTATGTACACTCTTAAAACAAACGAGTGAAATCCACTCCAGTTGGAGAAGTGTATTTTCGACACTGGAAAGGAGTGAATATTAAATAAGACTGAGTTAAAATCACTCGTTTGGAGTGATCCTGTCGGAGGTTTAACACGTATAGGACCAACACCTTCACTCCAAGAGGAGAAGTGCATTTTCCAGACTGGAGGAGTGAAAATTACTCAGACTGAGTTAAAAAAGCGCGTTCGCTTTAAGAGTGTATAGAGACGGTGTGGATTTAAAAAAAAATATAAACAAAATACTATTACTACAATATCATTTTCAACTACTAACCTTCTATGTTTGAAACGTACTTTCCACTCGACTGTCTACAATCGTCAACAAACAGAACTAGCAGTGGTTGACGGTCAACGCGACTGCCCCTTGCGAAGCGCACTACACCTTTGGGCACTGGCTCACCGTCTAAGCTCCTCACGCTGAGAGTCAGACCTGAAATAGAAAACATATATGATAAGTTATTTTTAGAAAAATAAAATTTTATTTCATCCTCAATTTATTTAAAAGTTGAGGTGAGAACAAGGTTTGAAAGTTTACTCCTCAAGATCATACAATAAAAAGAAATCTGTAAAAATGAAGCACTTTTGTTGCATTTGATTGCAGCTACAAACACAATATTCACAATACTGTTGGCGTATTTTTTCAGCTTGCGCCCTCGCACACGTTATAAACGTGGTAAATGTTTAAAAAAAATGCTTTACAGCGAAAAAATTACAGCGAATTTGTCGGCAGCAGCACCCGAGTTGTTAGATGCGATTGAATTTTTTTTTACAGCGTATAATAGTTATCGGACTAAATAGTAATCCTTACGTAGTAGAAAAGCATTTAAAATAAGCAAAACGTAGAGCTTAATTTAAATTTAGATAGCATTGGATTCATCTTGTAAAATGCAGAACATTTAATAGCAATGAGCAAACTCTTCTCCTGTATGATCATTAAAGGCTAGTATAGTTGCAAGCTTGTAGGTTTATTAGGTATTTGTTTGTTATACGTGGTGTTTCATTTCGAAAATAAAGAGTGATATCAAAATTGTTAATTATCCGACACTGTCTAGTAATAATACCGCTTGTATAATTGAGAAAGAAACGTATTTTAAAAAAATCAGCACATTTAATTAAAATGAAAAAAATAATGCAACCTAATTGTAGGAATAGAAAAGTTCCCTAGAATTTTTTTAAATAAATTCTAAGAATTTAGCGGTTAGATATGAGAAAAGTTTCATTTTTGCCTTTCAGTTACCCAAAGCTATCCTATGATGTATTGAATACAAAAAATTAGAAATGAAACTCAAGTTTATGAGTTCAAAGAAAGTTTTTCAATATCACGGGATGTCTGCCTGAAGATTTCTTTCTATCAAAGAAAAAATTTAATCTGTTGGTATTTATGAAATACCAATTCAAAAGGAAAGACTCACTCAACCTAAATTCGTACCTAAATTTGCCTCATTGTCTTTAATCCACGAAGAAACTGCTTCTTTCACAGAGAAAATTTCCCATCCGGTGGAATGAACACTAATTCTCCTAGTTTCCAGAAGCTTTTTTCGTCGCTTTCTTTTTGTTTTTAGTGGTGGCAGTACTTGGAAAACTTTGAGCTGAAATGTAAAAATAATTCAAGTTAATGCGAATATTTAGAAACAAATATTGCATGAAACTTCATTGTACAGTAAAAATACCTTCAAAATGAAGTTTATGTAAAATACGAACAATTATTTCGTTCATGAAAATTGGGTTATGACTAAAGCACTTTCTAAAATTTATGTTTTTCAAGGCTAAAAGTATCTACGTGACAAGGTGCGTGAAATTGAATAACGCCATTATTCGGACGTTATAGTTTATGTGGAATCTAACAAAGTTTCAATGATTCCGATCAGCAATATTTCACAAAGATAATGTATAAAGTAATATTTAAATCAAAAAGTATATTTAGATCAAAAGTATATTTAAATCACACTAGCGCACAATCAGAACTAGCAAAATTAAAAAAAATTAGCATATATCCGGCACCGAAATCTTAAAAAAAAAAAAAAAAAGTTTACAATAGGCTTGCAAATTTGTAGAAATTTGAGTAAACTCATCATGGAAGCATTTAACCTCTTTTCAACAGAACATTATTCCTCCTTTTCAACAGTTAATTATTCCAATTTTTTAAATTATTTTTAAATTATTATTTTCGTACTTAAAATTTTCTCTCTCGTTTCTGAAATTAAAATCCATAAAAAAATATTTCGATTTCGCTGGTATATTTACTGTATTTTAATCATCAATAAAGAATTTAAGCAAAAATGTTAAAAGTTTTTTTGTTTAATAAAATTATTATAAATTAAAATGAAGTTTTATTATTATTGTCTCAAAACTTTTATCTCTTTACTATCTTTCTCCTTTAAGGTAATGAAATCTGTAAAACTGTTTTTACTGCGAGTGTACATTTACTGTAGTGAAAACATGAAGTCAATGCAACAGAGTGTTTGTCAAATGTTTCTAACCAAAAAATGGTAATGGTGTTCATAAAATAAATTATAATAATGAATAATAATAATTAAATAATAATAAATAGTAATGAATAATAATTAAATAATAAATTTTTATGAAACATAATTAAATAATAATAATAATTGTGTACTATATTATTACAATATTATCAAAATTATGATAAATACATATATATAAGTTTGTAAAGGTACATAAAAGTTTGTAATAGTAACATGATACATTGAATTTCTCCTAAAACTATAGCAATATTTTTTTATCGTAAAGAAATTTCTTTTAAATAATAAGAGTATTTCGATCTTTTCCTAAAATAATGTTTTTAGTGTTCAATGGTCAATGTTTCATTTTAAAGAATGTCCTCTAAAGACAAATACTATAACTCGAAAGTACACTCTATAAAGGCTTATAGTAAGCCTTTATGGTAGTTTGAATGTAGAGGACATTATTTACTATGAAACGTTGACCATTTCATGCAAACACTGCAAACATTATTTTAGGAAAAGATAGAAATACTCATATTACTTAAAAAGAAATTTCTATAAGATAAAAATAAATTACATGAAATCATGAAATGGATTGAAATATCAGACTTCATTGTGTTTATAATTATAAACTTCAACAAAAAATTATAAAATATTAGTTACAAAAAATGCCGTGACGGTTTTCTAAAATCTCGAAGAAAAAAATAACTAATAACATACAGAACTTAGTCCGTTTCCTCAACCTATCCATAGTCTCTTTTACAAAATAAATCAACCGTTTAAAGGGTTACTTTTTGCAAAATATGAAATGACATTTTTTCGATACAATTTTCCTCGATAAATATTTTTAAAGAGAAAGTTTATTATCAATTGCATATGTTTTTACTATTTATCTTAATGTATCAGCTTATTAATAAAGCTATTATTATTACCATAATTGCCATAACTCAATATACCTCTATTTTATAAAAGAATGAAAATGCTCATAATTACCAAAGCCTTCTATTATTTCGTATGATAGATTCATTATGATAGATAAAGGAGAGAAAAAAAAGATGAATGCTATTTTATGTTGTTGTTTTTTTAAATCATTTTATAAAATGGACAAAACATCATGCTAAGCAATAACGTAAAGATATTTAACATTACTTAACAGAGTAAACCTTATCAAAGTAACAGTTTTTGGTAAACTTACCGATCTATATTACCACACAGAAATTAAAATATAAAAAATTATCAAAATCAACGAAATTAAAATATAAAATTTATCATAAATCAACGAAATTAAAATACAAAATTTATCAAAAATCAACAAAATTGAAAGATAAAAATTATAATAAATCAACGAAATTAAAATGTACAATCCTTTAGTTTACCTCCAGTAGTTGTGATTTCAGTGTTTTCGTTTTTCGTTTGTCTTTTGATCTTGGTTTCAGCTTGAAAACATGGAACTCTGCCTCCAAAAGCTTATCTGTTTTATCCGATGACACGTTGAAAAAGAAATGTGATTTATGTCTGGATTCTGAAATTAAAATAAAGATTATTTTAAAAAAAATTAATGTAAACTAAAGCACAAAATTGGTTTAATATCAAAGTACATGTAGTTAATTTTATTCAATGTAATTGGATTTTATTGTCAAAGCAAATACTAAATTGAGGGAAAAAATAATCAAAATTCTAGACAATTTAAATAAATTCTCGTATAACGTAAAAAGTGGTAGGTACTATAATCGTTCAGTCCGTCTGTCGGTCAGTCAACCACTTTTACCGAACGAACCACACGATAAGGTTATATATCAAATTTCATCAAACAAATTTAATTAAAAGTATATTTAAAATCTTAATAACTAAAAAGTTTAATCTACATCGAAATTCCATTTTCATTCTATATTTTCACTGTTGAAAATTCGCGAACGGACGAGAAACTTTATTTAAAATAAAAATAAAACTGTTGCAGAAATATTTATTAGTGCGATGTAAAGTAGTTTGGAATGATGTCATAGAAAAAATCTTAATCTAGTTTTTTCTTTGGTTGTTCATTATATATGTATGAAGTAGTAGTTCAAAACATCTTCAATTTTAAGTTTTTTAAAAGGCCATGGGTCCCAAAAGTTAAGAAAAAGCCTGTATGTTACTGATGAAATTTAAAATCTATATAAAATATTATCTTCCCTCACAAGCCAATAATGGACAAAAATATACATTTTATTGAATATCTAGAATAACATGATCTAATTCACAAAAGAATTAGTCCCAAATGACCTTTCGAAGGACAAATCGAATTAGATCGTCCGAAAAGTTCAGCAGAATACAGCATTCATTACGACTGTCAAAGTAACTGTCAGAATAATATATCCCTAATTAAGGTAATACTACATTGATGTGATTATATTGCACGAATTATTTTCCCGAATGACAGAGATAGAATTACAAATTGATATTTAATTTATGATTCGGCTTCTATGAAGTGCCGAGTATAGCTTGATTATGCGCTTGAGCCAATTTGAATAATTTGTCGAAAAGAGCAGAAAGGTATAGATGAATAACCCAATCGTAATCAACGATAGCACAGCTCAACGGCTGTTTTGATGCCTTGGATTTTGGAGCTGATTTTATAAATTTGAGTGTCGCTGATTTTATTAATTTGAGTCGCTGATTTTAAATAAGAAATAAGTTTTTCTCTAATGTTTCTACGTTTTGAGGTCTACACAATTTTTAGTGTAACTGTTCTATCCCACCTGCCTCTAATTATTATTATTATTATTATTATTATTATTATTATTATTATTATTATTATTATTATTATTATTATTATTATTATTATTATTATTATTATTATTATTATTATTATTATTATTTATTATTATTATTTATTAATTATTATTAATAATTATTATTTATAATTTATTTTTAATTATTTATTATTAATTCTTATTATTATTATTATTATTATTATTATTATTATTGCACTGGTCACACGAAAACAGCAACAACAATAACAAGAAGTCATATTGTGACAAAACCGTTAGAAATAAAAACCTAATACGTATTCAGCAATCAAAACTACAATTTCGGAAATCGAATGAATGATTCACAGCATAGATGCGGAATTTAAAAAACGAGTATGAAACTAAATTGTTTTTATTTATTTCAAGCATTTTTTCGACAGACAAAAACATGAATATCTCAAAAAGTAGAGCTGTAAGAGGAAAACTAATGTCAAAGAAATACATTATTTGCTCACTAATTGTATCACTAAATTTGAACGCAAGAATATTTTAAACTACGATTCAACCAAGTGTCGAATGTGTTTAATTATAAAAACATTTGCGGATTAGCATCAAAGCTCACATAAGAATTTACGTATTGCATAAATGAAATAGCTATTTAATGTTTAAAATTAACGGGTCCAAGTTATTACTTTCTTGAGTGCTTTGTCTTTTCTTGACTAATTGTATTACATCGTAGTGTTTACTTGCCGACGCCCTCCTTACTCATTTATGATATCTTTGTTCGGAAGTTATGAGTGGCACTTAAGCCCCAAATACCACCATTAAGTAAGATGGGCTGGCCCTAAGAGGTTATTTATGTACAGTACTGTGGAAAATAATATCTTAGATAGTATCGATAAAAGGACAATATATTAATTTTTTAATTAAATAATATAGTTTTAGGATATAATTTAATTTAAGCATGTATACCATTTAAAACATGGATGTTGGAAATAAAGTGCTCAAGTAAAACACAGTGTTAATCATAATAAGGAGTCAATCGATCTATAGTATCGATAAAAGAACAATATATTATTTTTTAAATTAAATAATATAGTTTTAGGATATAATTTAATTTAAACATATACCATTTAAAACATGGATGCTGGAAATAAAGTGCTCAAGTAAAACACAGTGTTAATTATAATAAGGAGTCAATCGATCTATAGTATCGATAAAAGGACAATATATTAATTTTTTAGTTAAATAATATAGTTTCAAGATATAATTAAATTTAAACATGTATACCATTTAAAACATGGATGTTGGAAATAAAGTGCTCAAGTAAAACACAGTGTTAATCATAATAAGGAGTCAATCGATCTATAGTATCGATAAAAGAACAATATATTATTTTTTAAATTAAATAATATAGTTTCAAGATATAATTTAATTTAAACATATACCATTTAAAACATGAATGTTGGAAATAAAGTACTCAAGTAAAACACAATGTTAAATTTTATGAGTCAACCGATTTATCATCGTGTATAAAATCAATGATTGAATGCTTAGAAAATGAATAGCTAAAGCAAATTATGATAAGTCTTAACGATAAATTTAAGGAATTCGCCGAATTGATACTGATTAAATGAATTCGTTGTTTTATTCCTGAATTAGAATATCTATCTTTAAAAGTAACACAAGGGATATTACGTTCCAAAGAGAAAATTTAGGCATATAATCCGTATCCATTTTGTAGTATAACCTATTCTCAGCTAATAATTTTGTAGTAAACAACTTTTCTATTGCTTTGAAAAAAAATACTTATTATTTTTAATTTTAAGCAATTTAAAGTTTCAAGAAATTAAAAATTAAATATAAGTTATTTTAACAACTATTTCGCATTAGGTCTTAGCAATTATTCCGTTAGAACAGTAGTATATATTATATATATCATACATTGCTCATATAATATCAGACATTTTGTCCTGCCAACTTTTGTAAATTTTGTAATTAAAATGCATTAGGCTAGGAACAAAACCAAAGTTTAGATGTTTAACGATAAAAACTAGCATGATGTTTTAAAACGATTATCTCACTTTCATCGGACAGAAAACGACCAAGTTTCACAAAACATTTTCTTCCACAACTATAGTTATTTTTCCGTCCCATATAAGATAGATTAAAAGATAAGGCGTTTTTCGCCCCAGAGCCCGCCCCTTCCAAAGTCGTTATGTACCGGAACAAACAACAATATCATCCGAAGCAACTCTTTTAACACTTGTTCCCCACCTGCGAACCGTTCCCTGGGTAAATTAAGATTACAGCCTTGCCAGGGAAAATTGATAGATGAAACCATTGGAGTTTTTTTAGGAGTAGTTATTATGAGTTCATGTTCTTTCAAACAAATTGTCTCCCTATACTCTCCTTGCCAACCTAACTTGGATAAAAACAAAGAGTGAAAATGTAGAGGGGAAAGTGGGATTGGTCCGTTATTTGTAAGGTATATTTATACAAAATTATCTGAATACAATTTAACCAAAATACGCTTTTCATTCTGACCAATCTGATAAAATTGCCAAATTTGATCAACAATATTCGAATCTGTTAGATCTCAAACGAAATTAATGTTTTAAACATGTTTTCTGGATGGATTCACAAATAATTTATGGAACTCTTTACATGCGCGGAAGGATCTTCGCCATAGCATTTCTCAATTTACCCAACTTAGGTTGGCAAGGAGTTTAGTCTCTTGATGCCTAATATGGATATCTCAGTGAGTAGAGCACGAGTCCTGGTTCAAATCGAGATATTAAAATGCCTTAAAAACACATTATTCAGCAAATAATAAGGCTGCAACACGAAGTATAAAGAAGGTTGATGCAAGTTAAGTATGACTAATCCTATGATGTCTCTGTGGTGCTGCATAAGGTGCCCACTCTGGTGCTGCGTGCAGATTGACATTGACCAAGATTAAAAATTATAACTTTTCCGCGTGTAGCTTAGTGAAAAGTTTATACCAGCAATAGAGACTCTTGAAGCCCATATATCTTATAAGGTAAGTAATTTATAACAAAGAAGGGGGAGGAGACACCCTGAACATCATATTAAGTTTATGCAATCATATTACTCTAAAAGAAGGGCAATTTAACGAATTAGGGCCTACGGGTCGACCAAGTATCGAAAATATTTTTGTTTTATTATTTTACCGACTTTATAAATTTTGCCGTTTCAATGATGTTCTCTTTGTAGTGAGGGGGTTATAGAAGCAAAAGGGGGATCGCACAATCACTGTTAAAAAAAATTGCAGTACATTTACGGGCAAGGACCGGCAGCAGAGATTTCAGCCCCACCCCGTTAAAAACACTCATGCCCATAATTTCATATAGCTAATAGAAGGGCTGAAACTGTAAGAATACGGGAATCGATCTTATTTTCTCAAAGTCTAAGGGGTAAGTATTTAGTGGGTCGGACCGTATTTCACCAAATACGGCCCTTGCCTGTAAAAATTGAAGGGCAAATGCCCGTAAATTTACAGTTTAGCTACACACTTTAAAAAAAAAGAGTGAAATCCACTCATATAGGAGAAGTGCATTTTCGACACTGGAAAGGAGTGAAAATTAACTCAGACTGAGTTAAAATCACTCGTTTGGAGTAACCATGTCGGAGTTTTAGCTGGACAAAAGAGTGAAATCCACTCCAATAGGAAACGTGCATTTTCGACACTGAAAAGAGTGAAAATTAAATCAGACTGAGTTAAATTCACTCGTTTGTTTTAAGAGTGTAATGCTGTCCCTTCTAAAGTTTTCAAAAGGGGCTGGGGAGCTCAGTCGGTTAAGCACTCGCTTAGCATGCGGAAGGTCCCAGGTTCGGGTCCGAGCATCGCCAAAATAGCTGCCGACCTATAAACGGCCCGTGCAGCCAAAAATGTCCGACGAATAATACCCCGTGTAAGGGAGTGCACGTTAAATATCCTTCAAAGTCCTGACGCTGCGTACGATGTCGCCCTTAACGGTTGCGTTGGGTGCCTATTCAGGTGTTGGCTCGTCACCTGACTGTGGTTCTAAAATACGACGCCCGTCGCCAATAGCCCTCGTGTAGCTCTAGTGCGACGATAATTCAAACCAAACCTCAAGTTTTCAAAGTGGGCAGTACAGATAACTGGATGCGTCGGATTAAATTTGATTTGACCAGACAGAACTATACAGAACTTAAGCTTCTAAACAGCCCTATCAACTGGCGATAGAACCAGACATTATTTCTTCCAAAAAATAGGCTCAAACGATCTCTGCCGAAACGACCGCGAGAGACGGATTCCCACAGGAGTAGGTAATTTGTATCCTTTCATTTTACGGATCGTCTTCAACGACATTCAATTTGGAAACAAAGGAATGTGCTGGTTTATGATGTTCTTTCATAAGGCATGCGCCTAGCTGATTCAAATGGATCATCAGAAAATTTGCTGGGTGGGACGTAAAATTGGATGATGTCAGACAAGAACTAGACTACAGCATAATCCTCAGTTAGATTCACTGGATGTCAGCTCTACTTAAATATACAAAGTCATGACAACCAGCATTTTCCTAAGTCATATTATTCTGGTGAGCACACACAGCGGATCTCTATTGTCTTAGAGTTCTCTAAATTCGAAATAATAACGCCCGTCGCCGATTGCACCGGAACGCTCAGGAACGCTTCCGGCTGTCTATTTCTAGCTTCCAAGGAGCTTTTACACAGTGTCAGATTCAACGAGCAATTCTATATATCAGTGTACTCGAGGAACCGCGTTATTAAAATAATTATTTTTATTTATTGCCAATAAGTATCCTTCTATAGGATATGGCCTAAATACGCGATCCTCAGTATGAAAGCGATGTTCTGACGACTAGACTACTGAGCCCCCCTGATTCTACACTCCTTGCTAACCTAAGTTGGGTAAATAGAAATATGCTATGGAGAAGATCCTTCCACCGATGTAAAGAGTTCCATAAATTATTTGTGAATCCGTCCAGAAAAAAAATTTAAAACATTAATTTCGTTTCAGGTGTAACAGATTTGTATATTATTTGAGAAAATTTGGCAATTTTATCAAAATAAAAAGTGTATTTTGATTAAATTGTATTCAGATCATTTTGTATGTAAATATTACCTTACAAGAAATTTCCAACCAACTGACCAACCGCAATTTTCCCTCTGCCTTTTCACGTTTCAACGGTTTGTGTACTAGCCTTTGGAGCTGCTGGGCTCGGGTTCGAATCCCGGTTAAGGCATGGATGTTTGTGTTTGTCAATAAATATTGTTATTTGTCTGTGTGTTTGTGGCGTCCTTCTTTGTGTGTCTCTTGTGACTGTCTCTTCTGGCGAGCGGGGTAATGGGCTATATTCCTTACGCCCTTCCCTTCTAGAGGGCGCAATCACTGTCATTTGCCAATACATTGTTTAGAAATGTAATGATGTTTATGAATATTCTTTTCAGAAATGCAACAGGCGATAAGGAACCACCCAGTATTCCTGCGCCAAACGACCCACCGAAAGGTCGGCTCAAACGATCCTCGCCGAAAACGATCTCGAGAGACGGATTCCCACACAAGTAGGTGATTTGTATCCCTTCATTATCCTCCAATCGGCGGGGCATTAGGGAGGTCGATCCGCCTGACCCCGGGGCCTGTACTAGCCGTGTGATTAGCGGGCCCCTTCTGTGATGACGGGTGCCGAATCGGACGATTCATTTGCAATTCAGATGTTAGTCCAATTTTTATGGCTCAGTTTCGAAACGTATGTGCTTTGAAATAAAAAAAAGTCGACAGATGTCCATCTGCCATGGGCAGAAAAACTGCAGTAGGTAGACTAATGACTTGGACCGTTGTTGTAAGAACTTAATAATTTTAACCTAGCAAGAAAGTGTACTACACTCCTTGCCAACCTAAGTTGGGTAAATAGAAATATGCTTATGTGGAAAAATCCTTCCGCGGATGTAAAGAGTTCCATAAATTATTTGTGAATCCATCCAGAAAACAAATTTTTGAATATTATTTAAGAAAATTTGGCAATTTTATCATAATGAAAAGTGTATTTTGGTTAAATTGTATTCAGATCATTTTATGTGTAACTATTACCTTACATGAGTTTCCAACTAACACCGTGCTTTTCCCTCTGCTTTTTTACTATTTTTTTTTACCCAAGTAAGGTTGGCACGGAGTGTAAATGACTGATTATTTCAGAGCAAGAAGGTTGGAATGCATTGTTGTGGTTACTGCAGTTTAACTGCCTACGGTTGGTTGGTTGATATACATATATTTTCAGGCTTGTGTGCTTGCTCAGAGAGCCGCTTATAAACCTTCGTCAAGTAGGACAGTCACAACACACACACACTCACACTCACATGCACACATATACGCGACAGATGCTACCATCTATCACGCGCCACCTCCACAATTTAGACATGTCCCTGAAGGGGAGGGAAATTTTCTCCAGGAACCTGTACCCATGGTAAACTGCGCAATGACCGACCACAGGACTTTCGGACCAAACAGATTTTACGAGCACGTACTCCGCATATACTCGGTAGGTCTTCAGTGGCGACCGGGTCTCGAACTCTCAACCTTCCGATCTCGAGCTCCGAGATCCTTGACCACTAGGCTCCCTACAGCCCCTGCCTACGGTAGTCAGGTGTCGGCTCGCCATTCATTTGACTATGATTCTTCTAAATTACGACACTCCTCGTCAACAACCCTCGTGTAGCTCTAGTGCGACGATAATTCAACTGAAATTGCCAATGGCAGCATAGGTACCGATAGGCTGCAGCGTTATTTGAATTTTTTTTTTCACGTCATAATTTATTACAGAACTAGCAGTATAGTCCCGTCTTACTGGGGACCCGTTAACTTCGCATTGCTTCCTTTTAGAGGCATGCTTACTTGTGAAAATGGGGGACATTCACGGCCATATCCACCTGAGCTTCAATTCCAAATCGATGTGGTGAAAAAGCGGCTAGACAGGTTAGAGCAGTAGGAAAACATTAGCACGTGTTTCGAGAGGTGTAGTATAACAAACCGCGTGACATCACATGAATGTTCCCCATACACTCAATATCTAAACTAAAGTCAATTCGTGTTTTCGCATGCGCAAGAAAAAAGCAAATTATAACAGAGAATGGCGTCAAGTCCCTGTTACGGCGCGGTCGTTGTGTTTTGAAGGCCTGTCATGGATCTGCCTACTTATTAAAATACACTCAAAATCAAAACAAAATTAAATTCGTGTTGGCGCATGCGCACTTAAAAAGCAAACACCAATAGAGAATATGGCTTCAAGCCCCCGTTTCGGTTTGGTCCATGTATTTTCAAGCCTTGTTATGGCCCCGCACTCCCACGTGGATGACGTTTTTTGTAATGAATTATATTAATTTAAAATTACAATCAAATATGAAAAAACTAAACCTCAGATGCACACGTAGGTATTAAAAGGAATCTATATTAAGATTGGTTTTCTTATGCCAAAAACTAGTACTGTACTAGCCGTGTGATCAGCATTCAGCGTCCCCTATGTGACGACAGGTTATGTTTAGGATTATATTCGTTTGCAAATCAGGTGTCCAACTTTTATAATTCAGGTGTTCGCTCGTCACTTGACTGTGGCTCTAAAATACGACGCCCGTCGCCAATAGCCCTTGTGTGGCTCTAGTATGACGTTAATTCAAACCTAACCTAACCAATTTTTATAGCTCAGTTTCGAAATGTACGCATGCGCTGCGGAAGGTAATAGAGAGATGTCCATAATGGTGTTGAAGGGGGAAAAAAGTATCTGCACATCTGAGATTTAAGAAAATGAAAAAAAAAAATTGCAGATACGTTCTTCTTTCTTGCAAATGCAGTATTCATACCGAATGAATGTGGCAAGATTTTAAAGCTTTTTTTTACGCCAAATAATTTATTACAGAACACATACCGTATTAGTACACTGTATCTTATGATTTAATTGCGATGTCCATCCGATATCGTTCTAGCATTTGCGATATCGAGACAAACGGAAGAGTAGGTCAGAAGGTTATTTCTCGAAAGGAAGTTTGATTCCAAAACATGCAAGTAAATTGTCACTATTTTTTTTAATAAAGATCCCCAATAATTTTATTTTATACAAATTCAAGATCATGCAAAATAGCCAGAGAAATTCGTTGCTTTAAAGAAAAAACATAAAAAAGACTATACCCCTGCAACGATAATAAAAAATTAATAACTTAATAAGTGCCGTTACGATGATTTTATTATGTTACTTATATTGAGGATTGCTTGATAATACAATCTTCCCTAAGGTAATTGTTACAAAATAAGTATCCTTACATTTTTATGCAGATTTGTATTAAAGAGTACTTCAAATTGGCTCAATATTATAATTAACAATGGGCATGTTTCACGTCGTTGAAATAGTTTCACCTGCATTGTTTCCATATTTGGTAATTCTGAAATTACATTTTTTTAGCAATACACTATTTTTTTACCTAACTAAAACGAATTTTGTGTGCCATGTTTTTTTTTTTCAGTAGAACTAAAGCTTTTCTTCACAGTTTCGCTTAATTTCTCCGTATAAGAGTAAAATATATATATAAAAAAAGTTTTCCAACAACATTGAGGTTTTGGCAATGCTTTATATACTTGAAACTTGATAGAATTGAAAACGATAAAGTTTGATAAATAGCAAAAGCGAAACCAAGTTGCACATAAAAAACTCTAAAACGGAAAACAGCAGACAAAAAAACCCCGCTAATTTTGAGAATATCAACTTAACCAACAATTTCCAACAATATTGACGTTTTGGAAATGCTTTGTATACTTGAAATTTAATGGAATTAAAACCTATAATGTTTGATAAACAGCAGGAATAAAACCAATTTTGCACTTAAAGAACTCTAAAACGGAAAACAGCAGACGAAAAAAAAAAAACGCTCATTTTGAGAATATCAACTATACCGAAGTTTTCCAACAACATTTACGTTTGGCAATGTTTTGTATACTTGAAATTTAATGGAGTTAAAACCGATAAAGTTTGATAAATAGCAAGAATAAAACCAAGCTGCACTTTTAAAAAAATCTTAAACGGGAAAACAGCAGACGGGAAAAAAAGCACTCATTTTGGGTATGAAATCGACTCAACCAATGAATAGCAAGGGTTATATCATCTGAAACAAACTCATTCAATCAAAGGATTAGGTTTGGGTGTGAGATGGTTGATATTATAATGTTAAGAACCCATTAAAAATATGAGAAAAACTGGTGTCTACTGGGTGGAGGTGATGAAAAAAGTCTTATATAGGGGTATATTGATCGCATGAAGTAGCCGTACATGTGGAGAGAAAATATATTCTGTTAGATGAGTAGCGTGACTGTTTAATATCGAGTTGTAGAAAGAAAGTACATTTCCACAGTTGGATAATTTTTTTCCAAAAGGTACTAATGGCAATATTTCTAAAATTGAGTTTTACGTACACTCCTTGATAACCTAAGTTGGTTAAATAGAAATATGCTATGGTGAAGATCCTTTCGCTCATGTAAATAGTTCTATAAATTATTTGTCAATCCACCCAGAAAAAATGTTTAAAACATTAATTTCGTTTGAGGTCTAACAGATTTGAATATTATTTGAGAAAATTTGGCAATTTTATCAGAATGAAAAGTATATTTTAGTTAAATTGTATTTGGATAATTTTGTATGTAAATATTACCTTACAAGAGTTTCTAACTAACAGACCAATTACGCTTTTTCCTCTGCCATTTTACTCTTCGTTTTTACCCAAGTTATGTTGGCAAGGAGTGTAGCATACTACTCCAGGATCATGTTTGTGTACACTAACAATCAATACAACATGCAATTTATGGTAGAAACTGGGCTCTCAATTGACTTGTTTCTGGAGACGAAATTCCCATAAGCTTTCATTTCTTGCCTCCTTTGATCGGTGCTCCGATTGGTGCTCTTTTTCCACGTGACATTGATTCACCAATCAAGGCTTGAGAGATAATTTACTTTCAATCATCTGTCTGTTGCCACTCAAGGCCATAGGCAAGGGTATTTGACAAACTAAAATGTTGTCTTAAAGTATTGGTATTCATATTTTAATATATTCCCATTTTTGTTATATAAATATTAGAAGGAATCATACTATAAAGCAATTAATATATTTTTTTATAATAGAGGCCTACACTCTTAAAACAAAAGAGCGAAATCCACTCCTATACGAAAAGTGCATTTTCGACACTGGAAAGGTGTTAAAATTAACTCCTAAATCGCTCTTAATCGCCTTAAAACTTAAAATCGCTCGTTTGTTGTTTTCGATCGTTGGAGGTTTCACAAAACAAAAGAGTGAAATCCACTCCAATAGGAGAAGTGCATTTTCGACACCAAAAGGAGTGAAAATTAACTCAGACTGAGTTAAAATCGCTCGTTTGTTTTAAGAGTGTAAGGACTTGTTTTTCCGTTCCTTTCGGATAAAACATGTGCAGTTGATTTGTTTGCGAGAGTCGCGCAAATGGTGTTTCAACACGAGCGATTTACACGCAGGGACGGAAGTGAAATACATTTAGTTAACGAATTTCTTAAATAATCTATGCATATTAATGGTAAAAATAGAAATCGAAGATTGTTCTGTAATAAAGTCTATCGACGTACATTTTGGTAGTTGTTCTATTTCCGCCTTTTGACCAAACTCATAAGGACTCAACTCTGTAATTTTCTAACGCATTTCTTATTCTTTTTAACTTTTCTATGAAAAAGTTTATTTTTCAATAGATAAAGTTTTTATCACGCAAAAAATATATTTTTTTTAATTTTGAAGCAAATCAGTTTTTTTATGCTTGTTACTGAAATCTATATTCATAGCATGTTGTATATTTTCTTTCAAGAGATTGAAGTTAATTGAACGCTTACATTTATTTTCGTACTTTAGAAAATATCGCTTATATTTATTCTTGAAAATGACTTACGTACATATTTTGTAATATACAATAATGCATTATTACACTTTCAATTATGTAATATGTAATATATAAGGTAATGAAAGTCTTGCGACCGAGGGGTCGAAAATACGAAATAAAGATTTTGTGTTTTCTACAAGCTTTGGAGGGTGCTTATTCTAAAAAAGAGGTTTTGAACAATATTAAGTCTGTCTGAAATCTCTCTATAGCTCGAACTATTAAAAAAAACCTACAGACTTCAAATTAGGCACACGAGGTTTTAGGACCTATCGGATGTCATTGTAAAGTTTTTGAGAAAATCGCCCATGTGTAAAGAGTAGATGCCGAAGAACTTTGTTGCTTTTAAAGGTATCGCTAAAAGCTATAGACTTCACACTTTGTACATGAGTTCCCAGAGCCTATCGGACGTCAAAAGGAGGTTTTTGAAAAAATCGCGCAAATGGCAGCTGTCGTAGATTTTTTTTCAAGTTTCAAAGTTATTGAAATTACATTATAGGGTATATCATTGCCTTTAAATGTGCATTGATATATTGAGGGGGTAAATGAAAGTCGAGGATAGAGCTACACCCCCCTAGTTATACAGTTAAAATTACTTTGTTTAGAATGTAGTGAAGAAATAGAATGAGGTACTTTATTGCAATGATGTACTTAAATATCATGCTTATTGATTTACTATTCATATTCGACCAATCATTTCATGAAAATTAAAAATCAAGTAATGATAATGTTTAAGCCATTTATGGAAGTAATTAAAAAATATTGTAATAATTAAATAATTTATGGCAATTGAAAAATACATTTCTTGACAAGTTATATTTTTTACAAGTTTTATAATTGTTCATTCTCACATTAAAAATACAAACGGGCTTCTTTGTCACACCCCTGCTTTCTCTTAAGTTAAGCGCCAAGGCGCTACATTTTAAATAACATCAACAAGTTTAGAAAATTTTAAAATACATAACACTCTATTTACAAAATGTTCGTTCTGGTCTTACAAGTTCTTCCATGTCAACATTGAAAAGAACTTGTACCAAAATTTAGCCTGTTTACAAATTTAAGCATACGCCGTTGATAAACAGATTCGGTGTGTAGTTGGCTGCAATAGTTACACAGCTTTTTAATTTTTACTCAACAACTACAATAGTCATAACAACCGGAGCCTTTTGCTTCGAATGTTTATTTTGCGGTTCCAGCCAAATTTATAAAAACATGCTGGCGGTTTCTAATTCAATAAAGCGAGACGTCTTTATCTAAAACCATGTAAACGAATTCAAGTTATGCTTCATCGACTCAGTACAATTCTGTTCAACGAACTGTGTATTCTCCTTTTTTTGCTTAAAAAACACTCAGGGGGCTGGGAGGCAGAATAATATAGCCGTATGATATTGAGTATACTGGGCATAATCTATCGTTGCATACTGAGTTTATCCTGGCCCATTTTCTTCTAACAGTCTTTCAAATCCTCGAATGCTTCGAAATTTAAAATTTTTTTTTTAACTTTTCTCGCCACTGTGAGCTAAATATTCCGCTCAACCGAAAGTTTTCGTCCTATCATATAGTTTCTTAAAATAATTGTTCTTCTGGAATTAAATGAACGCAAAAAATAGCAAAATCCAATTTCAAATTATTACCTATTTCTATCATCCTATAAATCGTATATGTACTAGAAAAATTCACAAGACTGTTGCTCAATTTTTAAACAAGGACATGCTTAATAAAAAAAAAGACGTACTCAAAAATTACATAACAAACATAAAATCAATTTTAATTCATTTTTTAACGTGTTTAAAAATGAACACAATGTATTTTATTATTAGATATATCAATGCAAGTTTTAAACTTGAGTAATATTTACACGGAATAATGAGGATTTTTTACTCAGCTTCAGAAATGCTTTTTTAGAGTGCTTGTTGCAAACACCTGGACTTAAAGGCGAGTATCCAAAATTTCCCAAAATTCTAAAATTTTTACTATTGCTTTAATCTTTTCCAAATTTGGCATAGTGATTACAAATATAATGAATAAAACTATTTAGGCTTTTGTTTTTAATTAAATACAATTTATTTATTTTAAACGCGGTGTTTTTCTACTAAAAAAAGAGGTTTACGCCAGCAAGTCTACCACATTGAATTTTCATCCTATGAACATTTATTATGTGTTAAATTCTTCGTTTTGAACTGATACATGCAATGACCCTCTAGAGTTACATACAAATTACAAGAAAAAAAGTTATTAAGAAAAATGTTATAAATTAACAAAAAAAGGATTTTTTTTCAATGAATTTACACTTGTACATTTAAAAAAAAAACTTGTATACTTACACTAGATGTTAGAGGTTCATGGCACAAATATATATTGAAATAGCATCTGTGAAAAATTTCAGGTAAATTAATGTAAAACTTTTTATGCTAGAAGTGTTGGCGTAACCCCCTTTTTTTTAGTTGAAAAACACCGTTTAAAATAAATCAATTATATTTAAATAAAAAAATTGCCCAAAAAGCATTGTTCATTATATTTGAAATCTCTATGCCAAATTTGGATAAGATTAAAGTAATAGTAAAAATTTTAGAATTTTGGGTATTCGCCTACCTTAAATTATCAAAACTATTTACGTAACTATTGTATCTCTACACGGACTTGTTGAGAGTGATTGAATATTGAATTTGAAATAGATAATTTTCTATAGTAAAAAAGATAAGTCTAGTAAAACAGAAGCATGTTTTTTTTTTTTACAAATTTCATTCAACTGCGTCGGTTACAAATTTTAGGTTTCATTATTTTAAGTTTATATTTAACTAATCATAAGTTAAAATTTATATTTAACTAATCATGGATAGTTTCTAGTATTTAACGAAAAATATTATTTTTTTTTTTGCAATGGAAACTGCAGAAAAAAAGTTCATATTGCAAACACCAGGACTTAAATTAAAAAAGAAAAACTTTCATGTGCAACCTGATAAAAGTGATTGAATTTGAAATAGTCGATAATTTGATGTTGTAAAAAAAGTAAATAGAGTAAAAAAGCAATCCGTTTTTTTTAAAAATTTCATTCAACTTCTTCGGTTTAAAATTTAGGTTTCTTTATTTTAGTAAAATAGAATTTTCAGTAAAGTTAGACTATATTTTACAATGGAGACAAACTTTAAAAATATCTGGATGTTTCGACTTGTTTTATCTGTTTATTTTTCTACTAAGTGAAACTGAAGACATGTAAAAATAACTCTTTACAGTTTGGTTGCTTAACTTAAGAAAATATTTATATATTTTTTTTTTTTTTGTATTTTCGAAACAGAGGTTTTTTAGGAAGAAGTATAAATTTCAAACTTTTCCCATCTAAATTTAGACGTAAATAATGTTAAGAAAAATTTAGTTCCAAGCTGCTAACTTAAAATTTTTAATTCTAAATTGAAATTGAAAACAACTCTTTAAATATATATTAATTGCTGCCGGTTTTCTTTTTATAAAATAAATGTACTTTAAAGTGGGTGAGAGGGAGTTAAACTACATTAAAAAAAGAAATAAATATCATCTGAATACATATTTTTCGTTTAATGGGTATCTACTAGATGTAATGTGATATAAAAAGTAATAGTAACAAAAAATAATGATAGTGTGGATGCATTATTAAGGTATCACGTTACTAAATAAATAAAAAAAATGATCATTTTGAGACTATTTCATATCACACGTACAATACTTACTATTTTTCTTATACTTGCATTAGATTACCCTGAATTTTACAAAACATTAATGAGGTAAATTTTTTCACAACGGGCAAAAATTTTTTTTTAGGGTATCTTTTGAAAAGTCATAAAAAAAGAGTGTCCTTGCCAACAAAAAGAACTGTGTTATGGCCTCCCCCCCCCCCCCCCCCCCATTGACGGGTCATTAAAAAAAAGTAGTTATAATAGTTATTTTTATTCAATATCTTTTTGACAATATTTTTTTACTGAAACCAAAATTCTGATTTCAAACCAATACTCTCATACCTATATACGTTTTGATGGTACTAAAAAAATTGTGTGGTAACTAAACGTCCATAAAGGTAATTTTTTGATTCTTAGGTTTCGAATTTTTGGAATTATTTCGTGTTTAGGGATACACTCTACTTCATATACCAACTTCCCTTTTTTCCTTAACTCATTTTGAAGAATAATTTTTTTAAATCTTATATATAAAAAGCATTTAATAATTCATTAAAAGGTTATATAATGATAAGACCCCTACAAACATCGTAAAAAAATTATAAAAATCACTTTTATTACATTTAGTAAGCGTGGAGAGTTTAATTTTCGCCAATAAACTCGATGATAAAGAAGGATCAAGAGTCCAACAATTACCCATTATGCCCTAACCACCCTTTACATTAAGTTCTTTTTCACTTATAAATGGTTCATGCATCTTTAAAAAATTAATTAATTTCTGAAAATATCTTACATGCATCATAAAAAGTTAAGATGCTATCAAAATTATTTTTACAAAAAAATCCTGTATTCAAACTGTACAAAAGCTTGTCACACGATAAAACTATAATTATTCATGTAATAGATACTGAGATTAGTGGATCCCATCTCCAATTGTCCATATTTTTGTAGAGAACACAATTGTATCTAACTTTTCAGTCAAGTGCAATAAGTAAATCAGTAAAAAAATATATAATTATTAAAAATTATATTAATAAAATTTATATCACAAATGGGTCATTAATGGGTTAAGAGTTATGTTAATTTTTTTGGACATAATTATGAAATGAACCTAATGAAAATATAAGAATAAGACAAGTAAAGACCATAGTATTGGATAGTTTAAGTATGCCAAAGTATATGTTATGAATTTAAAAATTTAAAAGAGTACGTTTTCAATCTGCAAAAAAGGTGGTTAATGTTAATTACGAACGGGTCATTAATGGGTTAAGAGTTAAGTTATTTGAGACAAAATTATGAAATGAACCCTCGTGTAGCTCTAGTGCGACGATATTTCGAACCTACCTTACCTATTGAACCAATTACAGAACTATGATTAACGTTGTCATGTGTGACATATCAAGAGAAGAATGCAAACAATCATTTCATACGAATTTGGTTGTCTTCTGGTGGGTGTACGCTTACAGCACAACCGTTTACGTATCGTAATCATATGACCCATGCGTTAACACATCATAAAACATTAATAAAAAATGAGTCACAATTCCACTCTCTTTAATATTGAACTAACTCTTAATTAAATTTACGACAAATTAATTTTTATTGAACAAGCTAATATTAACTTAAAGAAATTGTCACGATTCGCTTTCACTCATTTATATAAATTCTACATCCAAAAATGAATATCATATGTCATATAAGTAAATAAGGGCCATTCTCAAAAAAAAAAAAAAAAAAAAAAACCTTTCAAATTAATGGAAACTAATGAAATATTTATCTGATATGTCTGTTATATAGTTAAATAATTATGTTGTGTAACGTCACTCAAAAATACTAAAGGTACCCTACACTCCGTGCCAACCTAACTTGGGTAAAAACAAGGAGTAAAAAGGCAGAGGAAAAACTGCGATTGGTCCGTTAGTTGGAAACTCTTATAAGGTAATACTTACATACAAAAATGATCTGAATACAATTTAACCAAAATACACTTTTCATTCCGATAAAATTGCCAAATTTTCTTAAAAAATATTCAAATTTGTTAGACTTCAAACGAAATTAATGCTTCAAACATGTTTTCTGGATGGATTCACAAATTATTTATGGAACTCTTTACATCAGCGGAAGGATCTTCTCCATAGCATTTTTCTATTTACCCAACTTAGGTTGGCAAAAGCATTTTAATGGAGTAACATTTTACAAATAAGAAGTTTACTCTGGTGGTGCAACGTTATGACCCAGA
The DNA here is from genome assembly GCA_023701765.1 of Hylyphantes graminicola. Taxonomy (NCBI): domain Eukaryota; kingdom Metazoa; phylum Arthropoda; class Arachnida; order Araneae; family Linyphiidae; genus Hylyphantes; species Hylyphantes graminicola. The sequence continues at coordinate 25,291,020 of CM043121.1, forward strand.
TGCAGGCAGCAGCACTTGCTACCATTATGGATTTCCTTTAAAACACATTCCTTTATGTAGTATACTTATTATTTATGTAAAGTTTCTTCATAAAGCTGGAGTAACGTTGCTCGGCTGCCCCGAAATTCTACAGCGTACTATTGCTTAAAATACACTTTTGTATAACGAAACTCAACAAAATCCATGAGCGTGTTTTATCTTTAGTGCTTCCATTTAGATTGCTAAACAGAAAAAGTTAACTTTGTCCATTCAAATGGTCTATTTAAGTTTTATAAAGTAAATTCAAACCTGAGAATTCAATACTCCCGTTTTGTAATTTTGTAACAAATACATTTTCATGAAAAGAGTGTGCAGTACCTTAATAAATTGCCGCTTCGGTGGCTGAATGGTTAGTGTACTAGCCTTTGGAGCTGCTGAGGTCGGGTTCGAATCCCAGTCAGGCATGGATGTTTGTGACAGTCAATAAATGTTGTTATTGCCTATGTGTTATTCATTTCTTTGTGACTGTAAAATTTCTTTCTGTGTCTGTCCCACTTGACGAAAGCTTATAAGCGGTTCTCCGAACAAGCACACAAGCTGGAATATATATGTATTATACCATACCATACCTTAATAAATTAAATGATCGTTATTTTGTTCTAAATTGTAAGGATTGCTTTATTAACAAAATTGAAAATTCAAGGCGTTATTAACCGTTAAATTAAAAACTATTTTATAATTAAATAACTATCAAGCGAAACAGTCATTTTTTAAATTATTTCCTCCAATCGTAAAAAAATGTTTTTAATGCATTTAATATATCTCACCAATAACTTGCATACTATTATTTTTAATTACATCCACTTTCACATCGTTAGTATAACGATATTATAAATCATCTAACAACAAGTCAAGCGCACAAAAAAAAAAAACCTTAACTCTGTGTTAATAATAAACTTATCAGTATAACACCTGAGCACATTCGCCCGTTCGGAGTCGGCTGAATCAGAAGATTTTTTTATTATTATTTTCCTCCAATTGTAATAACATATTTTATTGCATTTGTACATCACTAATAACTTACATACTATTATTTTTAATTGCATCCACTCTTTCATCTTTATTATAGATACTACTTTAATTAATGAAAATGAATTTTTCGAAACTTACAAAAGGTAAATTCGCGATTGGAGAAACGGATTCTTCTGCGAGTGGAGGATTGAATTATCGAAATTAAATTTACCTTATGAAATTTTAATAAATTTAAATTTTTCACCCTTTTCATTGAAAAAATTTAAATTGAAGCACTGAAATTAAAGCAATATAAATTACATCCCATCTAACAACAAAACCCCACACAAACAAAACCCTACCTTTATCCGCATAACACCGGACCACATTCGCTCCGTTCGGAGTCGGCGACACCGTCAGTCCGTCCGGCGCAGCCACCGACCGATACAGGTCCAGCATATACCTCGGGGGCGCATCCCTAGGCCACCGTTGCAGGGGCGCACCCCCGGGTACGCCCTGCAAGACGGACAGAAGTCTGTCCAGGGTATCCCCGTTCGCTGCCCAGGCTAGGAGAAGGAGAAAGAGCGTGGCTTCACCGTTGAGGAGCGACATGGTTTCTGGCTGGAGGTAGAGAGTGGTTGTCTTGGTGGGTTCATATGAGTGTTTTTTTGGGAGTAGTGGTGGGGGTTTGCGTTATTTTGAGGGGTTTGAGTCGATGCAGAGGAGCCGGAACCGGTATGGCAGGTATGGCTGTTGCCATACCAACTTTTGCACAGATTATATGTTTTGCGTTTATTATTTTTCCAAAATTGTTTGGTGTTTTACGTTCAGAACATAACGCTCACAATGATTTTTCAAAGCAAGAGTACTGGGATTTATGAAACACCCTCTAGTTGGAAACTTTTTGTATAAATTCACAATGAATGTAAAAAAAAAACATATGAAACTGTATTTTCAGCCATATTGCCATCCCACTTTGATCTTATCCTAATGCAACAATGAGAAAAAAAACTACTCTCGCAGGTGATATGTTTAAAAAAAAAAAAAAACTATTGAAATAAAACTAATTTCTAAAGAATGTAAATTGGTTGATTGCCTAAAAACGACTGATTTGTTAAATTATTTATTATTATATTTAAAACATCTAGAGCAGGGGGAAGGGGTAGATAGAGACATTTCTTGCCATACCTCTAAAGAATAAGTTCCGGCGCCACTGAGTCGATGAGTGTACTAAAAATAAGGAAAAGGTAAAATATTTTATAGCATAGGTTTTTTTAGACCCACTGAGGGATAAGCCAGGCCTATGTGTGAATTTGTTTTCAGTGAAAAAGTTTTAAATTTAATTTTTTAACTCATTAATTAAATTTATAATGTTTAAAACAATTTTATCTAATAAACGATTTGAAACACTTTCAATAGTTTTGATTTTTAAGTTTAAAGAATTTAATAAAGTTTTAAGTTTTTTTTTTTTAAGTTATATGTGTTGCTGAAAAAACTGCACGTCCCTTAGTTTATGCGTCTGTACGTATCCATTACGTATTGAAAATTTAATTTCTGCTTGTAGTAAATGGGGATGTAACGAAGAAAAAGAAAAAGCAATCAAATTATCAGATTACGTGAAGTGAAGAGTACCACAAGGACAATTATCTAAAGCATAGGAGTAATATAAATTTAATTTTGTATGATTAAAATATATATTTGCTTAAAAATTATAAAGATTTATATAGTAATAAATATTTATATAGTACATTAACTTATTATACAGTACTTAATAAAGATTTATATAGTACATTATTCACACTTATATAGATATTAATATATTCTAAGTAGTGTGTTGTGTGTTGGTGTGCTAATACTCATTGGATGGATAGAATGAAAAAACAAACTCTACATAAGTAAAAGAAAAATTCAAATTATGAAAACTATTTGTGGAAAGGTAGAAATAATTAATTGTGCTAGTTTTTCACATGTTTATATATTTGTCATATCTCAATTCGTGATTTTCACAAAAAGAATGAATCTGCATTTTATTCATTTTAATGTGTTAAATTTCCATGGGACATTTTATGCATTTTGTGCTGTGAAAGTGGACAAGGAACAGATCTATGGACAAAAGAATTATGAAATCTTCTATATATCTATTTTATAGACGTAACGAACTTTTACACAAAAATATTGTATTTTTACAGTATAAGTGCTCGTTTTGTTTACTCTTAGAGGTAGCATGCAAATCACTCTAAAACAACGACCAAGCAGAGGGAACTCTGTTTAAATAATCTACAGCAATGTTACAAAACCTCTTGAATTTCAATCACGTGATTTAGTTATGGCACGTTTAGCTTTATTTATTTTCGTTTTAACGATTAACGTATTGCGGATTCCATGGTGTAATGGTTAGCACTCTGGACTTTGAATCCCGCGATCCGAGTTCAAATCTCGGTGGAACCTGGCTTTCTTTTTTATATATTTTTTAAATTTATGTAAAGTTCAAAGTAAGTCTAAATTTTGTAAAAATAGTTCTGGGCTTAAGGGATTTAAACTTTTTTTTGTGTGGGAGGGATCAGTCAGTGGGCTTTTTACTTTACATTGACATCGCACTAGAGCAACTCGAGCCTTATTGGATGTCATCCTTCACACGGTTCACTATTTTGAATACCAATAAATAAAACCTGCAAACAAAAAATGTTTATTGTCCAATATTACCTTATAGGCCTTCAGTTGCTCTATGCGATGGTGCACTGTTAAAAGTGGGTTCTCAATTTTGATAATAATTTTATCATTTTTGGAAACATCATAGGTTTACAACAGCTCTGAATATATTTTTCTCAAATTTGATATTATGCATGTCCTCTTATTTGAGAAAGATTGAGAAAAAATTATTGCTCCAAACTCTTTGCCCAAAGTTTGGGGATAGAATATTTGTTTACAAAAGTACTCAAAGATATTTTAAGTAGTTGAATTGGAATTCTATCTCAAATTATAAAGTAGTTGTCCTTTAGCATATTATTTTTCACAATAAAATGAGCAAATCTTACTACTCATTTTTAACTCAAATTTGAGATTTCAAAATATTTTATGAATAACATTCTCTCAAAAAAAAAAACTGAAAACATCTTTATCCCCATTATTGAGAGTTTTATTTTTTTCATTTTTATTAGTGTACCCGAGTTTAATATTCAAATAACAGGTGAACAATTAAACAACATTACTTCTTCACGACCAAACACAACAGGGGTCCCCCCCCCCCCCCCTTGTAGAAATAAATCCAACCTCATATAAGCAGTGGTATAATAAGTTGGCGAACTTTCTTCCCGTTAGGTTATAATTTGTAGGGTTGCTTTTTATGTTCTCTGTCCGGATAATAGGGCTCGGGCGGATAAAAGAGGTGGGAGATATATTTTCGCCGTGGGTATCTTTTTTGACGGACAGCTGAGAAGCGTGATGGGAATCGTCGCGATTTACGATTCTTTTTTCTTTTCTTGCTGTCGTGTTCTTTTTTTTTGAGGTTTTTTGGGTGGGTGTATTTTTAGAGGATTATTTTTCCGAGACTTTTTGACTTTGGGTTTTTTTGGTCTTTAAATTCGACAAAAGATTTTTTAAATTGCGTGTGTGATTTAAATAAAAAAAAGGTGTCGTTGAGTTGCATTATATTGTAAGGCACACACTCTCAAAAATAAATGCTCAAAAATGAAGAAATTCTCTTTAATTTTGGCGATTCCATTACTGGCAAATGCTCTTCGTTTTCGTTCCCTCAAAGTGAAGAAATTTTAATCGTCATTTTTATGAGGATTTGAATGTCGCCTAATCTAAAGAAATATTGCGTCATTTTTGAGCATGCGAGTACAACAATGAGATTCAGTTTACTCAAAATCAAGATACAGAATCGTCAAATCACGATCGTAAAAGTGAGTATTCGCGTTTATTCAAAAGTCACGTGATAGTTTGACGAAACAATCCTCAAAATTAACGAAATGAGGCTTGAGGATTCATGAAATCGTCAAAAATGAAAGTGTTATTTCTGAGAATGCATTAGAATACGATTTGGATAGACATCTTGCGATGTCGACTGGATGTAGTGGATATGGGTCATTCATAAAACTCAATCAAAATCTATATGCATTTTTATGTTTAGTGCAAAATTTTGATTAAAAAAATGATCCCCTACTGTTACTTCTCCTTAAATATTTTATTTGATAAAAAATTTAAAGGGTGGCGGAGAGTGTTATTATCAAGTAACGTGTATCCTGGAAACTATAAATGTCTTAGGTCTTGAGTCTCAACAGAAATGAGAGAAGAATGAAAATAAATTATGTTTCGATCTTCTATTGGTTAATCAATGTCAACAGAATCGCTATAGTTTGGTACGATTCACATCTCATATATCTGCATTTATAGTCTATTTTCAAAAGATACGAAGAAAAGTTACTTACTGAAAATAAGAATTAAATGTATGTAAACGATTTAATGATTTTCCTGTAAATACGTAATTTATAAGCTTTTAACTCACAATTTTAAGGGAATATTATGATGAGCATACACGGGTGATCCCAATTACCATAACTGCACCTTATTCTTGGAACAACATATAAAAGTCATCATTTTGTTGTACATTTGTTCTTTTTACGAAACAGTTTGATCTTGTTGCAATACTTCCCAAAGAGTATCTTTAAAATAATTTTTTAAAAAAAGACAATAGATAAATCCCATTAAAAAACAAGAAGTTTTAAAAGAACTTAAATTTGATACTTTCCTTTTCTTACATACTTACTAAAATTTTTATTTGAAACAAGTAAGTTTGCAATAGTAACCGTCACTAAGAATTGCTTCTAGTCAAGGTTTATACATATAACCGACAGAAAGCAGACGGATGTCCGTCCGGACGTACAAGCTGGCGGACAAAAGTATGAAAAATGGGTGTCTGAGGTGATATCTTTTAAACAAAAAAATAGATTTTACGATTAGATATAACTGATTTTTTTAAGGGGGTACGGACGAAAAGACGGACATCGACCACATGTCAATATACCTACTGTTTCATTTTGTTTAATTCTTTCGAAGAAAATAAAAGCAGACTAAAGAACACGAGTCAAAAACATGCAGTTACTTCTTTCTCACCCCATGACAGAGCTTGCATTTCTCCTAGCATGTTCCCTTCCTTCAAATCTGTATGCATCAGAAAAGGGAACCTGTCATCAAGTTATTTTTAAGTATTACCTGGTCCACCTGTGACGTGCGTGCTGTCATATCGATCAAATGTTATATCATAGTCACCATATATCGATTACATCGATCATCATTGCTGACTAATTATGAAGGTATGGGAATATACATGACTAATGTATCTGGGAAAAGCTGACCACCTGAATTTTTAGTATTGGGTTCAACAGGGTGGAGAGCAGTAATCGTCATGACATCATGGTTATTCGGTATTAAAATGTGTTACATAAATTTTCATGTCGGTCAATCATTATATTTGAAAGATATTTCCACGCGAGATATTTTAGTATGGAAGGAGTTGCATATTTCCTATAAACAAATCCTTACATTAACTTTCATGATATATAGGAAATAAATGTTTAAATATATCAAAATGGGATTCGTATGCACTGCAAAAAAAATCCTACTAATTTACCATCATATGATGGTAGAAGTGCTCCCTCCATTCTGGCAGTGAATTTACATTTGATGAAAAAATTAGTGCGTGGTCTAGTGAAAACATTTGCTTCAATAACAGTGATTGAACTCACCCAACTTCTCTCTTTAAACATGAAAACATTTTATTGATTACACAGGAGTAAGTTGTTCGTGTGATTCTGTACGTCTCGCAAACAGCAATTGTTTTAAAATTAACATTGCAATTTTGTGATGTCAATAATAACCGCAAAAGGTGCTGTAATTTTGCACACAAAAAAAGAATGACAGTGTTTCATTTATCAAATAATATACAGGCTCTTAGAATTAAAAATCCTATGAAATTTAAGTTATACTCCAGCGAATTTAATGGATCCACCTGAAAATGATGAGAAAATACTCGAAACATATCGAATAAGATCATTATAAAATAATTTTTGTAAGTGAAACTATTAAAACTTTATTCTAATTATGTTTTGTGTGAGTTTTTAAATAAGCTTCAAATTAACGTTTTGAATGCCAAACCAAAACCGATTGTAATATACGGTCATAGTGGAGCTTGAATTAATAATTAAGAAAATGCAATATTTTCCACACAAAAAAAATAATGCCAACAGCCCAAAATAGGGCAAACATATTACAATTTATCGGACAGTGATATTTTCTCCCACAGTCTTCCTTATGTTCCACAAAGATATATAACATATAACAACTAAGTTATGAACGAATAAAATAAGCCCTCAAAAAGCGGAACAATATTTTCTTCCGACAGTAACGTTTCATCCATATGCCCCTTAATTACCAGTTATGGCACACCCAGAAGAATAAGAATAAGAACGGTAACAAATCGTCGAATAAACGTCAAGGTTGAACGGGGAGGGGGAGGGGTTCTTCCCCCCTACCAAGTCGCCTCGAGCGAGGGCCGGTGTGAATTATTTATATGCCGATTTTCGAAATCCCCCCTCCCCCCAAACCAAACCGCACTAATTGGGAGGAATACTATTTCAGGAATGCCGACAAAACAAGAAAACAACAGCACTCAATTCAGATCCTGCTCACAAAGTTCGATCTGGAATAACGATAATGGCCGATTTGTACTGCCGTTGCTTTGATTGATCTAGCAGAAAATGTGGATTCGATTTTTAAAAACGAAGCAAAGGAAAGTCAACGTGAGCAGAAGAAATTCTGTAATTAATATTTTTGTAGCCAAATGAGTACTGAAGTAATTGTACATATATTTGCATGTTGTATAATAATTTAATTTTCAAATATCAGCTTTAATGCACTTTTAATAGTTAACAATTAAAAGCAAATTACTATCGTTAATCGTTCGTTATCATAAATCCTCCAATAAACTAATCGTTTAATTGGGGGAAAGGTAAAATTTAAATGGACATTTGAAACACACACTGTTTCAATTGATTAACGATTTCACTGCAACAAATATACACGCGCAGTAAAAACAGTTTTACAGATTTCTTTTGTCGAATAAGGGGAGGTAAAATAGTCGCGTAAATATTTCACTTATAATCGTGTACACCAATTTTCTGATCATAATAAATGTAGGTTTCAATTCATTATTATTCAATAAGATATTTTTTTATTACTTTCGTAAATTATTTTAAAAGTTCTTCAAAACTAACCATGGGGTGCCCAGAATTTTTTTCTGGGGTTGAGAAAAACAATTTACAAAAGTAAAAACAAAAATGTTTATAAAAAATGAATAACCAATAGAGCATAAAAGTTAAAATGGCAATAATGAAATATCCTATATTTTTAATTTAAAAAAAAATTGAATAGTTGGTATTGAGCTTTTTTTTCCAGCATACTTTACTTTTTAAAAAAAAAATTTCGAATTGCAAAAAAAGGAAAGCATATATTGGCCTTCTGAACATGTCCGTCTGTACTTAATGCTCTACCAATATTGGTTCGATTTGTAGGATCTTTGAAATTATTGGTTTTTTTTTTTAAAGGGTATTACATTTTGGCAATTTCAAATTACAACTAATTGTGTTCGGTAATTTTTTTTTATGTATATAAATCTGGTATCGAAGAAATTATATGTGACAGCTTCTATTAAAAATATCCTTGTTTTTTTTATGATAATTTCAGTGAGTATTTAAGTAACAAGAAAGTAAGCTATTTTCATTCCTTTAGAACTTCTTTTTTTGACAGGAGAGGTTCAAAAGTGAAAATTATGTAACAAAACATAAAACTTGTAATTATTGTAAGTTAATTGTAGTTAATCATAACTTTACAAGTTCCTGACACAAGCCCTGGAAAATTAAACGTTTACCCCATAAGTTCCAAACAGTTTACTTGCTAAATATATAAGATCTTTTTTAAAATTTTCAACTTCTTTCTTTTAAAAACTTCACCACTTCTATATAAGCATAGGAAACCTTTTGTGAAGAACCTTATATTTCTTCAAAAAGTTGATCTTCACTGAAACCATAATAAAACTTTTTTTTTTTGAAAAAATAATGGCGCCTTCTAAAGAAAATATGGGTGTTAGTTTTGGGTGAGATTTCCTTTTCTCTCGATGGAAAACAAAACTGGGGTCGTACCTCAACCGCTCTGAAATTTGTTCGTGTTTGTCTGTCTGTCTAGAGGCCCGTCTCGGAAAAAATGGAAAGGGGATTGTTTGCTTTGGTCGCAAGGTAAAAGTCCTTAGGAAAGTGTAAATACTAGTTTGGATGAGTTGTGTCACTACAAGAAAACATAATCCAGACAGACCTTGTTACATAGGAGTACTTTTTATTGTGGTTACACTCTTAAAACAAACACTCCCAATTTACCTCAGTCTGAGTGGATTTCACTCCTCCAGACTGGAAAATGCACTTCTCCTTTTGGAGGGGAATCTTTGTGTGTTAAACCTCCGACAGGATCACTCCAAACGAGTGATTTTAACTCAGTCTGAGAAAATATGCATGCCTTTAGGGTGTCGAAAATGCACTTCTCCAACTGGAGTGGATTTCACTCTTTTGTTTTAAGAGTGTAGAGTTATTTTTAATTTAGGAGAAAGTTACAGAGTAAATGGTATGGAGTAACAAATACCCTTGCAAAAATATCCGCTACATTTTGTGGTGCTAATTTGCAAAATTTATCACGCAACTTATCGTGGTTTGCGTTGTGCACCAACGTAGTGAGGCTAATTAACGACAAGGAGACCTCTGTCTGTAAAATTCAAAAAAGTAACAAAATTACTTTAACATAAAATTATATTTCTGATCAGACATACTGTACTTTGATATAATTCTCTATTACCACGTTTGTCATGAAGGCATCAATTATTAATGTGATAGATAAATAAAAATATGTTGAAGTAACTATCAATTTTTTTTTATTTTAAATTTTAGATCAAAAAAGAAAATGGAAGAAATTGTTTCATTGCAAGAATCAACACTCAAACTTGTTCAATACTAAACTCGATTCCCGTTTGACCCTCTAATGCACACTGTTGCCATATGGCTATAAGTAATATAATTAACTTTATTTTATTAAAGTAGAGATCCCTCTCCACAAATCTGTGTTTTTTCATCTATTACATTCCACTTTGAAGTTTTAGTTACTAACCCTCATAGATGACAGTAGCAAAAGTGTATTCAAAATTAAAGAATAAAGTTATGAACTGTTGTGAAATTTTGCCTTTGGCAGTATTCAAAGTATAATAATATTAGAACTAAATACCAATAAATTGTTTTGAAAAAATAATTACAGTTCAGGAGGGTTATTTTAAAATGTATTTAGTAGTTTTCTAATCGTTCTTATCAAAATTGGAATTTTGTAGTTGGTTTTTGCCATATGGCAACAATTTTAAAAAATTAAAAAAATTTAAATTCCAATGTTTTTTCAGTGTTTTTCCCATAATGTATGAGTATTAAAGATACAAATATATTTTTTCGAGATGAAAAAAAATTCATAAATTTCAGGGTTAAATAAAAACAAGAATGATATATCGTTTTATTCAACTCTCTTCTCCAATATGGATCCTTCTATCTAACTTAAATCCTGTGATTCCTCATATTGTGTTTGAGTATATTGCTAGTTCTCATCTGTTGACTAAACTTAAAATATCCCTTCTTCAGTTTCATAACTTTCACTTACAGTACGCACTGATGCATTCAGCTGAAACGGCGTAAATTTCAGACAATAAAAAGTAGCAACCCAGAATTATATTTTCTTGATCTTATGCAAACATATACTTACAGTTAAAATGTATACAATGTATACATTGGGTTACTAGTATATTGCCCTCTTTTTGTTTCACCTTATTATGTTTAAAACAAAGCAACTATAAATAAATATAATTTTTTAATTGGTAGAAGATTCCAAATAGCGTCTGAACTTGATATTTTGTTGCAAAAAGTAGCAAAATTAAACGAACTATACAATTTTTTTGAAAACTCCTGCATAATAAGAGAAAAAAATACACGAAAAACTTTTTTATTATATTATTACTAGAAAATCGAGTTTTAGGTTTTCGGCGATTTTATTATACATGGTTGCAAACACATTTTCTCACAAATACGAAGCTATGTATTAACAAAGAACACCTTATAATAACTAAATGCTATACATAGATTATACACATTAAATAAATTGTATAGTATAGGTTGTTTGATAAGGATAAAACTTCAAAAAATTCGATTTTCAAGAAATCGAATAAAAAAATCCTTTCTATATCCTTTGTATCTGAATATTTTCTTAAATTTTTTTTACTCACACAATCTTCAAGCTTATTCATTAATTAGTTACTGTTGACCAATTTTCTTGTGACGTGTACGTTACTAAAAGTAAGGTTCGTTTAAAGTTATTCGAAAAAGAAATTGTCGAAAAATTACGATTTGAATCTCGACCCTGTAATTTTTTTTATCCTATACTGTTTGCACGTGCGGCTCATAAAAAGTGCGTTTTTGTAATAAAGCCAAGAGATAAGATAAATTGACTCAAATGGCAAACTTGTCCGCAGTTAATTTGTGGTCTCCGGTCAACAGTTTCTTCAAGCTTAAAGAGAACCGACTGACTGTTCTCAGGCAGCGTAGAGGGGGGTGAAAAGCAAAACGAAAATCTTTACTACGCCGAGACAACAATTTCTTCTTCTTGATATTTTTATATTATTATTTCTTCTTCCTTTTCTTCGCCAAAAAAAGAGAGAGATACACCTCAGCGAAGGATTCCGAAAGCAGCGGGGAACCCACAAATACAGGATCATGGTTACTAATAAATCCTGAACTCGCCAAAGTAAAATTTATCACGCCAAGACAAAAGATTAAACATAGTCTAACATATAAATGCTCATACACATGGCGTTTCAGTTAAAAGTTTCATATCTTCTATGTGTGGTAACCGTGCAGTGCATTCTCATAACGCTAAATAATAAAGCAGTACATGATCAAAAAAGGCTGAAACAACATAAAAGAAGAGAAAGAGACTGCAAATACAAGTGCCTATATTCGATTTTGTATTAGAGTGTAATTTTGTATTATTGTAGTACCAAAGAACTTTTCACAAAAACAGTTGTAATACAAATTTTAATTATAATTTTTAATAATTTGTAATCGCAAAAAAATTAAATAAACTTAGAGAACAAATTTGTAGAATCAAAAAATATGTAGCAAGGTTTGAAGGAAAAAAATTCTTATGAAACTAATTAATTTCAAACTGTCTCCTTTTCTTATGTCTCTTTTCTTAAAATTTAACTGTATCCTTTTTACTGTCTCCTTCTCTTAAAATTCTTATGAAACTAATTAGTTTTAAACTGTCTCCAGGGCCTGTTCTTCCATAAAAGCCCCAAATTTTAGGAGCCCTTAAATTTTAGTTTATAATATGCTAAATGCTGTGAGTCCCCAAAATATTAATAAACTAAAAAAAATTATACTACAGTCTCCACTTTGTTTTTTGTTCAATTTTGACTAAGAAATCAACCTAACTAACGCCGTGATTCTTTTGATCGATGTTTATAAGGAAGCCTATAAAATTGTGAAAAATTTGATTCATAGGTCGTATAGCATCATCATTACGGAAATCATACACAAAATTTTCCGTAAATGGCCCCTCAAAAGAGGTTGTGTTGTGCTTATAGTTGGAGATTTCCTAGAACAGGTCCTGTCTCCAAAGAAGCGATTTCGCATGAAAAACGGCATCCCAGCCACAACGTTGCATCCCTGACCCCTGCTCAACCCCTGGGGCGGGGGTTCGAACATGACCACCGCTTTTCTCAGCAGACGATGAGGAGTGGGATGGAATGTACTCACCTGCTGTTGTAAGGAAAATCGTCTGTTTACTTTATTGTGACGGCGGATATTCTTCCTTTTCTCTTGGCGGCAACAAATAAAAAATACTTGTTCGCCCCCCAAAAAGTATGGTCTCTTGATCTTGACATCACATGGGCAGGGCCGCCGTCAGGATTTATGGGCCCCTATGCAACTTAGTTCGGGCCCCTAACTCATTAGTAACTTTTCTAATCAATAATATTAATTAATTAATAAGTTATTTTATAATTTTTATTAATTAGCAATTGTGTTAAATATTAAAATATTGATTAATTAAAATAAAAAAAAATCATTATAATGATCTTAAATTTATGGCAACTGTTAATAACACTTAAAAACCTTATTTCGAATTAAACTTACTACTTTATTTTTAGTTAACAAAAATTTCACGCGTCTTGGGGAAATCTAAAGCCCCTTGTCAGTCTTGGAGTACTTTTTAATGGACATGACTGTCTAGGACCGTCGTATCCATTCAAAGTCGGTAAATTTCAATGGAAAAATAGACTAGGGTCTTTTCGTAGCAGAAACGTTTTTTTTTTTCTGTTTCTAACAAGAGTTTTAGTGCTGTTGGTTGGGGTAATTTCAAGACAGTTGCCCTTTTAGTAAAAAGACACATTTTTGTGTGCAAATTTTATTATTAATTAATTTTAGATATTCTCTCCCCTCCCCCCCCCCCCCCAAAAAAAAAAAAAAAAAATCTCCCTTTATATATTTCCAAATACATGGGCATTATTTCACAAACAGAAGATTTCCACTGAGCATGCACTCGGTGCAATGAAAATACGCAAACTTACCCGACCACCACCCCACTGGAAACGGCTACTAATCAGTCAACTATCAATCTTGACCTTGTGTGTTTTATACCCTCACCCCCCCCCCCCCCCCCTTCCCATCCCGCCTGGCCATATTGCACCCATTCCCAGCCTGAAAGTATCGCGTTCCTAGTAAGGTTAATTTCAACTTTTATAGACTCCCAAAAAGGTTCAGTTAATGTGCCATTCTACTAAATAAGTACAAAATTATACAATATCCACTCTGTTAATTTCATTATTTTTTTTTATTAATTAAAATTTTGAGTTTCAATTTTCTATTTATACTTTTGAAATTATTAGTCAATTTTTGAAAATTAGCCATTTTACATAATATTCAGAAATAATTGTTATCGAAGAAATTTTAAAATTACTGAATATAATTACTTGAATGGGAATATTTCTTATGATGTCACACTCACCATGCTGCGATTTCATTGGTTGTTTTGTTTTCTTTGACTAAGTCTTGAAACAAGCGCATTGGTTTTTATAACGTCACGCGCACTGAACTGCGATTTCATTGGTTGTTTAGTTTTCTTTGACAAAGTGTTAAAAGAAGCCTATTTCTGTGAAATTTTGAATTAATTTTCTTTTAAATAGACTTCGATCGACCTTTTTGGGTAAAATACTGAAAACACTTTGACATACACAATGAAATTTTCACAATATTCATAATAAAAGGCAAATTCTAAAGTAAAAAGCAAATAATTAAACTTAATGCAGAGATTTTAAAGTCATCCTCTTCAAAAGACCCTGTTAATATTTAGCTATCAAATAAGCTTAACATCATATTGGTTACTAAATACAACATTACAAAATTATAACTAAACAAACAGAGAAAATAATTAATTAGATAAAAGATAATTAATCATCACTTACATCTTATGTCATGAGAACTTTCGAAATCAAGGTACTGAATTCAGTGTTGCAAAATTACTAATTTTCGTTATTTAATTTAAATATACAGAATTTATTTCAGATATTTAATATCATTAATTTATAATTGATATATATATATTTTTTTACATTTACGAAAGAGAGAGGTTCAATACTTCTCAAACACATACAATTCAAACTTGTTGGGTTTGGGGGACAGTGTCTGCTGTCAAGGCCATTGAGTAAGGAAATGAATATTCTCTTTTTATTGGTCCTGCTAGTCTCTTTACTCTTTTGCTACAAGAAGAAGCAGGAGATCCAGTTATAGATAAGGAACTGGGAGTGAGGGGTTGATCTCCCCCAGACAAACAGGAAATGAATAAAATAAAAACTCTCCTCTCGTCTTCCTTGCTAAAAAAAAAAACTTGTCTGCCCACAGGACGAAAAACGGCGAGTCCGTCATTATTTCGAGTTGTCTGAAAGTGACAAACCTGACATTTTTTATTATACATAGTGCATTAAAAATAATTTTAATTGTAACTATTTTTGGAAAACTAAAATTGGTGTGCACACTATTTCATAAACATATAAAAAATAGTATGTTTCGGAAAAACTTATAATATTAAAATTTATAATATTTCAGTTTTATTTCCATTTCTTTCGAATTTGCAAAATATCAGAAATAAAATTTTGATATCAACTGCACTTGGCATTAAAACTGAAAGTGCCCTGTAACTTGTTATTAGAAATATTTCTTTTACACATTTAGTAAAAGCTAAGAAGGCTTTCCCTAATAATAGATATTATTGCTTTAAAAAAAATCAAAAATGTGATTTTTAGAAAAAATAATCAAAAGGTGTGTGAGTGGGGGGGGGGGGGGAGGTATCAATCAATCACCGAAGGGCCCCTAGTGAGAAATTTATTACTGAAGAAGGAATAATACTTCACAGTTAAAATTATCGAGTGAAAGTAAGTCTTAATTTTCTTTTTAAAAATAATGCTAAAAAGTTATGGAAAATTGTAATAAAAACTACAATAAACACAAACATTTCCCATTTCCGCATTTTTTCACTAATTTAGTAAATTTCAAAGTTTAAAAGAATGGAGATCTTAGGCCCCGTCATTAAATTTACCCGTTAATAAATTTACCGTAAAGTGACAGCGTTTCCTCCCGCTTATTAAATATTTCAATTTTTGCATATTAAGTTCTTACAAAATAAATGAATGAAACTCATGAATATTGCAATAATTTTAACGAATTTTACAAAAATAATTTCGAATATGTATTTTTTTTAATAATGAAATGCAATTTTCGGTCTCTTCGGACCAACGACCCTAATCTTGGACATTACGGACCCAATGTTAATTTTAAACTAATAAATATTTTTGTGATTTGCAAATAAAACATATTTTTATTAAAAAAAATTTGAAGGGCCCGCTGGCGCGGGCCCCCTAACTTTTTACGGGCCCCTATGCAATGCATAGTTTTGCCCCCCCCCCTGTCGGCGGCCCTGCACATGGGGAGGGTCGTACAATAAAGAGGTGGGGTGGACTATGAAACTAGAAGTACCTTGTGTGATAGGGCCTAGAACTAAAGGGGGTTTGCAGGGCCCGATCAAGACTTTTGTGCAAGGGAAGCCTGCCTTCGATTTGGAGGCCCCCGAGGCAAATACGCAACTCAACTAATGGGCCAACATATGCAATGTGGCGACAGCTTTTAATAAGTAAAAGGTTACGTTACCCATGGCCATGAAACTGTTGTTGGCATAGCAAACCTTTAAAATTAAACCTGTTGAACTCATGATGTTCATGACAAGGAATTTTCTATTATAATTCCTTCAAGCATCAGAAAGTTTCTGAGGAATTCTAATAATGTTGGTGGGCCTCCTACAGAAACCTATCAAAACAACATAGTCGCACAACAAGAAGCTCCGCTGCAGAAAATATAAAAATGTTTTGTATCTGTTGGTTCATGGTCTGGTTGTTCCAAGTTCCAAGCACTACTCAAACTCTTATTTGACATTCCAAAGCCATATAATAAATATAATTCACAAAAAAAATTAACATACACTTTGAAATACACTGTATTTATAAATTTATATTATGAACTTCATTACTTTGTTTCGGGTATTTTATTTATACATGTATGTGTGAGAGATAGGAATCGGCAAATCTTCAATCTGCAGAACAAAATACTTAATCAAAATTTGTTGCAGAAACTTCTTTTATTTAACCAATACAATACAGCATCAAACAAAACTTAATATTTAATAGGTATGTCCCATTTGTGTCTTATGTCTGCATCACAACTTTTATTTTACAATGTTTTTTCAAAAACGGTATGAATATCCACATAATGTGAAAACAGAACTCCCTTACAATTGTTTTTTCCCATCCCATGAAATTATAGAAAAAATATCAAAAACTTGTTAGTTAAACAAATTACCCAAAATACAGCAGTACCACCACAAGCACAAGCTAAGATAAGATAACAAGGGCAAAAACAAAATATTCAATATAAAAGCATAATTATTTAAAATTAGAAATTTATTCGTAGTAGTATTAAGAATGGTTGAGGAGTTTATAGTGTGTTTGTTTCAGAGACATAACATAGAGTGGACTGCGCATTCATAGTAAAGCAGCTTAGGGATGGAAAACCAAAACCGGTTTTCAAAAAACCGGTGGTCCCGGTTTCGACTGAAAACCGGTTTTTTTTGTATGAGGCCCTTTGTAACCGAAAACCGGTTTTTTAGGGAAAAACCGATGGAAAATGGAAAACCGATTTTTTCTGGAAAACCGCCATCCCTTGCAGATTAGCATTATGTCCTAAACATCATAAATCGCCAAGAGGGGAAAGGTTGCTACATATGGCAACAAAACGCTACCGTTTCGTTACGAACTATTCCAAATTGTCGCCAGACCTGAATATCAGCTAGCAAACCGAAGTGGAGACTACCATCAATACCCAAGTCACGTGGGTTTCTACCAATCACGGCAGCTTGAATTTTTTTAAATGTTTTTGCAGACGATTTTTTGAGCATTGTTGGTATTTTTCTCTTTTGGCTTTTATAATAAATATTTAATTACATTCTTTTAATCTCTGAGCATGAATCGTGAATGTTGTACTCTTAATTCAGTAACGTTTTGTGCAAGATGCCAAATGCTTGTGAATTCCTAATTGTAAAGAGGGGTATAAAAAGGATTAGTCACGTTACACTTCACGGGTAAAATTTATTTAGTTCTGCATACTTTTAGTAATTGTGTGTTCTTCATAAACTATAATTTCTATCGAGGGAATTTATTCTAAAAGCTCTTTTATACTGAAGAATCATATCCATGATTAAATCAACGTTGTTAGAACTCTAATTATAATAAATATTTTGGGCCAAGTCAATTAAATTAATGGTCTGAACATTAGACAGCTTAGAAGTAGAATATTTTTTTACAATTTGGTCAAAACGAAACCTGTTTTTGCAATCGTGTTTGAGTTATTTATATTTAAAAAGTAGAACATTTGCTGAATTTGGAATATATTGATGTGTTTTAGAAAGTTGATTTATTCCAGGTGAAATAAAGGAAGAAGCCATATTTTAAAAAAAAAAATTGATTTTTTTTTAAAATCGGACCGTTAGAACGAAAGTTATAGAGACGGCAGAAAATGTTCACCATGTCAATTACCAACTTATATTACAGCAACACTCTACATAAACCTACTAATGTTCTTTTAAATTAATTTTTAATAAAGATTCCACATTCAATTGTTCAAGTAATCTTAAATAGACTCACAAAATCAAAGAAATAATCTGATATCTATTAAGAGGATCTTAAAATACTAGCGATTCATCCTTGCTCCTTTCCAAGCTTATTTATCATAACATTAGATTGTCGGCCTCTGTGTTCAGGTCGTTGTGGAAAAACTCGCCAAATGGTAAACTCGCCATAGATGCGAGCCAAACGCGACACAGTCATGTGACTGTGTAAGTTAGATGTTTAGGACACTTTAGGTTTGCCAATGCGCAGTCCACTCTATGTTATGTCTCTGGTTTGTTTGTGTAATTGGTGGGTTTTTGCTGGATTTATGCTGCAACAAAGAGGAGCTTAGTTCAACTCAATTCAAACATTAGTTTTTTATTTTGAAAATTAATATTTATAATATAATTGCGAGGTTGTAAAATGGGATTATATATTTCTGTAATAGATCCAAATCAAACACAGTAAATGAATATTAGTTTTTAAATTTTTGAAGTAATTATGGATAGTCTGAATCGCATCACAGCAGGAGCACTGATTACTCAACTCTGCCAAGGTACTGATTTTTAATTGCAAACAAAAACAAACTTATCAGCGTCAGCGGTCAGCTAAGCAATGGCTTAATTTATTTGTTTTCGTTGGTAAAGAAAAATATAATTTGCTGGAATTATACGCGTTCGAAACTTTTCGGATTTAAATTTATATTTCGAAGTTGTATTTTCGTGATGGCCTGATGAGTGATGGCGAAGAAATGGAATGAGAACTCTGGGTCTGAAAAGCGGAAATTTAAAAAGAAATGAGATGGTTCGCTTAAAGAGATATAATGTTCATCGTACGACCAATCTTCTAATCGAAAAGCTTAGTGGAAGAACGTGCTGTGTGACAAAAAGGCGAAAACGAGATAATGAACATCAAAGTTTTTAGTTAGCACTAGGATACGTTAACAACTACACTTGCAAACGGTAAAAAATACACTAAACTGAAAGTTTATGAAAAAGGTAAAACTTGCTATCTTTAAAGGATAAAATAACGTGTTCATAACACAGAAATCTCAATTTTTTCAAAAATGTCACATTACATGTTCTTCCACTAAGCTCTTCTATTTTAATAACAAACAAATGACTAATGAGCCCTCTCCAAAAAGGTAAACAGTTAGGGGAAGGGGTTCATGATATGTATTAAATGTGTGTGCGAGTCTATGCGTCCACATGCACATGAAATATACGTATTTTAATTCTTCAAACAAATACAGATTCTTTCTGGGGGCCCCAAAGAAGTTTATACCCAGTGCCCTGATTTATCCTGATCGAAGACCCCTGCACATAAGAAAATCATATACTTAGTATTTTCACAATAAATTTAGTAAATTAATATTTTGCCTCTTGTGTTCTGAATTATAGTTTGTTTTAAGCAAGGCTCACACAGTCTGTTTTGCGAACTTAAAGTTCAGGGATACTTTGTGTATTATTTGCAAGTTTAATTCGAGGGTTTTTTAAAAGTCAGATGTTGTATGATGTGTATTACTGAAAATGCATCATTAGCTAACATTTTTTAAAATCTCAACAACAATGTAAAACAATTTTTTCCTTTTTGACTTTAAAAAAAAATCTTATAAAAAAAAACAGGGCCTTTATAAATTTCCATTTATTTGGGATCAGGGATCTCATTTGTAAGTTGGACATGGGGGCCCCCAAAAGTGGCTCAACTTTAAAGTTTTAATGAATTTACTTTTTTTAAAAAGTTTCCCAGATGGTGAATTTTATTTTGTTTTCCAGATATTCCGTATTATAAAATCGTTAGTTGAAGGGGCCCCCAAAAGTGGCTAAGAGCATATAAAGAATACTATACTAGTTTACAAAATGGGGAATTATATTTTGTTGTGCAGACATCCCATATCCCAAACTTGTTAGTTGGAAGGGCCCCCAAAAGTGGCTTAAAACTTTAAAAAGGAAACCATAAAAAGTTTATGCAACGGGGAACTTTGTTTTGTCGCCCAGACTTCCTTAAAAGTGGCTTAACTTAAGCTTTAATGAGGAATACGATTAAAAAGTACTACAATTTTAAATTTTTTTGTTTCCAGATATCTCGTATCATAAACTCGTAAGTTGAAGGGGCCCCCAAAAGTGGCTTAGAGTTTTATAAGAATACTATAAAAAGTTTACGTCATGGGGAATTTCATTTTGTTGCCCGCAGACAACCTATCCCAAACTTGAAATAAAAAAATTTTTCGGAACGTAAGTGTTTGAAAATGTGGGAATTTTTATAACAGAATTAGTGTTTAAAAAAAAAGGTGATTTGGGGGCCCCTTCAAATTTTGAGGAGGAAGCCCAGGCTTCCCCGGCCTATTCGGTGATCGGGCCCTGGGGGTTTGGTTCAGGGTTGTTATGATTTTTCCCGAATCGAAAAATTTTACCCGACCTGGTTTTTCCAAAATATATATATATGTATAAAAATTAAGTTAATATTTTTTTTAAATTCGAATTTAAATTTCTATAGTAGCAATATTCCGGGTTAAATAATTTTACACGTTCACAAAAATTGCTTGGTTCTAGACAATACATTTATAAGTTTAAATGGTAATTTTATCTCACAATTATATTGTGGAATTATCAGTTTTTTTAACTATGAAAAAACCCTTAAAAAAACGATAACCTAAATGGGTTGGGTTTTTTTTAATAAAAAAACACGGATTTTAACAACTCTTGTTTGGATGGATAAATATCGCACTTATGATATTCTTTATAATAGAACTTTATTCCTTATGGAATGAACTAGTATTTAATTGAATGCATATTGCATATGTACAAAACAGTTGGGAAAAACAGATTAATACTTAAATTTACAGCTCGGTTTCTTAATTTAAAGTTATCTAAAATAGTGTGCAATTTAACTTTCATAGAACAGAAACTTAATTTTCATAAAACATTTTTAAAAAAAATCTATGATCCCACAGTTGCCAGATTTCAGAATTGCAATATACATTCATAATTAAAATCTAAATAAAAGTTTGCAAGTAATACAGCAACAGGCAACAGCACTAGAGCTGTTTATTGGTTGATTTGCACATAGAACCATGAGTTTGAACGCGTTCAAGTGACGTGGCAAAAACCTGAACTAGCAATCAGCGCAAACCTTGAAGCGGCATTGTGTGTAGAATCCTACATTGTTCCAAAACTTCCAATACCCAAATCAGGTGGACGATACATTTTTTTAGATATTTTGCAACTTTATCATTAAGTAAGGTATATTTATAAAAAAAAAACAATTTGAATGAATGATAAGCAGATTGCTTATGAATGGGTTAAAAGAGTACCTACCTAACAGTTTTCCTATTGATGCTTCAATGCCGGCTCTCTCCGAATTTCGGATTTCTCGTTTACTTAGGGAGACCGAAAACCTGCAGTTCACCAGCACGTCTATTGAGATTTTTCAATCCTTACTAAAAGTGTAACTACATTATTTGAAGTAGATCGGAACAATAATTATTTTCTTTTTATCTCTCAATAATATTTTTAAAGAATAACGAATATGTTCAAATTGAAATTTATTTAAGTTAATTAGTATTATTGCTATTATTACTTATTTTAAATTCAGAAAAAAAACTCAAATAAAAATTCGTAACAATATCCTAATTTTCTAAAAACGAATTTGAGAAATTTCAAGATTTTTTGGTCGTTAATGACAAAAAAGTTATTCTACGCTTGCATTTGCTCAATTAGTCTATTAACGAGATTCTCCAGATCAAACCAAATCCGAGCATTCATTGGTAGATTCGGTTTGAGTGGTCACGTGACTAAAATCATGGCCAAGTGTTTGGTTTACCATATTTGGCGCTAAATTGTTTAATTAGCTATTTCTTTTTTTTTTTTGGCATTCTTAGTTGTTTATTTATAACAGCGTTGCCATACGCTCTTTAAAATAAGCGTTATAAATATTAGAATAATTGTAAAAATATTGAAAACTTTTCAAATGTATTAGTGGAAATTTCAAATGAGAGGGCCAACGTATCCAAGAAAGTTAAAACTTATTTTCAAAATGTAGTTTAATGTTTTTATAATTTTGTATTTTTTTAGCTCAATGAGAAAGAGAAATTCGCCCCAGGCCTCTCGATTATAATATGTGGCCTTTTTCATTTAACGATTTTACAGCTCCCATTTCATCAATTTGGTTTGGTTTGAATTATCATCGCACTACAGCTACACTAGGGCTATTGGCGACGGGCGTCGTATTTTAGAACCACAGTCATGTGACGAGCCAACACCTGAATAGGCACCCAACGCGACCGTTAGTGACATCATACGCAGCGTTAGGACTTTGAATGATGTTTTAAGTGCAGTGCACCACTCCCTTACACGGGGTATTATTCGTCGGACATGTTTGGCTGCACGGGCCGTTTATAGGTCGACAGCTATATTTTGGAGACGCCCGGACTCGAGCCTTTCTAATGCATCAATAAAAGTCTCTTATACCAAGGTAAAAAAAAATCATCTTCAGTTGTGCAGACTTAATAGACATTGCTCTTAGGATATTCAAAGAAACGCCGGGTACACTCAATAGGATTTTTTTTTTGGCCCATTATACTTTCTATGCTGATGTACGGGGACCATTTCATGGCTTAACCAGGGAGAGAGGGGGGGGGGATAAATCCAGATACAATTTAATTCGCTCATGGCTAACCTCTTAGCAAGATTTGATATTTTAAAAAAGATTGTATTCTCATTGATAAACAGTATCCAGAAAACTACTAAAAAAATGTTATTTGCCTAGTCTAAACTTTAGTTCTACTGAAGTTTCAAAAACAAAAAAAATTAACACCTTTGCAAGTACTCTAAAAACACCATTTTTCGTTTATTTTTAGGGCGGAGAAGGGTCAACTTTTTTTTTTATTTACAGCTATCTTTAAAAATTTTCCGGCCCCGCTATAATTAATTAATGCAACTGCATTGGTAAGTAATCAGAAAACATTTAAGTTTAAAAATTGAAACCCTGATAACTTTTGTTTCCAAGGGGTTCAGTAGCTTTTGTTTAGTGGAGACTTAATAAAGTTCGATTTTGTTGACATTATAATTTTCATACCCAGTGAAAAATGCTTGCATAACAAAGCAGTACTTTAACAGACGTTAGCCTTTCAAAACCAAAGCATTAATTCTGTTGGATTGGCCTGAGGCATAGGCAATTGGCTGAAATGTAAACCTCTTTCTCACTGGTTGAGATATTAATTTTTTTAAAAATTATATTCCCATAGCATATAATTATAAAACTCCAAACTTTTATATGTCTGTATCCCTCAGAGCATTAAAGCTTCAGTAATTTATTTCATTGAAGAAATCTATTATCATATATTTATTTTTAAATATTTAATGTTAGTGAAATTAAAGTATCAAGTAATTATAAAACAAAGCAAGACAAAAAAAAAGTAATAGAATAATGTTTATTTGACAAACTAATTAATTAGAAAAAATGTGAGGAACTACTGCAATTTTTTTCTTATTTTCGTACAATATTGAAAATTGCAAAGTAAAAAAATACTATCAAACGGATTAGGGTTTTGTGTATCCCAGGTATCACAGAAATATTGGCCAATGTGAAAAAAAATACTGATCAATATGGTACAATGTAAAAATGGACTGTCTTGGGAATATTGTCAATATGTCGATTTATGACATTGTACAATATTTTTCTCAATATTCTGCAATATCAAATTTTTATATGAAAATTGATCCCCCTAGTATTTCTGAATTGTTTTTGTCTTTATTGTTTTCTAATATTCTTTTTAAAATATTTCAATAACTTCTGAAAGTTATAAAAAGTAGTAACATATAGATATTACTGCAATGAAAAATAATATGCACACAAAATTATTATTTGATATTTTAAAGAAATTATATAATTTGTGCAACTTTTTTATAGCTTATATAGTAAGTTATTTAAGTTGTAGAAAGAATATTAGAAAATAAAGATAAAACAATTCAACAATATCATAACATACTGAAAATTGTAAAAATCAATTTTTAATTATTTAACATTTAATTTTTAAAGTTTAAGAACAGATTATTGAATACTTTGTTTTAAAAATCATTTAGGGCAATGCTAAATTGTACTAACTTTTGCAGAGTGTTAATTTTTTTTGCCATAAGTTACAATAGGTATTTACAAAATAGATTTTAAAAATAATTTCTGTTTGTAAGTGCCTATATTTTTTTGCCATAAAAGTTACAATATATATTTTTACAAAATAGATTTAAAAAATAAAATATAACCTGACAGTTTCTCTTCTCTCTCGTAAACATTTGTAAAAACAACAACAACCACACACACACACATGAAATTCTGTATTTGTCAGATTGAAATTTATTGAAAAAGAACATACAGGATTAAACGATAATTTTTCTTTATTGAATTTACTTAAGACTTTTACAAAAAAGTTATCAAAATTATAATTAAACAGTCTTTGTTTAAATGATGAAATGAGTACCCAGATTCCAAGCATTAATTCTTGCTGAGACCACTACCATCCCAAGTATTGGGGGAGGGGGGGGGGGGAGGAAGTGAAGCCACCTGGAAGTTAAGCCCACAAAGATTCTGAAGACAAACCGGCTTTAGTATTTCAGTACCTGGAAAGAAAAGATTTTTAGTGTAAACAAAGAACCTTTCAAACACAATAATTCAAATGTGTTTGCTGGAGTATATTTTCATGGAAACCTCATATCCTAGCAAACTCATTTATAGAATAAACACTGGAAAAGTTTGCAAGTTTTAGAAGAAAAGTATGCATAGGGTCATTAATAATTAAATGTAACAAATATTCCTTTCTTTAAATTGTTTAAGACATGAGAAAAAAATTTTCCCATATAAAAATATCAATACATTATAACCTTTCAATTTATAAAATTTTAATTATATTATCTTTGGTTTAATTAGTTTAACCTCATATAGAGCTGTTTTTTATTAACCCTGTGATGCACGATTTTTTTTTCCATCCCGAAAAAATATATTTCTATCTTTAATACTCGTACATTATGGGAAAAATACTGAAAAAAATTAACTCACTGCATTGGCATATATATAATTTCAATATCTTAAGTTTTTGATATACGGTAAAAAATACTAAATATATTTTAAAATTACCCCCTTGAACTATAATTATTTTTTCATAACAATTTCTTTGTATTTATTTCTAATGTTATTATACTTTGATATGGGATATACCGAATATTCGGTTACTATTCGGTATTCGGCCACTTTAGCCGAATTTTCGGTTTGGTCGAATAGCTTTACTATTCAGTCGAATAGTAAAATTAAAATTTTTTCAAATTTCTTCCTGTTATCTTCTAAAACATCGAAAAATTTCCAATCAGGACTTGTTTTCTATTTTGATGGACTCAAATTCCTAAGCTTTTATTAATTATAATAGTAAATCTAACTTTACTCAAGTTGCATTAAATAACATGTC
This sequence comes from Hylyphantes graminicola, assembly GCA_023701765.1. NCBI lineage: Eukaryota > Metazoa > Arthropoda > Arachnida > Araneae > Linyphiidae > Hylyphantes > Hylyphantes graminicola. Next base: position 25,316,804 of record CM043121.1, read on the forward strand.
TCTTTAGGGGAACAGTAATAGTGGGTGGGCTTAATTGTAATTTTGCCCTAAAAGGTAAAAAAAGTTTATTTTGTAATTGTATAACAATATTGTAAGCCATGATTTTGTGTTGTTGTTGTAACTAATGCCACTTGGGTAATCCAAGCTGTTCCCGTGAAGCGGGCAAGGATTAAGGCGAAGGGGAGCAGTTCCTGAGGAGAGATGCCCATGTAGAGACTACATGGCAGGAATCCGACTTCGTGTCGACAGATGCTGCCATCTATCGCCACCTCCACAACTTAGACATGTCCCTGAAGGGAAGAGAAATAGTCTCCAGGGACCTGTACCCGGGGTAAACTGCACAATGACTTACCACAGGACTTTCCGACCCACAGATTTAACGACCACGTTCCCCATGTAGTCAGGACAACACAAATATCCATGTCTTACTTGGGATTCGAACCCGAGTCCACTCGCTTGGCAAGTGAGGGTCGAAACCACTATGCCAACTGGGCGACTAATGATTTTATTATTTTTATTTCTAATTTTCTTTCTTCATCGGATCCACCTACTACTTCTGTTTTTGTTTTCCTAGTACTGTTTTCGTGTTGTGATTTTACCAAGTTTCAAACACTTTCTAAAATGCTTGTACTATTTTATTGTGTGTTGCTTTAATTAAAAATTTAATAGCTATATTGTATTAAAATTATTGGGAGATTGTGTACTTATATGTTTATGTTGAATTAAAATTGGCGAATAATGAATACAACTTGATTAGATCTAACAAAAATAAAAATTGGTTAAGGTAGGCCGAACATTTGGTAAAGACTTCGGCCGAATATTTGTTATTCGGCCCAATTTGGTATTCGGTGCATCCCTACTTGGCACAAAGACATAATTTCACAACAGAAAACTTCACTCTTTAATTTTGAATACACTTTTACTACTGTCATCTTTGAGGGTTATTAGTAAGTAACTAAAACTTCAAAATGGAATGTAATTGAAGAAAAAAAAACACAGATTTGTCGAGGGGGAGCTCTACTTCAATATAATAAAGTGGATTGTGTTACTTGTTGCCATATGGCCACAGTATGCATTAGAGGGTTAACCATTTACATAACTTTAGAACAGAATTTAAAAGCTGTTGTGTATCAGTGTATGGGAATATAAAAATTAGGCCATTTTACACTATTTAATTTGGAAGCTCAATTTTAATAATTTTCTCGTCCACTCTATTAACTACTTAATTGGTGTCTATAAGTGAGCAATGGTTTATAAGAAACTATTAGTTATGTAAGCTAGAGCAGCATTCACCTTGTTGCATTTTAAATATATGTATCATAAGTTGATTGGGATAGGTATATTAAGAAAATAAGTATGTAAATATTTACTTTTAAGAGGGGAAAAACTTAGCAATAGTATTAAAAAAATTACGGTGCATTAAATAAGTAAATTAAACTGAACCAGTTACAGTGATTTTTTAAAATAAAAATTTGTATGCTGTGAACTTGGTCTAAATTTAGTCACAGCTTCACAATTAAATTTAACTATTTAGTATTTACCATACTAGCCCGGTACTTATGAGAAGGGGCTCTTCAGGAGGAAAGCACGGATGCATAGGAAAGTAGTCCCTTAGTTCCTGACATTAAAGATAACTCGGCAGAGTTCGGAAAAAAACGGTTTTTTCAGAAAAAACCAAAAGAACCGGTTTTTTGGTTTAAACCAGGTTTTTTTGGTTTAAACCAAATGTTGGTTTTTTTCCATTTCTTATAAATAAAATGTATACACTATATATATTTTTTAAACTTCAGCACACTACACTAAATGTAGAGCAAGGAGAGAAGGTATACAAGGTTAATGTTTTTCTTAAAAGGGAACTTAAAAGAGTAAACATATTTTGTTAGAAAGAATTGCAACGTCAAATAAGTTATGAGTTTTACATTATTACACAATTCAGAAATGTACATTTTATTAAATTCGAGATAAAAATTTTACACTTTCTACTTTATCATTCTTATTTATTCAAAAACTTAAACAAGTCAATTTGCTAGCTTTTACTGTTCTCAGTCTATTTTGCAAAGTTAGACTGAATTAGGTCAAAAGTAGAAAAAATTCTTTCCAGTCCATCTGTAGTTGGTACGGAGGTGAACAGTAGTTTCCTTAATATTAGAATTTTTATTATATATCATTAAAAAATACCAACATGTGCTGCTATTTTTTGATTGGATATAAAAGTTGAGTCGTATCTCAATTTAGTTTTGGTTGAGTTGTTTGCATCATAATACTCAACTTTTAAATTAAATGAATTAAAATTAATTGCAGAATATAAATAAGAAATTTTGAAAAAACCATGTTGGTTTTTTCAGGAAAAAACCATGTTGGTTTTTTCAGGAAAAAACCATTTGGTTTAAACCTTGGTTTAAACCATGGTTTAAACCAAGTGGTTTAAACCATGGTTTAAACCAGCGAACCCTGTAACTCGGTACCTGGAAAGAAGACGGATATTTAGTAGGTATATGCATAAAAATCTCAATTTCAGTACATCTCGAAAATCTTGTTTTCTGAACGCTCTTTGCTTGAGATCTAATAGTAACCGAATATTCGATGCATCCCTAGTAAATACTGATACACAACAGCAAACAATATAAAAAACTACTATAAATGATGAACAATTTAGAAATAAGCTTAAGACAAATAAAAATTTATCAGAAATTATTTCAAATGCTGATATGTCTGACGAGGTCAAAACTATTATTAAAAATTCAATGTGTAATTATATTAACTGACATTATGAACTTGTATATTTGTAAAGGGATCCATCCCGATTTCCACCTGTTCATTTTCGCTCATTTTAGATTTCACTTGTTTGTTGTATTCGATTAATTTGTATATTCGATTAATTTGTATATTCGATTAACTTTTTAAACTTAAACTATAAACTTGTGATTTTATACCTTTACTATGCATTTTATAATTTGTCTTGCATATTTTAATCTTGGAATTGTGCCACTGTTCTCTGTGATACTTTACAATCTGTAATTTTTTGGGATTTAATGATTTGTACTGATTGAAATTTAGATGCAATCCGGATGAACCTCGAGGTTCGGGTCGGGTAATAAATCATATATATATACCTAGTAAATACTATAGATTTCTTTCTATATATTAGAGATTTGTATAAAATAATAACATATTTCATCATTCATGCAACTCATGCTAATTATTTTAATTTTTATTTGTAATAAAGTATTTTAACTTACCCCTAAAACAACATGGTCAGTAATCCAAATCAATCAAAACGATTTCAGTGCCAAAATACAGATCAAACCAAATCCATCGCCAAACATAAAATATCCTCTGGTAAACCTTCAAAAAGATCACGTGATCGTTGACCAATGAATGCTTGGATTCGGTTTGCACTGGAGCCCCTTCAGTCTATTACGCTGCTGTGGACAGGAAAACTGCATAACCACCATAATGAGTTGAACCACTTTTGCTCTGGAACAATGTCTTTCAGTACACTTTTATATCTTGGAGTTAATAAAAGTTCTTGCAACAAAGGTCCAAAGTCTATTAGTCTAGATAATGCAGTTTACCTACCCACTGCAGTACTGGCCATTCCATTATAAATTCAATATTTCTTACCATTGGCTGTTAGAGACAAAAGTTTAGAAGTGTGTAGAATTTTTAAAATTTAAATTAAGCATTTCATTAAATTAAATTTAAATAAAAAATATGGCCAAATAAAATTAAAATGTGCTGATTCCAAGAAATTTTCCTCAATCAAAAACTGCCAGTTTATAAATTTAAAAGGATTAGTCAGTGTGTCTTAAAAATTGTTTCTTAGACTTAACATGGTAAGTGAAAAATCTAGAAATGTTTAACTTCTTCTTGTGACATTTGTTTGTTCAAATTTGGGTTAACAGATGGCGTTAGGAGTTTCAGTAGAATTTTTTCCAACTTTTAATATATATGTGTATTTAATAAATGGTACCCAATTTTGAACAACTTTTGACAATAAAAATTACAAAGGTCAGCAAGTTAAAATATACACACACAAGCCATGTTTGGGTATGGGGTTAGTTCCAAAAGTTGTTTAGATTTTATTACAACAGGGCACAGGGAGACTAACTTCAAAAAGGATTAATGTTGATTTTTCAAACAATTCAATATTACATTATTTTCCCTCAATTTGAATTGAAAAATCAAACTGCAACTAATTCATTTAAAACCAATATCATTAAGTTCACTTAAAAGAATTGCCTATTCATTAATTTAGACAACCTAACTTACATAGGCTTTTTTTTTTAATTTAACAGTATCCAGCGTTATGAAAGTACATTATAAATATCAAAATGATGGTTTTCATGTTTTAATAAAAATCATGTGATAAAACTCTGAAATTTCTGAAACTGTTTTGAAACAGAATTTTTAGAAACAAATACACTAAGAAACCAAAAGAGTTTTACAATCAAAACAGAATTTTACTTTAATATATTATTCATAGTAGGAAACACCTTCATTTAAGAAAAAATCCTTCAGGCATGATTTGCAACATAGAAACCTATAAAAATTCTTATAAAATTTATGCTCAAAAGTAAATTTAGAATAAAGATATCCAATCAATAATAAAAAAGTACTCTAACATTAAACAATTTATAACTTTATTGCAGAAAAGATCCAAACAAGTAGTAAATTCATGATCTAAAACAAGATTTGGTTCCTAAAGTGTGGTTGGAATTTATTCTGCTTCATTCCCAGCTTCAAGTGGTACTTGTCCTTAATGCGTTTCACATAGGACAGATCTCGAGCTTTCTTCACGGCAGAAGCCCCAGTGGTGCCCAAGTAACCAAGAGCCTTGTAGTGTTGGAGGACTTTCTTTACCTTCGTTTGTGTGTTTGAATCGACCGGTTTCAGGTTCTGCTTGTAGTAAACGGCCAACGAGCGATGGCCGATTGTGGCACCGGATGGCAGAACCAGCTCGAAATCGGGGTCCTCCAACAACTCGTCGATGACATTGACGTCTCCGATCTCTTTCGTGATGTCGATTGAAGAGTAGTCGTAGAAATCGGCATAGTCGATCAAGGCATTGCCCTCATGCAGCATCTTGCAGTGTCCCTTATCCAGCATGTGCTGCTTAACCGATTTCACAGATTTGAAGCCCCTTCCTTTACCGTTGCACCAGAGACATATGTGGCCAAGATGGATTTTGCCGGCTAGGCTGCCGATCAGTCCGTCAAGGTCGGAAAGATATTCGACGTCAGGAATGAAGAATGAGTGTTCTGTGGTCATGTGCAGGACATTCGATTCTGTAGAATCGCTCTGATGGTCGCAGAATAGACAATCATTGGTATCAACGACAACTCTCTGCATGGCCCCATCATCATTTTCATCGCTTTCGGAACAGCTCTCCCATTCACCGTCATCACCTTCATCTGACCACTCTTCATCATCAATCTCCATGGAAGCTTCCCCAGTAGGTTTGGACACTGCAGGTGTAGAAACCGAGGTTGTAGGGTTGGATTCTTTAGCTGAGGAGGGTTTAGGATCTACGGTAAAAGATTTGACTGGGATAGGTTTCTTAGGTTTGCTGTTAGCTGCTGCAGCAAGAACCATCTTGTGTTTCTTTGACTGTAAGTGGCTGACCATGGCGTTTTTAGTGGAAAAGTGCTTGTTGCAATACTCACAGCTGGAGGATACTTTCTTCTCTTTTCCTTCGACATCTTCCTTAAATGCTGCAGCTCTTCTGTCGAAATCTTCTTTGGTCAAAGGTGGAAGGTCCGCTAAACGTCTCTTTAAATTATAGCGATGCCAGTCCGTTTTGTAGTGCTCCTGATGGAGTTCAGCCACCGAAAACAGTAGTTTACAGGACAAGCAGGTGAGAGACATACTTTTATAAAGATATGTACAATGTATTTAAGAAAATCGTAACTTAAAAAAAATGGCTAATTATATTAATTATTTGTTTGCGTAGTATTTCACAAGAAATCAAAACACAACCATCGAGTTATGTGAATGTGACGTCATGTGACATGTGTTATCAAAAATACAGGCACAGTTAACGGATGTTCACTTAACAACTTGTGCAATTAATAAACTAAAAGTAATTTGTTTCGATCCTTAAATTTTAAACGAATGTTAATTTTACCTTCATGTCAAGTTTTATGAATTTCAAATAGAGATTTCTTTTATCAGTTGCATCAGAAGTTATTTTTAATGAATTAGAAAACACGTGGCAATCATAACTTAAGAAGGGTGGCAATACTACGTCACGCGGAATATTTGTTTTGTTTATTTACTATCTGCTGAAGTTTTGAAATATCGAAATAAGTTATTGTTATTTGTTATCTTGGTGCGATCGATCGTAAAAACACACCTCTCCCATTTTAATGACATAGACTTATTTTATGTTTAAACAGATGCTTTCATTATCCGAGTTTTGCATGTGATCTATTTCTGTGAAAGTATGGAAGATATTTTTAAAAGTGTAATAGCAGGTAAAATATCTGTGAAAGATTTTACCCAGTGGCTGGACACTAATAAATCGAATTTAGAGGAACTATCAGCTGTCGAAAATTTTGACTTTATTCCTTATTTCATCAACTATGTTAAAGAAAACTGTTCTTGGTTGCTAAATAAATCAGATAAGAACATCGATATTGTAAATGCTAATAAAAACTGTGTCAAAGAAACTCCTTCTCCTAAAAAAGAAAAGTCAAAAACCTCTCCTAAGAAAGAAAAAGCTAAAACGTCTCCAAAAAAAGACGAAATTAATAAATCCTTTGAAAGAAATGAACTCCCTCAAATAACTTCTCAAACTGATTTGTCTCCACAGTTAAATTCAATTCATCTATCGACTTCAAAAAATATACAGACTCTAAATTTCGGATGTGCCCCTTATCAGCCGAAACGGAGAGACATCAGACCCTTCAAAGAAAACTTCCAAAAAGCCAAGTTCAAATCAATAACGAACTTCCCTGATGTGCCTGTAGTTCAAAAGAGCAGGAACGATACAGACATAAATAATCTCGATGCTTTTCCGCCTCTTGGAGCTAAATTTGAAGACCCGAAAGCCAGACGCAGAATCACCCCGACTCCAGTACAGATTGTCAGTAAAAGTTCTTCAGTGTTTGGCAAGTCACCATTTTCATCATTGTCAGCCAATAAAGTTCAAAATGAGGCTTTTTGTAATTCTGCTTTTCAGGATGGCACTTTAGATTTACAGAAAGAGCGAGATTTGCTAAAGTTGGCTAGGGATAAATTAGTGAAAAAGCCTTCAGGCACTGCTATGAAACCTGAACCTAAATTAGCTGATTGTAATGTAGTTAAAGTCAAAGCACAATCAGTAAATTATATTATACCTGATCCAAAGGAAATTAGCTTCGAAAAAGAAATGTTGGTCTTTATTGAAATTTATAATTTTGTAATAAGTAAAGCCTTGATACCAAACACCACTTCTGAACTGTTCTTTGTGATTCGAATTGATTACTTCAAAAGCCACAGCTAAAGATGAATCAAAAGAAAATATTTATTTTAGTACAGTTCATAATTGTGTTTATTTTGCAGTTTCAATCCTAAAGCAACAGATTCCACTGTTGTACATGTTGGATAACACAACACTGAACTCATTATGTGAAATACCCTATTTGCCCAACTTCTCCCCAGAACTAGTTGATTATCTTCAGCAAAGTTTAGTCAAAGAAGACACTGCTGTGTCCCTACCATCCCTCACTCGTGTGCCATTCCAACTAGATGATGACAGTCGTTTTAACTTCTCTGATGAATCTTCGTTCATTAACTTCAAGAAACAAAGGGACATGTTTTACGAACTCCTAAGAGAATGGAAGGGGCAGTCCTTACAGAGCGACATCAAGTACCAGGAAAAGTTCTTCCGAAAAGCCAAACTTTTAATCAGCCTTGGACCCAACACTCTCAATCTGTATCATCTAGCAAGGCTTTTCCAGTCGCAACTAATCGCCAGTTGCATGTGTTTTGAGGTTAATGAAGTATACGATGAAATTGTAAGTGACATCCAGAAGAACTTTCCTGATAAGTTCAAGAAGTTGCAGGAAAGGTTTTTAACCCCTACCCGTGTTGGAGGATTGACACCTCTCCCGTCATTTTACGGAATCCAAGCTTTTTTCTCTGAGCTTATAATAGCAACTGCTTCACCCTCTTTTAATCAACTCTTAATGGATATATTTGTGTCTAAAATAATAGAATTGGACAATACAGACATTTTTTCTGATAGTGAGCTGAGTTCTTTCGATACTTTGAAAGACAAGTATATATTTTTACTTCACACCCTACGTCTGCTGGGAAAGTTTCTAGGATATATTCACTTCTTACCTTATTCAAGTGGACAGACCATATCTGGAAAAGTTGCTGAATTTTGCATAGAAGCCAGAAGGCGTGCTGTTCCACCGTTAGATTTGTCATGCTTACTCAGAAAAGCATCCCAAAATAATCATCTCATCTTGACTGTCCCTTGGGTTGTTGAGTATTTAAGTATGATGGATTCACTTGCATTGAACCTTGAGCACATTCAGAAGGCTTTAAGTATTTTAACTGATATTAACAAATGGAGTTTTCCATCAAATGATTTTAATTCTGTTTTATTTTTCCGACTTATCATCGGTTGGCTGTTTGATGTCTTGCATTATCCAGCTAAGTATAGTTTACTGCTTCTTCCAATAAGTTTTGAAAGTCCAAAAGAAAAATGCCAAAAAGGACTTGACTCATTGGCTTTGATAGACAAGCAACTGATCCATTCTTGTTGCCCATATTTGATTGAGTTTAAAGTCCTCATTTTTAACTACCTCAATGACGTCAGAAACAAGCGAGAAGCCCGTAAAATTACTCCTTTCTCCACAACGCAGGCTAACTTGTCTTCCTCAAGTTCTAAACAGCAAATCGAGTCAGAGTTGGAAGAGAACTTTTTCTCTCTCCATCCACAATCACTGAAAAAAACATGTGATTTTATTGCCGAAAGAATAGCCTCGAAAGCGATAAGTAAAATTCGATCTGAAGTGACAAACTTAAAGTTAAAAATCGTTGATGACACTGTAAACAGCGAGGCCTACAAGTCCATAAAAGCATCAGTAAAAGGGGCTTCAGAAAAGCTGCAAGACATTGCTAAACTGCTTGATGTAAGTGTCCTTGGTATATGTGATGACATTCGTTATAAAGTACAGAAGATAATAGACAGCGCCTCTGGTGATATTAAACGAACAATACCGGCTTTAGTATCAGAAGACACCAAACAGTCTGTGATAGATATGTGCTGCAAGATATGTATTCGTATTGCTACCAACAAGATTACAGATTGGTGTGATTCTAATTTAGTGATAGATACAATAAAGTTAGACATTAAAAGCAAAGTCAAAAATGTATTTAATAGTGAACCAGATATTGTGTCAGAAAAATACCTAAACGTAAGTCAGGTGCTCTCTAATTGTAGGTGTTTAATTGTTAAAATTCATTCCAGAACTGAAAATATAGATAATGAAGAACTGATTAACTTGATCTCTGAAATGTCTGACTTATTTGTTGATGAAACTCAAAATTCAGTAAAAAGGACAATTATTTTTCTATCTATTGATTTGTTTATTGCTGTTATTGTACATTACCCTGAAAATTGTTATGAAAATCTTATTGATAGCTTGTTATCATTGTGGACTTCTTGCCATTCAAAGAAATTCATCAATGAAAAGATGTTTTTATGTCCTCAGAATATGACATTTCTCCTTTTAGGTGCTAACTTTGAACTGAGCTGTGAAAAATTTGTTTCTATTGTAAAATATCTGTTAGATCATAATATATTCTCTGTAACACAGCTGCAGAGTTGCTTAAATGATATAAATGAACTAAATTGGCAGGATGCGACTTTGCAACGAACACTTGACAAATTTACAGATATTTTATCACGTTAGACTTCTGATACTGCTGTGGGCAAATAAACTGCAGTATCTAGACAAATGACTTGGACCATTGTTGTATGAACTCAATAACTTTTACTTAATATAAAGCATACTAAAAGGCTGATTATTTTTAGGGACAAAAATGGTCCAATTCCTTGTTGTGGATGCTGCAGTTTACTTGTCCACTGAAGTATTGTTTTATTTATGGAAATGCAGCATATATTTCTACCAAGCTCAATACGTAATATCTGAGTGTTTTATTATTAAAATTTTAATATTGAATGAACAATTTAAATCAATTTATCAAAGTCTTAATTTTTTAGATAAAAAGATTTTATCATTGTTACATATTATTATTGTATCAATCTAATAAAATGAGTGTTGAAGAAGTATTGGTCTATAATTATTTGCAATAATAAATCTCGTTCAGGTACCTATAGGAAACAGTTTCTAAGAATAGAATTTTTTCTATAGCATATTTTAAATAGGGGTAATTTTTTTCCGTAAGGCTCTTGGATAAAACAAAGCTAGGTCTCTAGCTTTATTTTCCTGCATTAACAAATATGTAATTCCTAAAAAAGTGCAGAATGAAGTTAGTTATGTTTAAATTATCAGAAAATTAAAAATACAGTTAAAAGTAGTATAATTTTCATTTATGCTTTCTTAATATCAATGCAGTTTTCTAGATGTGTTTTAAAGAAACAAGTACTTAAAATTTTTCTAACTGAAAAAGTAGTATTAAAATCTCGTTGAAATGTGTATTTTTTTTACTTTTAATAAGTGTTTAGTTGTGGTAAACTCAATCTAAAGCAATTCCAAGCAGTAAATAATGATAGGCCAAACGTTATTTAAAAAAAAACATTATTTGTCTGTGCTTAAATGGATTAAAAACTACTTACAAACAATTGCGCCAGGATTATTTTTTTTAAAGATAATTTTAGTTGAAAAAACAACTATTTCTTTTGGATAAAGGTATACAGGTAAAATTAAACATGAATTTACATATCCAAGTATGCCCTTTTCATAAAACAATATGTATTTATAGTTTGAATAAATTCCTTAAAATTGCAAATATGCTAAAATACACACATATTAATATGACAATTTAAACCATTAGCCATAACCAATTTATTAAAAAAAAAACACAAAGCAATGAAGCAATAATAATTTTCTTTAACTGCAAGAAACTAAACAAACAGTACACTAGTTAAGATATCAAATTATTAGTATTGTGGGAGAAAGATGAACTTGACTTAATGAAAGAATTTAATAATATTTATGTAACAAAAAAAAACAATGAATAATTTGAAACCTAAAATTTTTCAGATTAAAATGAAAAAAAATTCCTGTCTTTTTATACTAATTTTATATTTAAATTACATAATTTCAACTGCTAATAAATTCAAATATTTAAATAATAATGAAATTAACTAGCATATATTAAATTCTTTTAAAAGTCATTGACAGACGAAGTGAAATCAACCACTTCCTGAGATCTTATCGTCTCTTTAAAGGGGACGATACATGTAAAAAATCAATGTTTTTTTTATTTCATTAAGTATCACCTCAAAAATGTTTGTAAATTTTTAGTTTGAAATTCGCATTATTTTTATTAAAATTTCTTTAAAGTCTTCACCTCATCTCGCTATTTGAGGGCTTTGTCAAAATTTAGCATGTTTATCTCAAAACTTTTTTTAAAAATTAGTGTGCAAGATAACTAAAAAAGTTATCAATAGATCCTTATGAAATTTGGTTTACCACTTCTCTATAGTATTAGCTTGTAGTTGAACCTCAAACCAATGCAATAAAAAAACTACTTAGAAGAGATCGTCGTACAACATTGCCACACGGTTTGGCTGATCAACCAAGGAAACAAAATATCATCTTCCAATTAACCTGAATCATTAGCGTATCACAAATGCAATGTATGGGATGATTTGCACTTGATAGTTAACAATGTCTTTAAAAATTTGTTTTAGTCGTTATCCCTCAATTTTTGTAATAAAAATCACTTATAAAAGATGAAACAAAGTTTATTATACAAAATAACAGAAGAAATATATTACAATGCGTTACTAGATCAACGACGCCTTCGACTCTTTTTCTGCCTTGACAAACTTCCTCCTTTTGGCTAAAATAGTAAAAACAATTTCACATTACTCATAAACACAAAAAATGGCAAGGTCAGAATTTATTAATATAATAAAAATTTGTCATAATCACATCATTTATGGATGGTCCAAACAGTTATTCAGCAAAGAGTTTTTACAATTCACTATTACAAATGATTTCCTCTACCCTTAACTGTCCTGACGTCCAGCTATCTCCCCAGCATATCTTCGACTGCCCAGCTATTCAAGCCAGACTTTTAAAGATCAGCATTGAAGACCCAGAAATCCTCATTTATTCCGACAAAGCAGTAGAAGTCGCTGAGGCTGTCTAAGACAGCTTCGGAGCTATTTGACTATTTCTTTATTTGCACATTTCATGGCCAAGACAACAACAAATGATTTCCAAAAATAATACATCTTTAAATTGTCAAAAAAAAACCCAATTATTTCTAAAACACACAATTTGTGAATAACAATCTGCAAATAGTTATTACTATTACCTTGAAATTTCTTTTGAAAGAGCTCTTTTCTTCAGCACTACTTTCTGCAGTATTCGACTTGGATCCTTTCTTCCTACCACCATACCCATATTTAGAGTCTCTGTACTCCCTGTTTTTCCTAAATAAAAATACACAAAAATATTCATTACATACACATTAAAGAAGTAAACATGGGCTGTTGCAATAGTTAACTATTCTTGTAAAAGTTAGTGTAAACTAAAACATGACAATATCAGACAGAAAATAAACGAGTGTAACAATTGATGTAATGATGCTTAATTATTACAATTGTGGTGTGTAGCAGTGTTCAATACAAACACCGGCTTTTTCATCATCTTAGAAGCATAGTAGCCAAGCTAGTTTCATTGCCTTTTTAATATTTACAGTATGGAGTTTTCTTTAACAAACAAGTATAGTAAAGTATGGCAGTTTGGGCAAATATTTAGGCTTTAAATATACATAAATTATCTATAACAAATGAAGGAACAAATATTTTTTACCCTTGCTTTCCTTTGTTAACAGGTTTGTTTGGTTGAAGAAGCTTGTCTGCACCCATCTTGCCTAATAGAAAAAAATGCATTTTTTTAAGAAAAAGGTTTACATTGCCTAACAATTTTATTTTGAAAATAACTGACAGATTTGATTAAACAATTGAAGACTGAAAATAGATAAAGTATAAGTACCAGAAACTAAAATATACGAAGGGGCTGGTTGAAATACTCACAGTCTCTAAAAGTGCAACTAAGAAATGGGATCTGGTCCACTCACTGGTGACTTTTGAAGATTTTTAATTCAATGGGAAGAAGGCACTAATTACACTCCTAATAAACGGATCAGACCCTAAATCTTAGGTCATACTTGGAGACTGCAAGTTTTTTTTTAACTAGACCCTTCATATACATATTAAATAAATCAACTAATAACTATCAGAAGTGAAGTTATCATAGAAACTGCTACGTTAAAACAATTTAGTTTTGCAAAAAAAAAAACTCAATCAAAATCTTAGAACGAGTCTTCAGCTAACAGTATCTATTGTGGAATTGATTGTTGACACATGTAGATGGTACTGGCTGTCCTCTGCAACCATGTATCATAATTTTTTACATAATACTTATTATTTCATGCAACAACACGAGTAATCTGGATTTATAAGTAGCATGCCTGCAACTGAAGTGTCTCTGTATGACGATCGCCTTATCTCAAAATGAAATCATATGTGATTGAATTGTGTGTTTTTTTTTTTTGTTTTTTTGCCACCCCCCACTCCAAACATGTCATTATTATATAATCAATGTGAATAAATGTTGTGTTAGTTATCATATGGGTATTTTTATGCTTTTTTTAAAATTTACTGAACCACCGACATTGCACCTTGTAACAGTAGCTTCTGCTAATGTTATAATGCTAATTACAAACTTATTTACAAATAAATTCCATTCACTAATAACATTGGTTTGAAGAATAGTTGTTTATAGTTAAATATAGTAGGTTTTGAAAGCCCCAAATGCAGAAATTTGAATTCCTCTGCTCCCCACCACCAGACACCTAACTATAGTCCCCCCATTTAAAAATTACTTAAGTTGTCAGTCATAAATAATAGTCCACCTGAAATATTTAGCAAAATTAAGATACATACCTTTCTTAGTGCTCTTTAATGCACTGATCATCTTTTTCTTTTCTTGCTTTCGCTGTTGAATAACTTCTCTTTGAATCTAACAAAATGAAATTAAGTTGATCAAATGAATGATGTTAAGTTGAAATCTAATAAATAAAGTAAAGTGAATTATCTAACAAATCTTTTACTCAATATTTGACAAATGTCCTCCAAAGATACTAACAAAATCCTAATATCTTTTTTATAAAAACATATTTTCTAACCAAACATAGATTTTAAAGTATATTTTGAACAGTTTAATATTTGCCGAGGGGGCAGCACAATTTTAGTGGATGACGAGTTTTTAAATTCCTTTTTTTTGTGCTACGAATGTACAAACAAGTTAAATCAGGTTTTTTTTTTGTAATATATAATCTAATCTAAATTTCTTAGATGCAATGCCTTTAAAAATTTGCAGAAAAGAAATTAAGTTTTTTTTAAGACCCATGAAATAGTGCTTGACCCTCATAGTATTAAACCAGTTTTTAAACAAATAATAATACCTGCAATTAAAAGCTGAAAATTAATTTTCAAATTCCCAATTTTTATTATTTTTTTATCTGAATATTTATTTATTTACAAGCTACACATACAAAAAAAAAGGCAAAACACACATTGATGGCCAAGGGGAAACAAAACCTGTACAGGCCATAGCAGAAGATGAATAATAGTTAAAAAAAAAAAATAAGATAAATAAAAAAAAGTAAAAAGAAAAAAAAAAAAAAAAATCCATCAAACATACAACAGAGAGATACTATTTATTGACTACAAATAAAAGGTATCATGTCGTTGATTTCCAGATAAAATTGGAGATTTTTCGTTTGAAAGAAGAAAGAAATGTGTAGAGGTATAGTATAATAATTATAATAGAGCAAAAAAAAAAAAAAAAAAAAAAAAAAAATTTCTTTGCTAAAAAAAGGAATAAAATAATATTATGTCATTATGTGTTTTTTGGAAACAAATACTTTTTTTAGTTAGTTTGTTAGTTTTTTTTTATTTAACTAAAAAATAAAAAATACAAACCATTTCAGTTTTAAGTTGAAAATAAATTCTCTCGTTTGTTTACAGTGAAGTAGAACAAATTATCCATTTAAATGTATGCCATGTCTCAGGAGGATATTAGATCATGCAGAGGTATTTAATATTAATATACACAAAAGAGTAAATTAAGTAAAGAAACAAATACATCCAAGATGCCATACTTTTTTGCCTTGCTTTTTCTGCTCCCTGATGGCTCTAACCTTTTCAATCCTTTCCACTACAAATTGCTTGTTTAACAACTTCTTCCGTACCTAAAAAAAAAGATTTTAAACAACTTTGCTCCAACTAGTTTCATGACTTTGTCTACATTCAATCCAGTTCGATATAGAAATCAACATTGAAGAATAAAACAAATTAAATAGATTTTAAAAAATGTAACAAGGGAGCTTGCATAATTTGTCATTTTAAGGTAATTAGCACATTAAAAACAAATGCAGGCAAAGAAAAAAAAATCCATGCAAGCTTTATATAAGGATAAGTTTTCATCTTAAAGACAAACAAATTTTAATTTACCTTCACCATATGAGCATCCGACTTTGCCATTTCAGCCATGTAGTCATCTGGTCTTTGGGTAGGGATTCCAAGTTTTTTAAGACGCTTGAAAGCTTTTTGAACGCTCGCTAAAGCTTGATTGTAACTAAAAGTCAAATCAAATTACAGTACAAATCAAGCTTTGAATTTAATACTTTGAAAAAATAAATAATGTTAAAAAAATATACTGTTTTATTGTGATGCATTTAAAAAGGTTTAAAAATAAGAGATAAAAAAACAGGAAACATACTGTGAAAATTAAATGTCTCAGACTAACATAACTATACAGAATTACAAAGTCTTTTAGAAAAAGATTTAATAATAAAAAAAAACTCAGTTAAAAAAAAACACATTTTGAATTCAATTACAGAAAAGAAAATGCAAACAACATCTAAACTCATTGTTTGACATATAGCAAGCATTTTTTTAATGAACTTACAACGACATTTCTCTTTTAAAATCATTTTCAGGTTGAGTCTGGTTGGATTTGTCCCCTGTAGGTTCGTCATCAAGGGTTGACGAGTCAATTGTGATATCAACTTTTTCTACCCAATCTAGATTTAGTTTGTAGTCATTCAGCTTTTCTAAAAGGCCAGCCTAAAATTGAGAGAGAAATTATTTTAATAATTTTTATTTCATGAAGATTTTCAACTTAATTTGAATTTCTGGGGGGTTGACTAAGTGTTTCATGTTAATATGTAGTTACTGTAGAATTAAACATGCATTATTTTCTCAATATTAATTTCTGAATAAAACTTTCTTTTGTAAAAATGAGCCACAGCAATTTTGACTATGTAATGCTCTACTAGAGCAGGGTATTTTCGCACCAGGATAGACCCACCAGCCATAAATCAAAATCTATCGAGCCCCAATACTGATGCTTTTTAGATATAAGCAGGATTTTTTTTAAAGAAAAACCAGGTAAGAGATCAGCACCTGTCAAGCAGAGCTGCAACAGAAAATATCTCATTTAGTTTGCTTTGAACTAGCTAAATGAGCTGCCCTAGCATATAGATTTCTACAACAACATCAGCAGAACCAGGATTAATGCATCGATGTGGCATTTTAAGTTCAACTAACAGAAAAAAAAAATGCTAGTTTGTTATTTTTAAAACGAGCCAAGCTGAACAGGGGGATTATAGGGTTAGGTTTTGAATTATCATCGCACTAGAGCTACACAAGGGCTATTGGCGACGGGCGTCATATTCTAGAACCACAGTCAATTGACGAGCCGACACCTGAATAGGCACCCAACGCAACAGTTAAGGGCGACATTGTACGCAGCATTAGGACTTTGAAGGATATTTAATGCGCACTCCCATACACAAGGTATTATTTGTCGGTCATTTTTGGCTGCACGGGCCGTTTATAGGTCGGCAGTTATTTTGGCCCAGACCCGAACCTGGGATCTTTCGCATGCTAGCCAAGTGCCTAACCGACTGGGCTCCCCAGCCCGCCGAGGGATTATCATTAATCAACTTCATGAAATAGCTTACACATCCAAAGAAATATATTGGGATAAACATAAATATATAGGATAATATATTATAAAGTTAATACAATTACTTAACCAACAATTTCTAAGTAAACTTCTAAGTAGTCTTAATTCCAGCGATACGCACCTTATTGTTAACAGGAAATATTTTCCTCTTTTGTTGAGAAAGAGATGGGACATCAGCAACAAATCCGTCTTCCACAGATGCATCCGAATCGTCCGACATCTATTAAAAGTTTTAAAAAAAGAAATAATAAGTGTATTTAAGATATAGACCACGAGACACAAACAATAGGCACAGTCATTTCTATATAGATTCTTATAGATTTAAGTTGTAACCTAACCGACGCGAGTCTTCAATTTGGAAGCTCATTGTCATTTATGTGGACACTAATGGATGATTTTAAGCATTATTTATACATTTTTATAACAATTTATATATTTAAAAAAAACTTAGCAATGGAATACCTTGTAATATTACGAAATAATCTTTTTAAAAATGGACAATGTGCATTTATTAGCAAGAACCATGCGGAGGAAATCAAAATTAGAAGATTGTTTACGTTTTTGTAACATCTTGTTGCCATTTTGAAAATATTTACTAATTTTTTATAGCCTAAAAGAAACATTCTTTGTACAATTTAACCTCATTTATTTCAATTAATTTAATTAAATTTTATAAATTCTTATTATTTATAGAATGTATATATTTTTAACGAAAGCTCCATAAACAGTATAATGACAGTTTGTTATACACCTTAACTGCATCCGTGTGTTTTTGGTTGTTGTGGTTGTGACTAAGTAGTTTTTTGGATTTTTTCGTCAAAATTAAAACTTTCTTATTTATATTTAAAGCTTTTTAAAGTCCCTCTTTTTTATTTTCAAAAATGCCTGATTACTTAGGGGAAGATATGCGAAAGGGCAAAGTGGAGGAAAAGGAAGAAAAAGAGAAGGATATAAAATGTATGTTTTTGCAGTCGAATTTTTCTCAGTTTGTTTATTGTTTTGACATGTACTAGCCAGTACCTTAATAATCTTTACAAGTTCGAATGTATTTTGTTCAAAGGTGCATTCAAGATAGATTTGAATTTTCTGAAAAATATCATTTTCATTTATCTTAATTTAATTGGTCGGTTCTTGGGTTTGCTGATGTCATTTCTAACTTGAAACTTTCAAAGTAAAAACCCTAGGTATTCTAAGGCCAGTTTTTATTACCTATTACATTTAAAAACACCCTCAGCATATGAATTAAGTATGCAGGTGATGCTGTACACAGAGGACAATTATCAAAACACAAGATTTGGTATTAAGTTTTATTGCTAAAGACTTACAAATTTATCTTAGTAACATTTTCTGTTATTTTAACAACCTCCAAAAATGAGGATGCTTACGTATACTTTTCATGTATTTTTTCAAGAAACTAATTGCTCTTGATAGGTTAAATTTTTGCTGTTTCTTACACCATAGAAAGCAATACCCATACACTATTTACGTAATCTATTTGTTACTTGATTAATGTTAAAGCGTAACACAAACTATGGTATGGTTGTCAATACTAACATGAACTAGAACTATTAAATGAGATTCTTACAGCACAATTGGCAAATGCAACTGACAATTGTTTTTTAAACATTCACATCATGATGTGTTTATGTTTGTTTTAGCTAGCAGCTAATATTATTAACACACGTTGACTGTACGATACGATAATAAAAAATCGATTTTTCGATGATATGGATGGGTGTAGAAGAAAGAAGTTTTTTTTTAAAACCAGTTTGTTACAATGGAGATTGACTAACTGACTAACTTTTCAAAAAAGTAATTAAAATGCTTTATTATTGGTATTTTCGTTACTGGGACTAAAAAAGTAAAGAAATGCAAGCTTACTTGCTACAAACCAAAAATAATTTGAATCACTTCTTATTGGAATGTTTTTCTTATTGCAGCACTGGATGAAGGAGATATTGCATTGCTGAAAACTTATGTAAGTTTACTTGAAGGTTGTAGTTGCAAAACTCACATTATCCAAAGTATAACTTAGATATAGAGTAGGGCTCCTTCATTAGGGACTTTATCTAATTGAATTTACAATTATCAAAAGTTGCCAAGAACAGACAGTCCCTACACTAAAGTTATATTTTATAGAAACTGAGTTTTGCCTCTACCCCCTACAATTCATTTTTTAGCTTCCACTCTATGTTTATAACGGAAAATTTGGAAGGTATTATTAACTTTCAGCCCGTGTGTTTGTCACCCACTTTCATAGTCCAACTATAAATACTGCAGACAAGTGATACGGCAAAATTCAATGCATCGAAATTAGAAGACATTAAAAATCTCGGAGAAAAATTCAAATTCAAAGACAATTATTTGAAAAAATTGCACTTATTAATGCTCATTTAAAAAGCATAAGAAACTATTTTAATAGAATCAAATCAACATTGCCATTTGCAAGAATCACCCAAGAAACTTTTTTTTAAAAAAATAATAAATTGAAAGAAACTTATTTTTGCGACCTATAAATCAGTTTGAAGTGACGTCAAATATATTTCGCAAAGAGATTCTTTTCTTGTATGCTGATATGAAATGTTTTGCTTATAGTTAAAAGCAGGGAATATTACTTATTGATACTTTGAAATATAAGTTAATTTATCACAAGGTATAATTATGGAATTTTGGAAAGAAAATATATGATCTAGCCAACCGTATTCAGCGCCATTTTTCCTGTTGAACACAAATGTTGTGTGTGGAAGCAGGCTAAGTGACAGAGTCTGTTGCAAGTCTACTTGTTTTAAACTGGTTGATTTAGAAATATTTATTTAAACAATTAAAATAGTTAAAAATAATTTAAAATTCTTTAAATAATTGGATGAAAAATAATTAAATGCGAATTTTTTCATAAAAACTTTATTATTCCAAATATTTTGTGATTATTTTAATCATTTTATTTGTTACTAGGGTGTTGGACAATATAGCAAAGCTATTAAACAAGTTGAAGAAGATGTTCAAGGTATCCTGAAAAAAGTTAATGAACTTACAGGTATGTGCGTTTAGCAATTGAAAGTTATAATTTAAACTATGTACTGTGATATTTTTTAATTGCTTTTACCCTTATTGAGGAGGATTTCTTCATTGGTGCTGGATTGGGGTCCAATTGTTGGCTAATATAATTGAAACTTTGATTAAAAACAAATCTATATAGTATATTATCTTATAATGAAATACATAAAATTTTATAATAAAATTGACCATAAGAATAAAATAATAAAGAATAAATTGCCACAAAAAATGTGTTTAATAAGAAAACATTTCTTATTCTGATTTGGTGTTTCTTGAGTTTAAAAAAAGGTTTTGGTTAATAAAAGCCTAGGAAAAAAATAGCAAACTTCAAATGTGATTGAATCGGGGTAAATAAAAATTAAATTATCTAGAGGTAAATTAAAATACTTTTATAATTTTGTTCATGTTTTGTGATTTTGATAAATAAAAAATGGTTATATTCACTACAGGCCATAAATTTTAGTGCTTTAAATTACATTTTAAAAAAGAAATAGGAATATTTCCTACTTGTAAATGAAATTTACTCAATGTGTAATTTTAGGCATCAAAGAATCTGACACTGGCCTTGCCCCTCCTGCTCTATGGGATCTTGCAGCAGACAAGCAAACTCTGCAAAACGAACAACCGCTGCAAGTGGCCAGGTGCACAAAGATCATCACCACGGAAAATGATGACCCAAAGTACATCATAAATGTGAAGCAGTTTGCCAAGTTTGTTGTGGATTTGGCCGATTCTGTGGCTCCTACTGATATTGAAGAGGGCATGCGAGTCGGGTGAGATTTAAAAAAAATTCTTTTTAATGAAATATTTTGGTTATAGTCAGGACCTGACCTAGAAAAATTCAGGATATAGGCACAACCAATTTTGGGGGCCGCTTTACGGAAAGTGTTGTTCATGATTGATCATAATGGTGACGCTAGTTAGCTGATGTATCGAATTTTTGCTACAATTTTATTGGCTTCCTTATAACATTTGATCAAACCAATCGCATTTGGTCTTTGTCAAAGTCAAGCAAAAAACAAAGTGAAGTCTCAGATATTTTTTAAAATGTACTGTTATTTTGGGGTTTTACAACATTTAACACAATAGAAACTAAAATTGTTAGGCCCCTAAAATTTGGGGGTCTTTGGCCCAAGCTTATTGGTCAATCACTGTTTATATCAGTTTTAAGACTAAAGCAATCGATCAAAAAGCCATTCTTTATTTTGGTTTATTTAGCCATCAGTAAACTTTCTAGAAATTAGTTTATTTTATCCTCAAAAAATGTTTAGAAATTAACTAAGATATATTAAAAATGTTTAAATAAATACTATTCAATGTCTACTATTTATTTTATCCTAACTAAACTTGCATAATTTTTAAGTTTTTTTGTTAAAGGTTTGAATTATTGGGAGTTTTTTTTAAAATAGATTTCTGAAATTATATTTATTCTGAACTTAAATTTTTGCCCCCTCAATTAAGTTTAGTGTTCCTTCAGTTTGTGTTCGTTAAACAATTTAAATGTAACAACTTGTTCCAGGTAGTTTTGACTTAAAGGATAATTTGTAGAGTAAAATAAAAACAAATGGGGAGCAAATAAAAGAACTGAATCCAAAACTTTCTTTGTATTTATCTTTTTTTTTTGTAATTTTCAATAGTATTATAAAAAGTATTACTTCAAAATATCTTTAATACTTTTTTTATCTTTATTTCAAACAACTATCATTCTAATTTAACAACCTCTTCGATGAAAAACTCCAATTGGAAATTTTCACTGTCATTTGGGTGTAAGTAAAACCTTCAGACTCAACTTGAATTTATTCTCTCCTCCACTAAAGTGAGAAATTCCCATCAGATATGACCTTAAATTGTTTAAAAAACCCTTGCTTTGACGACCATGAAATTCTTTTTTTCTAACTTTTCTTGTGTGTATTTGCAGTGTTGACCGCAACAAGTACCAGATCCACATTCCCCTCCCTCCCAAGATTGACCCCACTGTCACCATGATGCAGGTAGAGGAGAAGCCGGATGTGACCTACAGTGATGTGGGTGGGTGCAAGGAGCAGATTGAGAAGCTACGAGAAGTGGTGGAGACTCCCCTTCTGCATGTGAGTACTTTTTGGTGTTACGGCTAATTCCTATTGCATGGATCTGTACAAGTGAATAAGTATTAAGGAATATGTACAGTTGCTCTTAGCAATTTACATGACCAGGGTGTCTACAGGTCCCGAAAAAGTAGCGAAATTGATACTAGGGCTGCGAATTTTTAAAAAAAAATCGTGTGAAAATAACCAAATCCTTAAAAAAAAGTCTGGAAAGTCCTTTAATTTCCAATTTATGTGAAAAAAAGATTTTTGTGAGGCGAAATTTTACCGCCTTGTCGGATTCTCGCCATAAATAATAAAATATACCGATTCTAAAATGTAGGAATGATAAACCAAAACCTGTTTTTTTGGCCTAGGTTAAACAGGTTTTGCGTTCAGTGAAAACCATTTAAACTGCATTTGGTTTAACCGGCTTTTAGCATGTAAACAAAAAAAAACGTTTTATCCCTAGGGTGCACCACATGACTTTGGTGCAATGAATCACTTCATTGTTCTAAATGAAGAGCCAATCACAGCACAGTTAAGAGTTTTAAAAAGAAAAAAGGCTGTGAGGTTTAGAAAATTATTTAATATTTTAACTGTTGCTCCTTCACACACAAAAAAACTAATGCCAATTCAGTTTTATTTTATTTCAAACAAAACTTAATTGAAAGGCGGAATATCTTTTTTTCTTCTAAATTTCGTTTTTCAGCATTTAATGTTCTTTCAAGTAGTGTAAACAGCTTAGCAACCAATGATATTAAGAACTGGTTTTTGTTTATTGCCGGAAACAGCCTGTTATACTGTTTTAACTTTTTATAATTTACCGCAATGCTCTAAATACTGGTATAACTTTTTTGAAAAATTAGATTCAAATTGAAGATGCTGGTTTTGAATGTGTAAGAAAGAAATTATGCCGTATAAATACATGGATGTATGCAGATTGCTGGTATTAGCTTTATATTTATAATTGATAACTTTGCAGAAGAAAAATTTATTTTGTAAAAGAGATACAAAATATTATGAAAATGTAAGACTATTTATATTCTTTTAAACATAAACAGTGTTAGAAGTTAGGTCACTTAGTGGTTGGACTTGAATATTAACTTAGTTTTCATCAAAAGGTTGTGAAATTTCCCTTACATGAATTAACAATTTCATAAATTAACAATTTCATAAATTTGGTATTCTTTCGTGGTCATGTTTTTTTTTAAGGAATCCCTAAAAAGTAATGGAATCTGGTTTTGGGAATCCTGTAGACACCCTGATGACAGTATCGACGCAAAAGGTTCTAGGACAGATTTTTTTATTTCTTGCTAATATAACTACAGTAGAACATCTCAAATATGTAATCAGCAGCAAACACCTTGAATACGTTGGGGATTCCGATTCTAGGTTTTTTCTAAATCGCAGAAAACAACCACAAAATGAGTAGTAATTTTTTTTTATTTTTTAACGGTATTTTGTTATTGGTACATTTTTAAGCCCTCGTAATGTGAATCTTTAATCTTCACATCTTTTTTTAGCAATTCTTTTATCAAATCTTTATTTGAATCAAAAGGAAATGTAGCAATTTCTTCTCATTGTAGCCAGAGAAATTTGTCAACCTGGGGATTGAGCCCCCAAAAGGAGTGTTGCTTTTCGGACCTCCAGGAACCGGAAAAACCCTTTGCGCCAGAGCAGTGGCCAACAGAACAGACGCCTGCTTTATCAGAGTCATAGGGTCCGAGTTAGTACAGAAGTATGTGGGCGAAGTAAGTAGTAGTTTTGATTCATCGTTTTGTGATTTTTTTTAATTACTTTTTAGCTCTGTTATACAATTTCCATATTTACAATAAGAACTTGTTTACTATTGAGTTATGAGTTTACTATTGACTTACTGAGGTAGTAAACATGTTGTTTACTACCTCATGTCCTAGAACATGAGGTAGTAAACAACATGTTTACTACCTCATGTTCAGTCCCTTGACTTGCTCATATACCTCTAAGTTGTAATATGGTTTCTTATAACTACCTTTGTTATGCTAAAAATATATGTTTATATAATATCCAAGATGTTTTACTATTTATTTTACTTGCCAAATGATGCAAAATTTTGCCAAATTTGAAATATATTCCCCCCTAAAAAAATAAAATACCTAAAAGGGAAAATTAAACTACTACTAATAGAACAAAAGGTTAAACTTTATTCTAACCATGTAATTTTTATTTAACTTTTAAACTTATTTAAAAATTTAAAATTTGTAGTAATAATGCATGTACATGAGTATTTTACTTAATTTACTACACTTAATATTCAACCTTGTTTATAACATAACTTGTTTCTTGCGTCATAAATATTACTGTCTCTTGAATGACCCTGTAACTGGGGTTCTGCAATACTTTTTTTTTTGTGCTTTGTAACTTGTTTTGAATCCGGGTTGTGAACTTAAGGAAATTGCTTGTTTTGTAGGGTGCTCGTATGGTCAGAGAGTTGTTTGAAATGGCAAGGAATAAAAAGGCTTGCTTGATATTTTTTGATGAAATTGATGCTATTGGAGGTAAATAAAATTGAAACTTTTTTCCCTATACTGTTGCCTGTGAGTAATGAATCACAATGAATAATTAGGAATTATTTGTGTTCTGTGTACTGATGTTATGTCCATGTTTTTATCTGATGTTATAATTTAATCAAAATTACCATTTGTAACACTGTATCAACATTTAAATAATGTATTTTGGAAGTAATTTTCATCTATCCAGAAGAAAGTTCAAACTTATTTCTGTGTGCAGAGTCATCTGTAGCATATTTATGTGCATTTGCTTTTAACTTTTTTAATAATTTGCTTAATTGTTAATGAAATTAAATAAATGCTATTTCCCCTAAATCAAATTTTTTCATTGATTATTTTAAAATTTGCAAATGCTCTTTTTGATATGAAAACATATATATTAAAGACATTACATGTTATATAAGGGTCCAATTTGGGGGTAGTGCATGATTTTCACCTTATGAAAGAGAAAAAAGTCTCTTTAATATCCCAGATTAGTAATTCAATTTCAATAACGTTAGTAGTTTAATTAAGATTAGTAATTTGATTTTCTACTACATTAATTTCACGATTAAAATCTTCACTTTTGCATGTTTTTATTGATATTTTTTTTTTACCCTGCGCATGCTGTAATGCATATATTAAATTCTTGTGTACTGTTTTGCAGTTAACTTTTTAAATTAAATATTTATTTTCTCATTACTAAAATAGTTCTATGCACTAAAAGTCATCATCCTTTATATTCTTTTATTAAAAGTCCATTAAACTTTTTTCAGGTGCCAGATTTGATGACGGAGCAGGTGGGGACAATGAAGTTCAGAGAACCATGTTGGAACTCATCAACCAATTGGATGGTTTCGATCCTCGCGGAAATATTAAAGTTCTCATGGCGACCAACAGACCAGACATTCTGGACCCTGCTCTTATGCGTCCAGGAAGGTTGGACAGGAAAATAGAATTTGGTCTGCCTGATTTGGAAGTATGCATTTCAAAATATTATCTGAATATGATTATCAAAAATGTGCTACTATGTTTTGTTATGTTATGTGATGAAAGCTTAAATGTAAAATCGAAAAAGTTGCCATTTCGTCAAACGTAGGAGAAACTTTATTTAAAATAAAAATAAAACCTTTGAAAGAATATATAGTTTTTGTGATATATTTCGGTTTGGATTGTTGTAATATCACAATAGAGTTCTTTTGATGGTTAATTATATATGTATGAAGAAAGATGTATAGGGAATTCTAATTTTGCGTAAAAAATATGCAAAGTTTCGCTTTTATTTTTAAATCATTAATTTTAATAATCGTATATTTTTCAAACTATAATTTTAATTGTGGCGACTAAAAGATATTTATAAAAAAATTGCATCGTTATTCTACGAATTTCAAACAAATTTAGCAAACAATAATGAGTAATTTTTATTTTGACAAAGAATATTAATGAAAATAGTTAATTTTGGCATTTAAAATTTTGAATTGGAAGTCCCTGTTAGGCGAATTTGTATCTGAGGTGCATAAATTGTGTGTTTCCTGTGAGTATAAACATTGTGTGGAAGCGGTTTAAGTGATAGATTCTGTAATAAACTTCTTATTTACTTACATTTAGACTCTGTTATAATAACCTCTTTAACGACAACTCGGTTATATCGTTATAAATGTTTGCTCTCTAGAATTGTCCTTGTATACCTTGATAATTTATATAATACCTTGCTTATCATGATAAATTTTAATTTTCTCTTCAACTATAGTGCTTAAAAATATAGTTAATGCACGGCCTACTCAACTACTAAGGCCAAAGAAGCTCTCCCAAGCACGCTCAGGGACAGAAATTTTGATGTCATAGTTCCGAAATTGAAGACAACCTGTCTCGAAACCTGTTCGGAAACACTTGTTCACGGCTGACCACATTTTTAGGGTTTTGAATGTGTCCGAACTAGTTTCTAGGTCTTCGTCACTGGGAACAGTGACCTGTGACGTCAAAATTTCTTTCTACGCTCATGTTTGGAAGAGCTTTTCTGGCCTTGTTATTGAAGTTGGCCGTGGTTAATATGATACCTAAAATGTCTTCTTAAATAATTTTTTTCACTATTTAAAAATTATTTTGATTAAACTTGTATACTTAATAGCACATATGGTTAAAATTTATTCAAAAGATGTCATTTTATAACTTTGATTAATAACCTGATTACATAATACTTATTTCACATGATTTTCCACACTTAGTATTTAACCTTGTTTATATTACATTGTTCGTTTATAACGTCTTAAAAAAATTTAGTCCCTTGCATGACGCCATAACCTGGTTTTACTGTAGTAAGTAAAGAGCTGAGTTTTATTTAAGGATTTTATCTTTCCAGGGTCGTACCCACATATTTAGAATCCATGCCCGCTCTATGAGTGTGGAGCGGGACATAAGATATGACCTGCTGGCTCGTCTTTGCCCTAACAGCACAGGTATTTAACTATTACTTTTTTTTATCTAAATGTCAGGGTAAACATGCAGAATTTAAAAAAGTCAATGATTTTAACTAAGAATAGGAATATTCTTAATTAAATTTTGATGATGCATTTTTGTAAACCGAAAGGCCTTAATTTTTTTGCCAAGTTATTAAATACTTTTTTCAAAATCCTGTAGACTGTGTTGGGAAGTTTGTTTAGATTAGAATTAATTACTCTATAAATTTAGTTTTAAATCTACACTCATTGCCAACCTAAGTTGGGTAAATAGAAAGATTATATGGGGGAGATCCATCCTTCTGTGTATGTAAAGAGTTCCATAAATTAATTGTGAATCCTTCCAGAAAACATGTTTGAAAAATTAATTTTGTTTAAGGTCTAACAGATTTGAATATTATTTGAGAAAATTTGGCAATTTTATCGGAATGAAAAGTGTATTTTGGTTAAATTGCATTCAGATATGTTTGTATGTAAATATTACCTTACAAGAGTTTCCAACTAATGGACCAACCGCGCTTTTACCTCTGCCTTTTACTCTTTGTTTTTACCCAAGTTAGGATGGCACAGAGTGAAATATATATGCATACACTCATTCAAATAAATAATCAGGTGTAAAAAGCAATTTTAAGAAAAAAGTGTGCTGAAGTTGCTTTTAAGCAGACGTCCATAAAGAAACCTTTTGGTTCTGGTTTATCTGTGTGATATTAAGGAATTCTATATGGAGTATGTGGTAACACTCTAATAAACTTTGATAAATCATTAATGTTTAAATATTCTATGCAACAGTTTTTTTTAATGTCATTATAAAAAATAATGTTAGCAAAAATATGCAAAAATAAAATATGTGCACATGTGTAAATTGAACTTGATTAAACTGAGGCGAGGTGACCGGTGTTGTTGTAGAGGAATAACAGTGAAAATGACCAGAAGGCTTATTTAAGACATTTAATTTGACTAACCACAGCACAAAACTACATAACGATAAATAACAAGTAAATCATGACTCAGGACATCACAGGTCCTTCTCACTGGTTCGAATCTCACTGGGAATGACTTTGTCCCGCCTTTATGATTCAGGGATTGGTTAAAAGATATATAAGAATTTATACCATTGGGTGAGAAATTTGATTGACAGAACTTTAGCTTCATTTCGTAATTTTGAAGGATTCGTGTGCAAAGATAAGTACCCTGTGCAAAGGTTTTGCTTCCCAAAATGGGGTGCTGAAACACAAAGAAAGTTAATAGAAATTAAATTAAATAAGATTCACCAAAAAACTAAAAATTTCATGTAATCTTTCGACTCCTCTCAGGGTGGTAACAGAACCTGGAAATCGGGGAATTCTCAGGGAACTTTTTAATTCTGGAAATATCAGGGAATTCTCATGGAATTTTTCAAATTTTGCAAAATTTCAGAGAATTTTCCATTTTGGATTACTTAAACAGCAGGTTTAGGTTCTTGTGATCACTACTAACGGGCATTGGGCACTTGATAAAAAAATATTCTGGTTTATCCAATTTGCCTGAAGGATCGATCTTGGAGGAAGGATTCATCTCTCTCACGAATCATGTTATAAACATGATTCTCTAATCACATGATTCCTCTAAACTCAGATTTTCAGAAATGTAGAAAAGTTAAATAGGCTAACCCATAATCCGGAAAGTCTTAATTTTTGCGATATCTCGATTAAATTTTCTGTACTGCATTGAAATGTGTGTATTGCATGTTTTCTAGGTAATTATAAAATCGGGGATTTTTTGTGAAAGTATCAGGGAAATCATGGAAATATCAGGGAACTTTTTTTCTAGGATTTTGTAACCACCCTGCCTGTGAAATAAACAGAATTTAAAAAAAGTTTAACTAAGTTAAAATTTTTCATAGAAATTATTGTACTTTTTTTAAACTATTTACATTTTATTAATAATGAAACGTTAATTTAGGTGCTGAAATTCGTAGTGTCTGTACAGAGGCTGGGATGTTCGCAATTCGAGCTAGACGCAAGATAGCCACCGAAAAAGACTTTTTGGAAGCCATCAACAAAGTTATTAAATCATATGCAAAGTTCAGTGCTACTCCCCGTTACATGACCTACAATTAAATTATTTTCATATTTGTATATTTCACTTTTTAGTAGTTTGAAATAAAGTGTTTTGGTGATAAATATTCGGGCGTTTTTTTAAAGAAATTCTGTGCAAGTACTCTTTTAATGCTACATGGTATATAAAATTATTCGAAATTTATTGTAATTGTAAAATTTGTCTTTTAATGCTACAGTTTACGAAACAAATCATCAGAAGTCTGTAAACAAGAAACTCAGTTAATTTTTGTTTACCAGATTCTAAATTGCAAAGACGGACGGTCCAACAAATTAAAACCTGTGTAACAGGTTCTTCAAATATGTTGTGTTTGTTTTTGTTCGAAAATATTAGAGCATTACCTTTTTCTGATTCCTCACATGATTAATATCTTGGATATAAAAAAAGTATTTAAAAAAAATTGGTTGGCATTTGTCTTAACATTTGCTGAAAACAAAAAAAAATCTCTACAAACTCTTGCAACAATCAATTAACTAAAATTTGAAATCAATGACCAATATCAATATACCATCGTGGATTAGAGCATAATGGCAAGAAGATACAAAAAATGTGTTTTGCAAAGTGATTTTGAAAAACTGTTTTGATATTTGCTGAGAGACGCATCAATTTCAGGAAATTTTAGGTCTTTGAAAAATCTCTAGTGTGATGTTATTACAACCAAATTGAACCTTCTCTCCTTGAAAATAATATTGCTTTTAGTGGGGGGGGGGGAATGCTAAGGGAAAAATAGTGTTCTTTGATTAGCTTTGTCTGACATAATGTATAGGGCCTAATTATAAGGAGCCCAGCCAGTAAGGCACTTCATGCAATTGGTCTCAGTTTCGGGCCCGAGCATTTACAAAATAACTGCCGTTCTATAAAGGGGCTTGTGGAGCCAAAATTCCGACGAATAATAGCACAGAGAGGTCCGGTTAAATTTGTTTCTAAGTCCCGACGCTGCGTACGATTTCGCTCTTGAAGGTGCGTTGGTACCTATACTCAGGTATCGACTTGTCACTTCATTATATTTGTTCTGATTGGTTCTCTTCATTATATTGGTTACGACGGCTGACGCCAATAGCCCTCCATTTGAATAAAACTTTTTTTCCCCGCATCAATAAGTTTAGGAAGACGTCTTAAAATGTAACACAATAATGTGATTCTTCGTTATTGGTTTTGCTGAGAAAGTGGTCAAGGCGATCTGTTTCATTTTCGCATAACAACATGGTAAGTTATAATTTACATTTCTTCATTTATTTATATAATTTCGAGCTGTTTTATTGTTTTGTTTACACAATATTTCGAAAATATCGGGGTTTTATGTTGAAACTTCTTGAAAAAAATTAGGCGTTCGCGGCATTTAGGGCGTCGGCGACATTTTATAACCGCATGAAATATCGCTGGAACGGATGATAGTACTTGACCGAAGCAATTTTACATAATTATTCTCCGAACTGTAAATTAACTTGTTAAACGATAACGAATATTTTTAAATAACTGGATGTTGAGTTTGGCGAGATTTTCGAAAGTGCATTAATCCTGCGTGGAAACGGTTCCTGGAGGCAGTTACTGTTACAAACCTACCTGATTTTCTAGTAAGAATTTCAGTGAGTATTAAAGTAAAACATGAAAGTAACAGAAAATAGGCTCTTTTAGATTTTTTAGAACTGCTTGTTTCCCTTCAAATTAGTAGCACCTTTAATTAAAAAAAAAAACGCCATTTGCAACAAATCAAAACAAAAATCTAAGATCCATCCACTATATTCTAAATTATTGTTCCCAAAAATTTATTCTAAAGATGACCTAGCTGCTTGCAAGTCAACCCAAAACCTAACCTTCCAATTTCATTTAAACTCAAAAAGAAACAGATCGAACATTCTCAATTGTTGAAGAACAATGGATTGAAAGAAGAAAGAAAAAGAATCCGTTTAGAAAAGGAATAACTTTCTTAGCAGAGCATAATTTCTGTGTCAGGAGGATAAAAGAAAAGCTGTGCCCTCCGGAAATTCCAGATCAGGTTTAGTGACATTCTGATTTTTTTTTTCCAGAGCAAGGGTGTTTTTACAGACGATTCTCACTTGTCATGAAATACGTTAAATAACCCATTATACTTTCACAAAACTCGCTTTCGAACGTTTAATTTCTTCGCCAAAAATGGCGATAAAATTAATGAATTCGATAAATGATAGAGATATCTCGAATTCATATTCCTTTTTTTTCTTTCTAAAACTTTTTTGACGCTTATTTTTATAAGGAAAATTAAATAAAGGTACAAGGAAACATCTGCCTGTAACTAAACCGTTTTATTTCATTAAATTACTTAATGCGCAAACTGCTGATTGTATTTAATGCACTGAATACTAATTCAAACGGTATAAAATACATAATTTATAATTCCATCACATACAAAATAGAATTCACTATTCCTGAATAATCATGATGCTCGTTAAATCCCAACATGTTTTGAATTGTTTTAAGATGAGTCTTGAGGGGTGACTAATAAAAATACGCTGTTGTGTGTTCGCAATTTATAGTGATGAGTTGATCTTTTAATGTAAGTATAAAGAATTTTTTTTAAAAAAATTTAAAAAGAAAGTAATTACAATGGGAATGTTACTTATGATGTCACGCTCTCCATTCTTCGATTTCATTGGTTGTTTTGTTTTCTTTGAAGAAGTGTTGAAACAGGCCCATTTGATTGTATGTGATATAATAAGCGCATTTGTAAATTAAAAATGTCAGAAACCATATTATACCAAACATTTATTTTCAAGCGAAATAAGCTACCACTAGCTTAACAACATTCAAAGTGAAAAGCATTGTTATCAACTTATTTTTAAAAAAATTAATAACACTGCGATTGGATTGTTTCATCGTCTAACGTAAGTTAAAAGTTTTATTTTATTAAGATCAGACATTTAAAAGGAGAATGAAAATTACAAACACCCCAACCCAAGTGTGGGAGGGAGCTTTAGGTAAAGCATTAAATAGCATTACCTAAAGCTCCCGCTTTTCTGACGAACTAATGGGATCACTAGTGTCGCAATACGAATAGAGAACTTTAAATATAGTACATAAATTATTTTTAGTCATTTAGACACACTTAGCACTTGCTAATGGATATATAAAGTTTTTAATTGCATTTAGTAAATTTTACTTTTACCGAGATCTAAGTTTATTTTGTAATCCATTTTAGCTTCCACATTACGTTCATACCGTAAAAAGTGGTAGCTTTTATAAAGGCCATATCCACCCGTCTGTCTGTCTGAAGTCATCCACTTTCATAGACCAAGCTACAAATGAGATTATGAGTAATTATCTATTCTTCAATTATAATTAATAATTATTAATTGAAAATGGTTACTGTAATTACTAAATTCTTTTGAACTGTACCAATTATGGCACTACACTTTCCGGTACTCTGTTCACAAAGCATAATCCGTTATGTTATTAAAAACCTATCTCAAAGAGGTTACAGAGTTGATGCACTTGGCGTTTTTCTTTTATGTTTTTCTCGCCTAGATAAGTTCGTTTCGACTCGTTTCGGGAGGTGAGTAACCACTTTGAAGTTCCTCATCACTTCTCTCCGTGAAACCATCATCTTCGGAAGCAAGATGTACTTGCTTCAGGTTGCTATCTGTTCGGTGGGAGTTTTATTAGGTATGTAAGTTTTTAATTTTATAAGTGGCAAAATAAAACTGGTTTTGTAATTGAATTTGGATACATTTTAATAACATCGGCAATGTGATGTGAATGCAATGTGTTCACTTAAATACGAATCCAATCTTTAAGAATACAGCAATACATCTATTTTTTACTTTATTGTTTGAAGCTGCACTGTTATGATTCAGTTTAGTTTTTTTTAATGAAATGGATTAACAAAATATTTAACTACCATTCATGGAATTATCAGAGTTTTTAAGAATTATAATCCTAATCACTTATTACCTCATCAAGGAAAATTTAATAAGGTACACGCAAACGCTTCATTATTTAAAAAGAAATTAATAAATGGGTTTTACTTAAATTACCAAATCAATACAGCCGTTATTTGTGTATAACTTTTAATAATGGATATGGTACCATAGTGAAATAGAAATTGACACATAATGGAAAAAAATTGTAGCAATCCAGAAATAAAATGTAGAAAAACAGTGATGATTAATTATTTCAATATTTCGAAAATTTTATTTGATCCTGGTCAAAATTTTCCATAACAAATTTGGAATGCATTTTTAAGCCTTTTGATTAGCTGTAATGAGATGCATTCCATTTCGGTTCCAGACATAAATCCAGACAGATAAAAGAACGAGAAGCCAGAATCCGTCAGGACGTAATACCGACAAGGAAATTGTTCCGACTGGGACGAAATTCCGACAAGGTCGAAATCCTGAGAAATCAATAAATTGATGCCGTTATGCTTGATTAAGACGGACAATTTAATTAATAATTTTTGCATAGTATTTTTACATTTTTTTCCCGGTCGGAATTGTGGCCTTTCTGGATTTAGGATGTCGGATTTGTATCCCAGATCCATTCCATTTGTATGTGTTTGTGGAATTCATAAATTTAACAATGGAAAGGGGGACAGACTGACGGGCAGAGCTAAGGATTTTCTCTTTTGGCGTATAAGTAAAGCAAGGATTGCGGACTTGTGAAGCTATAAAAAACTTTTTCATTAAAAAAATTTTTTCCGTCGTTTTAAAAAACTTTTTACGACAAAACATTTTCAAAGTCCCGTCGTTATTAACCGTTTTCCGGCATCTTTTGCTACTGAAGGATTCCCAATGTCTCTAAAATGAATATACTTTAAGTTGGTAAATTAAATTCCTGAATAACAGAACCACGTATCTTGAAATTGACTTGCATTTCAATAATATGATCCAGCACAGCAATGAGAATTAGTTTATCAAAAATCAATGCATCTATGGAGGAATCATCAAGTTGGACATATATCACTAGATTTTCGTTTACCTTTACTGCCCCTTTGCCCCGTTACGGCGTGATTTCATAGTTAAATAGTTTTAGAAAAAAATTTAATTCGGAAATATTAAAGAGTGGAAAGTATGGTATTGACTTAGAGAAAATTTCCGTTTGTCTGTCCGGCTCCCTTTCACACTCTCTTTCAACTTCAGTTACAACGGCATGGCATCAAAGAGAAATCTTTTGTATATTTTTGTCCATCTGTCTGTCTGTTGGACCGCCTGTACATACTATAAGAATTTCAGTGAGTATTGAAATAACATAAAAGTAAGCTAATTGAATTCCTTCAGAACTTCTTGTTGCATAACGAATCCTATCATGCTATTGAAGCATACTAGTTAAAGTGAACTGTTAGTTTATGTTGAAAAGGGGTTACTGAAGACGTTCCAGATGGTCACAGGGCTTTACAGAAAGCTTAAAAGCACCTCAAAAGTCATTTTGAATACCAATTTGCCGGCCTTCGTTTTGGAGGAAGTGCGCACGATTGTTATTGAGGTCGACCGTTTATAACACGTTTTGTTGGGGAAACTACATACACATGTGAAATTTGTCGCGATTTTTCTTGGTATTTGTTGAAATCTCTGCCGAAACCGCTTTAAAATTATGCAGCCTTCATAGAATACATATTTTTTTAATATTCGTCTATGCATTTATGATTGATACGCTAATTATTCCAAGATTATTCTGTTTTGCATATTCGGCTTCAACCTTGTTTTATAGAAAACATTTTACCGTTATTACAGAAGTATAAACACATCTAAAAACTGTGACTGTTTCTACCATCACACATAACTTACGAAAAAGTTGCATTGAAAAATTTAAAGCAGTGAGTAATCTTTCAAAACTGATTTCTATAAGAAATAATAATTAAAAAAATATATGAGGGGAAAATTTAAATTTCATGCCATGAAAACAAGTCTACACGTTCACTCATTTTCTTGTTTCACAGAATGTTAATTCACTTTTTATGTTTCAGAAAATTTTTGCCTATAGCTCAAATAAATATGGTAGAGGTAGACACGCTATTGATCATATAACAGCGTGCTGGTCCTGAGAATATATTCTCAGGACCAGTACTAATTCGACAGCTATTTTATTATACTGACTTGTACTAGTAATAATTGCAGAAATGCTTCAAAACAAGTCGTAGTTTTGGAATTTAGTGTCCTCTAGGGCTAACGCAATTCGCCATGCGTTGCAATTTGCACGAGGTTGTTACGACTCTCTCCAAGTTAGTTAAGCCAATAGGGACACTAACTCTAGAACCTACTTTTGGCTTCCACACTAAGTTTAGAAAGTAAATAGTGGAAGGTAATATAATAATGGTTCAGTCCTTCTGCCTGTCCGTCACCCACTTTAATAGTGCAAACTACAAATGCTCCTGGCAAGTGTGATACGTCAAAAAATTCGGAGCACCGAATTTATAAGACATTAAGAATCTCAAAAAGAAATCGAATTTGAAGTACTTCAATTATAGCAAAAAAAACCTGCAAAATTAAATGCCTCTTTTTAAAAAGCATAAGAAGCCATTTTCATTAGAATTTAATCATCATTGCCACTCACAACAACCCCTCGAGAAACTTAAAAAAAAATGAATGTAAAGAAATTTATTTTTGAGACATCAATCATTTTTAAATGATGTCAAATATATTTCAAAAAAGAGATTCTTTGATTGCATGTTGATAAGAAATGTCTTGCTTCGATTTCAAAGCTATATTATGTAATTATTCTTAAAGTATATTATACGTTTATTTTTTTTGAATATGAATAAAGTTAGCTAGCGATAAGAATTATTTATTGAATTTTCGAAAGAAATAAATTAAACTAGCCAAATGTATCGTGTAATTGTTAAATATAGAATTAATATTGCGTTTGGCGCCTTTTTTCCTGTTAAACGCAAATGTTGTGTGGAAGCGGGCTAGGTGACAGATTCTGTTACAAACCTATTTGTTATGTTCCTAGTTGCCGGACACCCATCCGACAAGCTGAAAAGAACAAAAAGGCAGGACACTGATTTCAAGTGTCCGGGTGCGGACGGACTGTTCGCTGATCCGGATTCGTGCAAGAAATTCTACATCTGTTCCGCGTATTACCCCTTCGCTCAGAACTGCCCTTCGTCTCTTTACTTCGATGACGTCAAGAAATTCTGCACAAGAAAGACAAAGCAATTAAAGTGTGGACCAGTAGAGCCACGTAAGTATTAATTATTTGTATTCTGTCGATTTAAGCATTTGCTTTAAGATAATGTGACCAGATTTTCAAAACCAAAAATCATTACATTACCTACCCCCACCTCTCACCCAACATTTCATATAATACCCCCTATCCCCTAATTTAAAGCAGTGGCGTAATTAATAAGGCAAACGAAGAGCATTCTCGAAATTCATGGTGAATCGATATTTTATTCATAATTTTCCACGTTTTTTGGACTGTAATGGTAAGCGAGCGAAACATCCGGGCCTTTGGACAACGAGAGAGAAAACTTTATTGTAGAGATTTCCGTTCATCTGCCCGTTTGAAATGCAACTTCTTTAAAATTCAAGTTCAAAATTAACTAATTTAAATTAGAAAAATATAACTTTATTGTTGTTGTTACATATGGCATTTATTGGAAATTCAATCCATAAATACAGGCAACCCACGTGACAAAAGGTAAGACAAACAACTTTAGATATAACAGAACAGAAAATATAACAGAAACATTAACAAGAGAAATATGCAAGAAAACAAGAACGATTAGAAAATAACAACTTAGCAGTAACAATTGAAGCATGGAACTATAGAGAAAACAAGTGCCGAACACAAAACAAAATGATATCTTTAAAAGTGTCATTAGTTCATTAGGTCCCTTGCGTTCCAGTATAGTTTACAGATGTCTCCACGGTTCTGGGATTCTTGGTCAAGGCCGGGGCAAAGGAGAAGATGCTCAGCATTCATAGTGCCCTCTCCGCAGATTTGGCACACGTCTGTCGCAAGGATACCTATTCTTTTTAGGTGTTCTGCAAGGCAATCATGCCTGGTCCGAATTCTGAAATTAGCCACAGCTTCCTTGCGAGGCCTGTGGCTGAAAGAATCCCAGTAAGTTTGAATGCCCCCCCAGGGTTTATCTGCAGTCAGAGCAGCTTGCTCAGCATTATGCGAATCCATGATTTTTACATGCATAAATTTGCAAAGGGATTTTGGAGGAACGAGCTGAAAGTCTTGATGTTCCATTGTTCCTCTCTTAGCTAGAGAATCTGCTTGCTCGTTTCCAAAGATACCAACATGTGAGGGGATCCACTGGAAAACGATAGTTTTATTCTGGTTTTGGAGATACTTGATGGCCTGTTTAATTATGTCCACCATTGGGGTTTCAGAAGGATGGTTTATAGTGGCTGCTTGAATGGCTGCCAAAGAATCCACTAGGATGACCACCCTGGAGAAGCATCCAATGTTAGACTTTAGGTTGTCTAAAGCCAGGGAAATGGCAAAGATTTCGGCGTCAAAGTTTGACATAAATTGTCCAACAGGAGCAGATACTGAGAACAGACTGCTGTAGACGCCGGCTCCAGCTGTGTCTCCAATCTTTGAACCATCTGTAAAAATTCTTAACCAATCGGGTTCTGGGTAAAGTTCTTCCAAAATGCATAAAGAGTTGGCTTTTAAAATAATGTCGGAAATATCTTTCTTGCCTAAGTTGTTGACGTCAAGGCGGCTTGCAATGTCTATATAATTTAGAGGGTTTACAATATTGTTTGGAGGGGCCATTTGTTTGTCGGCTTCCATGTCCCGAAGTAGATCACAGCAAGTTTCTATGGGCGAAACTTGAGTTTTTAACGAACTTGGGATGCATTCATTTATCCAAGTTGCTTTCTGGGAAGATTTGAGCCTGACGAAAGTACTCACTGCTTGTTTTTTAATCTCAATAGCTATAGGAGGATTTTTTGTGTAAAGCTGCATTGCCACAATTGGGGTTGTTTTAACAGCGCCTGTGATAATCCGAAGAGCCTTATTTTGAGCCCTCTCTAGGATATCGAATTTTCCTTTTGAAATGTTGATTAAAACCTCACTACCATACATAATAATAGGCTTTATATATGTATTATATGTTTTGTTTAAAGTTGTTTGGGTACAACCCCATTTAGCACCAGCTAATCTCTTCATGAGTGGGATTCGATTTTCTACTTTGGTTTTAACTGCGCTTACATGGTCAGTAAAATTTAGCTTGTTATCCAGTACCACACCTAAGTAAGTAGTACTAGTACTTTTCTGAAGTGCTACATTGTCTATCTTCAATTCAAAATTTATGTTGACCTTTCTTAGGGAGAAAAATTGATAGACTGTTTTGGCTTTATTTATGATCATATTGTTATCAGAGGACCAGCTTGACAGGGCCTGAATTGCTTTATTCATAGTACTTTCAAGAATTCGCTTTTGGTCCTGGTAATTTCTTACGTTTTTTGCCTCCGTCCAAATGACAACGTCGTCTGCAAATATGGAGACATTTATGCCTTCGATATTTCTTAAAGTATGGACAAGGTCGTTAATGTAAATGTTGAAGAGGGTGCAGCTACTAACGGCACCTTGTGGGAGACCTATTTTGCTTTGCTTGAAGCGTGAATCCACTTCGTTCCACTTAGTTTGCACCCATCTCTGGGAAAGGAACCTTTCATACCATTTACTCATTTTACCTGTAATTCCCTGTTTGTATAATTTGTTTATGAGTTTACTTCTCCATACAGTATCATACGCTCCCTGGAAATCTACAAAAACTGCCAATGAGCTGGCCTTGGAATTGAAACCAGATTTAACTTTATGGACAAGCTTCAAAATTGAATTTGTAGTAGACATATTGTTACGAAAACCAGCTTGCTCTTCCACTAGTATTTCTTCAGAGTTCAGGTAAAAGTTTAATCTGGATATCATCATTCTTTCAAAAGTCTTTATCAAAGATGATGTCAATGCAATAGGTCTATAAGAATCAATTCGATCACGTGGTTTTCCTTGTTTTAGTATGGGGATGACCTTTGCCTTCACCCAATCAGTTGGAAGACTGCAATTAGAGTTCCAGAACATGTTGTAAATAGATAGAAGATAGGTTTTTGCAGTGTGGCTCAAATTTTTAATAAATTCTGGAAAAAAACCATATCTGGACCTGGTTTTTTGCCTTTTTGCAGGTTCAAAATGGCACAATTTAATTCAGCAATAGAGAAGTCTTCCATAAAGAGATTATTTGTGTGGGTGTCATCGATCAGATTACCACGTTGGTCTTTTAGGATTTTTCGAGCTTTTTTCTCTTGTTCCTTCTGCTCTCTACTTAGGATGTATCGACCCAAGTAAAAATCGTTAAATTGCTTGGCAATTAATTTTGGGTCGCTGACCTCTCTACCTCTTGTGATAATGGGATGATTTGGTTTATTCACTCCTTTATTGTTCAGAGTATGGATTAGTCGGTAAGCCTTTTTACCGTCAGTACGGTAGTCCATCTCATTTAAGAGATTATCCCAAGTCTGTCTCTTGGCTTCTAAGATTTTTCTTTTCATAATAGCGCATTCTCTACGCCATTTGATCACATCTTGTTTGCATTGCTCTTGTGTTTTACCCTCAGTTTTTTCCGCTTCCTGTCTTGCTCCGTCTCTAATTAATTTCTGGTCTTCTAATTCGGTAGTCCAGAAAGGTTTATAGTGATACATTTTCCCTCTCGGAATGTTCTTTTTGGCACTAGCCAATAGGGCGGAAGTGAAGGCTGAAGCGGATTGGTGTGGTGATACCTCACAAGGGATTTTAGAAATTAGGAGATCAACTTCATCTGCAAAGGATTTCCAATTTGCCTTCCTAAAGTTCCATTTTATACTAGTAGTGCTTACGATAGGTTTCTGATTTGTTGAGATCACCGTTTTAATCATTCGGTGTCCACTCCCTGGATCCCCGAACACAACTTTTTTGCACGAGTCAACCAAGTTGGATGAAACTATAGTCATATCAGGGTTTGTTGAGCTTCCAGAATAGTGGATGAACGTTTTAGGGTCATCTTTTTCGTATAAGACTGACAAAGCTCTACCTTCTACAAAATCTTCGACAACGTGTCCCACCCTGTTATGATAATTGTATCCCCAACATGTGGAAGCAGCGTTGAGATCACCAACAATAATTAAATTTCTACTTGGTGATAGAAGGTCAAGGTTCAAATTTTTATTATTTGGCGGGCTGTAGATGCCATAGATTTTAAACTTCTTATTATTATTCCAAACGTTTATAGCCACAATTTCTGATGTGTCATGGTTATTCATTGTTTTAACAATCTCGAAGGTTGATGTGAGCTTGTCTCGAATAGCTACAAGAATGCCACTTGCAATCTGCCTACTTTTAAAGAGTCCGTACATAGAGAAGTCTTTCAACTTGAAGAACTTCATTCGGCCTTCAGAAATATTTGCCTCGAGAATGACAAGTATATCAACACTCTCTTCATCAATAATCTTCTCAATCTCAGCGAATTTAGCAGTGGATAAGCCTCCGGCATTCCACTGAAGAATTGTGAAACTAAAACTCTTCATCCCACTCAAGCTATCACCAAGTTGCCTGTTGCCAACACCGTTACTCATTTAGCACTACCCAGGAGGCACGTGTGAATTAAGAATATCACGGACGCGAGTAACATTACCTCCCCTTTATTGTAAGGGGGCGCTGCTAATGGGTCTGCGGTGTTTTACTCACCCACTTTATTGTAATTGCAGTGTTTTGTTTGTGCTTATGTGTTTCTTTAATTTTCCTACAAAGTAACTATAACATTAGTTACTTTTCCTATAAAGTAACTATAACTTTAGTTACTTTTCCTATTCAGTAACTATAATATTTAATGTACTTACATTTTTAATAACGTCACTATAACAGAGTTACATTTTAATAAAGTATAACTATAACAGAGTTAAATTTTTAATAAAGTAACGATAAAAGAGTACCTTTTAAAAGTAACTTTCCAATCTCTGCTTCTTCGCAGCCCCGGCCACTGCTGCCCCCACCGCAGACCCATTAGCAGCGCCCCCTTGTGACCTGAGCATATGCGTGTTGCCCGAGTGCTACTGCAGTGCCGATGCTACCCGCATCCCTGGAGGTCTTGAAAAGACCGAGACCCCGCTGATGGTGCTGCTCTCGTTCGACGGGGCGGTCAACTCGCTCAACTTCGACCACTACTTAAAGCTGCTGACGAAGAACAGGACCAACCCCAACGGTTGTCCTATTAAAGGGACCTTCTTCGTGAGCCACGAGTACACCAGCCACTTCCACCTGCAGAAGTTCTACGCCGATGGACACGAGGTGGCGGTGCATTCCATCAGGTATGAGTAGAGTCACTCATCATCGACTTGTTCTAATAAGTATACTATAAAGTCCAGATAGCAAGCATTTAGGTTTTGCTGCAATCTGCAGCAAACGTGCTTTGCTTACTTGCTGAAAGTGTGCAGACTTACATTTTAAGTTTGCTGCAAATGAAAATTGCTATCTAAGACAAGATTTATAGCTTCTTTTCACTACAAACTACTTATAGTACAAGTAGTCCTTACAAGTACCATGATGAGAATGATCTTGGTGAACATAATTTGACAATTCGCCAAGATTGTGACAACTCTGCCTACATGAGCGGTGGCAATATTTTGATACTCTAAGTTTCTAATGGGCCTCTGTTTTTCACAGATTTGATCCTTCGCTTGCTACGCGCATTTTTTTTTAAATTAAAAGTGGGGTCTAGTTGTAAAACTATATAACATTATCCTCAAATCTGTAACTAAAATATAGGGCGCGGTCTGTTCATTGGCGTTTTTGACAATCGTAAATTCAATCAGAAAAAGTAGCCATACTCAATATCTTAAGCTTACACTTATACTATGGAGAATATGAGTTCTGCAACTATACAACCCTTCACATAGTTTTTCTCCTTTATCCTCAGAAAAATCAGGGCATATTTAAAAAAGCAATAGAAATTTTGGTAAATCGTTATTTTTAGCCTTTAACATAATCAGAGTCGTATTCTTGATCGCCTGCGCTTGCTTCGACAAAATATATCAAATTAATGCTTCCTTAGAAATCCACAATTCATTTGCACACTCATCAACAAAAAAACATGTTTTTCCAACAGTAACCGCTACCCTGAGGAATGGTGGGCCACTGCTTCCTACAACGAGTATGCAGAAGAGATGGTTGGCCAACGGGAGATCATCCACAAATTCGCCAACATCTCCCGGGAAGACCTTCTCGGCATGCGAGCTCCTTTCTTGCATCCTGGTGGAGACCCCATGATGCAAATGGCCTATGACTACGACTTCTTGTATGACTCTTCCGTCATTGCATCCATGAGCCATACACCTGTGTGGCCATACACTCTGGACTACAAGATATCGCATAAGTGGGTCTACGAAATCGTTTTTCCCGGGTTTGGGACTTAATCTCGACAGCCGAAATCCCGATTAGCCAGAATACCAACAAACCATAAGGACTAGAGCAAAATACTCAAATTATAAATAGAAGAATTAGTTATTAACTTCTCCTTAATTAAGCATAATGGCATTAATTTATTAATTGTCGGAATTTCGACCACGTCGGAATTTCGTCCCTGACGGCATTATTTTCGTGTCAGAATTATATCCTGCCATGCATTTGGCCGTCGGGATT
Organism: Hylyphantes graminicola; assembly: GCA_023701765.1. Lineage (NCBI taxonomy): Eukaryota > Metazoa > Arthropoda > Arachnida > Araneae > Linyphiidae > Hylyphantes > Hylyphantes graminicola. The sequence continues at coordinate 25,359,847 of CM043121.1, forward strand.
ATGTCCTCAACCGCTTTTTTTCCCTCTTAGCTTTTATTTGAAATCGAAGAAAGGGGATGTGAGAGTGTGGGCAATTGAAGAAAACTAATCTTTTTTTGTTAAATTTTTCATCCAAGTCCTTAGAATTGTATTTTTCGATATTAAAAGACAAGGAGTTAAGATATTTTTTTTAAGGTAGCTCCCTACCTTGAGGGGTCTAATTTTTTAATACTTTAAAATTAACTATTTTTTTAAGTGGTAATGATGAATAATAATGTTAAATGAAATATTTGCCCACAAAAAATTTAATTAAAATTTTATTTTTTTAAAGAAATGCTAATTTTGAAGAAATTTGCCTTAAAAATAAGCGTTTTGGAAAACACCATAAGTCAAAAAATATTTCATTTGTGCCTTAAATATCTGGCAGAGTCCTTTATTAGACCCTTTTACTTGTTTTGAAATGAGATTTAAGCAAAACTCCTAATATTTTAGGAATTACATGGTGTCAAAGCTACTTTCATAGATTTTTTTTTAAAAAAAGGGAAATTTTAATATTAAAAAGTCTATAAAATAAATACTTTTAGATATTTTACTTAGATCTCATTTCAAAACACACATGAAGTTATAATATACATGCTATGAACATTTTATTACATTACATTAAGTAGTTTTTGAGATATCAGGTTTTAAAAAAACATTGTTGTTGAAAAATACCGTTCTTCAGAAAACAGTATAAAGTTCCTAAGTATAAAGTACTTAGAAATAAGATAATTGCTTTTATATTATACTGTGTACACCTTTACAGACAAATAAACACAGGATTTAATTAATGTTGGCTTAATATCTATTTTGTGCCATATTTTGCAGGGCGCATTTTTCAGTTTTGATAAATTTTTAACGAGAAATTTTTTTACATACAGATAAAATAAATTTTTATCGGAAATATTTGATAACTTTTGAATATTTGACAACTATTCGGAAATATTTGACATAACTTTTGATTCAAATATCGTAGATTAAAAATCTCAACTGTTTTTGAAAGATAAATAATAGGGCTTGTTTGTAAAACAATAAAAAATAATTATGAAAATTGTCAAAATTTGCCATTTTCAAGGTAGGCAGATACCTTAAATGTTTTTTCGTTAGTTTGCGTTTTTATACAAAGAAAAATATTTTAAATTTGTTTTTTAATGTTTTTATACATAAAAATCTTTTTAAAAAAATTCAAGAAACGGATTAAGGTGCCCTGGCTATATTTCTCTTTCTCATCAGAGCCAGAAGGAAATATTCACATTAATTACTATTTTCCTTGTTACGTAATATTATATGTAAAACTAAAATTTGCCTCCTCACTTCTAGAGAACTTTTTTTTAAAATTTTACAACTGGATTTAAGCATTTCTATTCCAGAATTTATGTGGATTTATAAGATAGCAGACGTTTTTTTTCGGTTCTGAAAAATAGGAAAACTGGAAATTAACCACATACACCTCTATGTCCGAGGAAGTGCAGAAAATGTACCATACGCATAAAATCTTACCTAAAGAAACAAAAATAACATAATATAACTTCTTAAATCCACTTTGTTCTCTCGACAGATGCATGCAGGGTACATGCCCCACTCGTTCCTATCCTGGTCTATGGGAAATTCCCCTGAACACCCTGTTCAGTGAAGACGGCACAGGAGGCATGTGTTCTCTGGCAGACCAGTGCGTGTTCCATGAAAATGACGATGAATCCGTCCAACAGTTTCTTGAGGACAATTTCAACAGACATTATAATGTCAATAGGTGAAATATTATTTTTAATCTTGCTATAAATTTTAGGGTTGTAAGCAAATTCACTAAAGCATTAGGTTCAACAGTTTCTTGATGACAATTTCAACAGACATCGGCAATAGGTAACATATTGGTGTAAATTCTGAGGTTGTAATCGAATTCACTAAAGCCTTCATTAGAGATAGATCCACAAGAAGTTGCTGGGATAAATTTAGTGCTTTGCGGTCGCCTGGAAGTCTTGTAGACCTTATATTAAAAAGTAGTTTAATATTTAAAGATTGAGGGAATCATTGTTATAAGTTGTGTTTTAAAGTTGTAAAGGCATATTTTGTAAAAGTAGATGTTAAATTATTAAATCGTAACCATAAGACAACTAATAGAGATGTTGTATCGAATTCCCTGATTTTTTTCACTAAAAAGGAAATTTTGGTCAATTGTTTAAGCTTTTAGTAAGTTCTTTACAATCCACCAATACCAAAGTTTCAGGAGTCATTTTAAGTCTTTCAAATAGTATGCTAACTTCTGTATGCATTACGATATGCAGAGTTCATTCTAGAATAAAAAAAGGGCAGGGTGCTTTAAATATAAAAAGGGCACTTGCAAAAAGTTCAGGGCATCTAAAATGCGATAAAATAGTTTTTTCGGATTTTTAGAAAATAGAAAATGCACTCGCATACCAAATTAAATATTTATTAGTTTTCTACTCCATCATTTTATGAAACATCTTTTCTAGTAAGTAAAGGAACATAATGAGGCACTTATGCCTAACAACGAGCCAGAACTGCAAACAGATCTCCTCGAGCGAAGTGGTGAAAATCATTAATGCTACTAATCAAATAAACATGGATTTTATTTGCATTCGGCTCTAGCATTTAAAATTAAAAGCATGGTTCTTACACTTTTTCCAAGTTTAGCAGAACTCCAATTATTCAAATAGGTGCTGACTATAAGAATACCAGAAAAATTAAACTTGGCCTACCTGTTACAGTTCCTCTTTATTCAATGTCATGTCTAGTAATTTTTTTTGTACCCAACCAAAAATATTACTAAGCATGACATCCAACAGAGACAAACAAAAAAATAGGCCGAGTTTGTTATAGATCCCATAAAAAATTTAGTACAGTTTTTCCAATATTCTAATATAAGTTGAAAGAAAAAAAAACTATTATTAAAAGATACAACTCAAACTGAAACAAAAGCTATAACCCAAACAACATCATAATTTGGATTTGGTTAAACCGAAAATAAAACTTCATTATCTCACAGCCCAACAATACATTGAGTAATTGATTACAATATATCTTTTCTCCAATTAACTCAAATTATCCAAATTTCCAATTATATGAACGTGGTTAGGTTCCAATTCCAATTGCTTAGATAATTGGGGTTCTACTGCATACTATTCAAGAATTTTTTCCAGAAAAATTCAAGAACTAGTAATTACAAACAAAAATTTATTTATATATAGCGTGTATAAGCCAAAACTCTATAAAAAAAAACTAAAACCAATCTGAAACCCCAGTATAGGACAAAATAAATAAAAAGAGCCCAAGTTTCAAAAGTAAAAAAAAAAATAACATTTCAGCTGCTCTTGTGATCACAAGGTCACGACTCAAAACGATAGATTAGAAGAAAAGATTCTGGTTGGTCCAATTAGTCCTGTACCAGAGCTACAAAAGTATTGCGACACTCTTCCCGATCATGCAAACGCATCAAAGCCAGCGAACTGTCAATCATTGAGTATAGGCAATGTGACGTCATCAGTAGATTTCTAAAAAATTACTAGGCCTCAAAATAATCAAATCAGGAAGCATGAACTGCATATTTTTGGTCCGGATGAAGATGATCCCTTTTCAATGGGGGATTGCACCCGTTGGTCGATATTTGAAGACATCTTATTGTAATACAATCCTAATTCATCCTTTAAATTTTAATTAAAATTTTTACTTTTATTATTAAAATCTATTATTTAAACTTGTTATTTATCAAAATTTAAGTTCAGTTTTCATCGATATAGACCGTGAATGAAGGAAAGAATTTTTTTAGGTTGGGGGGTGTTGTGGAAACCCCTTGTCACCAGCGTGTAAAATACTTTTTTTTGTGTGTATAGCAGTTTTGCTACACCAAAGTATTTGTGTGTAGCAATTTTTAATTAATGCATAGCACTTTTGAAAAACTAAGTTAGGATCCAAAAGTCGCGAAACTACGGTGATCCGAAAGTCGCGAAACTCCAGGGATCCGAAAGTCGCAGAACTCCGGGGATCCGAAAGTCGCGGAACTCCGGGGATCCGAAAGTCGCGGAATTTCAGGGATCCGAAAATCGCGAAACTTCGAGGATCCGAAAGTCACGGAACTACGGCGATCCGAAAGTCACCGAACTACGGAGATCCGAAAGTCGTGAAACTACGGGGGTACAAATGTCACGGAACTCCGGGGATCTGAAAATTGCGAAACTTCGGGGATCCGAAAATCGGGAAAATACGACGGGGATCCGAAAGTAGCGAAACTACGTTGATCCGAAAGTCGCTGAACTCCGGGGATCCGAAAAAGTGGAAGAACTCCGGGGATTCAAATGCCACGGAACTCCGGGGATCCGAAAGTCGTGGATCTCGGGATCCGAAAGTTGGGAAACTACGGCAATCCGAAAGTTGCGAAACTACGTGCGGCTTCCGGATCGCCGTAGTTCTAAAACAATTTAGCTTTGTATCGCAACTAAATGCGATACAAAGCTAAATCGCGCAAGTTTTCACTTTGGTGTCGCGTTTCGTGATGCGATACCGCTTATTTTGCACGCTGCTTGTCACGGCATTATTTTTGCTCAAAATTCTCGATCGTCTATCTAATTCTAAAATCGATTATCTTAGGTATTTTTTAATAATTAAGTTTAGAAAAACGGGTTTAAAAGTATAATATAACATAACCTGGGTTAAATATTTGAAAAAGAAAGGTGGATAAGAGTAATTTTTGAAAAACTCGGGAAAACGCGGACATTTTTAAAAGAAAATCGGCAACGAGGGCGGGATTTATTTTGTAAAAAAGGGCAAAGAGGGCGGGATTTATTTTGTAAAAAAGGGCATTTAGGGCGGGATTTATATTAAAAAAAGGCGGGCAGGGCGCCGCGCCCCGTGAAAAACGCCTAGAATGATCTCTGCGATATGTCTTATTCAGCAATAACTTCTCTCGAAATTTGTTTATACAGACAATTTAGAGCATCATATGTTTCTCGTTAATGAAAGCTATCGACAAAATGTAACATTTTAACAACATATTTTGATATTTTGTGAGCAATCAGAAATTTCAAGTAAGAGAGCCGCATAACCCTAGTAGCACACGATATTGCAGATTGATCTGCTTTTAATATCGACTTATTATCAAAATGCCGGTTTTATAAATCGATATAGATACTGTAGAACAAGTGCCGGATTTCGGCCTAGGCCTACGAGGCTCGGGCCTAGGGGCCCAGTCAGGAAGGGGGCCCTTCCCTTAAAAAGATATAATCGCGAAAATATCGTCTAAAAAATTTCAAATCTCCAAATTTCGAAAAACTTATCGCCAGATGAAGGCCTCAAAAATTGCCAAAATCAAATTATAAAGTTTATAGAATAACTATAGTAACATACTGTATAATTCTGATGTTTATTAAAGACTATTAAACATTTTATGTTCTATACTAGTTTATTTAATTTGCTAAATTTCCAAAATAGCTTCGAAATAGTGGGGCCCCAAATGTCAAGTGCCTGGGGACCTTGGGTTTTTAAATCCGGCACTGTGTAGAACCATTATCCAATATAATTGGGACCTGAGGTAGGTCGGATAAACGAAAATTCCGGATAATTGAGAATTTTCATAAAACTTGTGGTACAGAGAAGCGCTGAAAGTCCGGAGACCTCAAACCTGCCACTTACGAAATCTGCACTGGTCTTGCAGTAGTGAACATCGAATTTTAGTGTGAATTTATCTCTGGAGATTTTCTGGCAAAAAGGAAGTGCTAAGATATCTTTAATTTCTGAGTGGAATTTTACGAAAAGTGCATATTTTTTGTTTTTTAGTAGAGATGTGGAGTCTTACGATTTTATAAGATTAGAGATTGTATATAAAAAGATGTCATACAATATTAAGTTCTACACTCCTTGCCAACCTAAGTTGGGCGAATAGAAATATGCCATGGAGAAGATCCTTCCGCTCATGTAAAGAGTTCCATAAGTTATTTGTGAATCCATCCAGAAAACATGTTTAAAACATTAATTTCGTTTAAGGTCTAACAAATTTGAATACTATTTGAGAAAATTTGGCAATTTTATCGGAATGAAAAGTGTATTTTTGTTAAATTGTATTCAGATAATTTTGTATGTAATAATATTACCTTACAAGAGTTTCCAACTAACGGACCAATCGCGCTTTTCCCTCTGCCTTTTTACTCTTGGTTTTTACCAAGTTAGGTTGGCACGGAGTGTACGAAGTTCATTAATCTACGAATATTGTTATCGCTTATTGGGACTTCTTTCTTCAGAGCCCCCCTCGGCCTGTATTTCCACGTCAACTGGTTCAACGACCGCAACAAGACCAAGGTCCTGCTCAACTTCATCGACAACATCCTGGCCAAGCACAAGGACGTGTACTTCGTGACGATGCAGCAGCTCATCCACTGGATGCGCAACCCCACCAAGGCCGCTTCGCTCAACTCCTTCGCCCCGTGGGCCTGCGAGAAGAGGGAGTCGCCCTGCGGCATACCCAAGACCTGCGAGGTCGTGCTCGAAATGGGCGAAGGGTAAGCATGCATATAGGAAGAGTACATAGGGGGAAAACCTCTTCATTGCATGGGAATAAGTCTGCATCAGGTCTGCTTGGCGACGACAGCTAGTAGGTCTATTCAGAATGTAAGCTTGGAAAGCATTTCCTCCACCATCCACGAGTGAGTGCGGTTTTCTTGTAAACTATGTGAATTATAGCTGTTTTGGTTTTTTCCCCTAATCATACTAACTGTTTTGATTGTAAACCTCAAGCGTGCTAGGATTAGATAAGCGATGTCCCCCCCCCCCTTTTTCCTAGAAAACCCAGTGAAGGGATGGGGGAAGAGAGTCTTTTCGAAGCTTACATTCTGGCTAGAAATGGTATAGTCATCGCCTTAACTGGAGTAAGGAAACCAGTTTCTTGGCTCTTCTTTCGCGGCAACCCTGATCCACGTCAGCACGAGTTCCATGTTTGTACCGTGAGAGAAGAAGCAAGGGAGAAACCGGTTTCCTGTCGCCACCGCCAACAAGCAGATTGATGCGATTGCGGGAAGATTACTATGCAATCAAATGATTCTTTATCTGTACTCTTCGTAGTACAATTTCAGTGCCAGTATAGTAGGCTACTTTCAAAAAGTAAAATTTATAGTACTTATATTTATAAAAGTTAAATTTATATAAAGTCTAGGCCCGGGCCTTGTAGGCAGGAGGGGAAAGAATCTGAATTTTTGACCTTCTGAGATTTTTTTCTTTCTTTGTAGAAATAATTTCCTAATATAGTTACGATTCCTGAAAATTTTAGGTCCAATTTAAAAAAAAAACTAAGGTTATAACTTTGTGAGCCTCTGACATGGAAATAACAATACTAACGTATTTTTACTTGATTGGTTTTTTTTTGCTTATAAGCAACAGCACAGCACATGCGAAGTTGCCTTTGATTAAAACAAAGTGTGTTTGTTTGTGGAAAAGATAATTATACGAAGAAAAGGAAGGATTTTTTTTTAATATACAGACACAATTATATTTATAAAGTTCAATAGGATTGATTCATTATGACTAAACAGACTGTATCATCATTTGAAAGGGACTGTCAGTCCCTTAGAGCTAATGCATGAGTTTTGAAATCGCAACTTTTGCAAAACAATTGCTTTGCCATGTTATCCCATTTTCACCAGGTATGGGACATCAATTACATCATAATATCAACATAAAACAAAATTGAAAAGAAAATAACATCCAGTTATTTTTAATTATTAATTAATAAGGTTTTAAAATAGCGCCGGCATCTGGTGTATATTTATTGCCTTAACTTCAAAAGTATATAATTACATAACTAATAACTCAATGGGACTGGCAATCTCTCTACTGACTCGTCTCTTCCAACAGGTACAAAGAGCAGCGGTACATGCAGACTTGCGCCAAATGTCCCGCCAAGTACCCTTGGGTGGGGAACTTCGAGGGCAGCGTGGAAGGGATCAAGATCGCTGATCTGACGAGGGCAGCGGCCGAAGAAGACGAAGCTGAGTCCAAGTAAAGAAGAGGAAACGCAGCGCCATTTTGGGGCTAGCACGCAACTCGTACAAGTGGATTGTTCGATTGTATTCTACTTCGTTGATACTTACCATAGCGGCATAAAGGTCATTTTGTTTCGTTTTCCTTTCGTGGTTTTTCTTGGAAAAGCTTAACATAGTTTAGTGGATCCTGATATTTTGGGCCAACGGTTTTTATTTGTATAAATTCTGGAAAAAGGCCATCTATATTACGTTTTAGTCTCAATTTGAAGAATTAGCGACAAAATTTTAATGTACAAAAAATAGACTAGAAAATAAAGAATAATTTTATATTAATACTTTTTTTAATAGTTCTGTAACAACACGTAAAAAATTAATCATTCAACTATGTTTTGTTTCATAATTTACTCAACTGAAATTCGGTTACTGTCTGGAAAACTCTTTTTATTAGAACAAATTTTTCTGTCCCGCTAAAGGCCAGAAATTTCTGTACTTTCATGCTAATGGCTTGAGAAAAACATCGGGAAAGAAATGACCTTAAAGCCGCTTTGTTTTCAATAAAATTTGAATATTTTTACTAGAAACATATATCATTGTTATTTTTTTTCATTAAATGTAAATATTTTGTTTTAAACTATACACTATTAATCCGCAAAAGAGTTTTAACCAGCAAAGCTAAATTTTGTCACTAATATGAAATCTTCATTATGCAGTCTTTTATATAATTACAAACACAGCGTATTATTGCTTTCGAAAATTATGTGATGACATTTTCATGTAATGAATGAAAGTTCTCTTTAGAACTTTATCTCAATGGTAAACTGCTAATTGTTAGCTATATTTTTCTATTTTAAAGCAAATGAAAAAATAAATAATTCCTTTGTTAACTTTTTGAATTTGTTGGTCAAATGAAATATTATTGACATTTTTAGGTAGAATATTTTTTTTTGTATCATTTGTGATATTGTTAAACCCTTTTTTAATTATTTCATTGTATGACCTTAAGTTGTTACAATAAAATAAGTAAATTCTCTATATCGTTTAATTTATTTATATACTACAGATAAATAAAGTACGAAATGAATTCTTCGTATAATGGAAATATACTGTAGTGATATACGATGTTTTACTACACACACTTGGTTAGGTATAGAGTAAACAAATTACAGTTTTGTAATAACATGGTTTACGTGTTATTAAATATGTGAATTAGACCAACCTTTTAACTCTTACAATGAACAAAAATTAATAATGTATTAAAAAAAATATAATTTTTTTCTGTAATCACCTTTTAAGATCCCTTTCAATTATTTAACGGAGAAAAGGAATTAATTGTTTTAAAATTTTAAATAATTACATATTTCCCCATTAATACTATAAATGTGCTTATGGTGTAATTTGATGCGAAATAATGTGTAGATTATTTTGTTTTCTAACATGTTAAACTTTAAGTTGATTGCTTTTCAACAAAACACTATAAAATTAAACTTTTTAATATTTACTCAATACACACAGCATACAAAATTTATAAAAGAAAACATATGCTAAGCAAAATAGATTCCTTTTAAGGGGTCACAGGAGTCTTAAAAATGTGCAAAGAAGATACTACAAAGCATAGTTTGATCTTTCATGTCATTTTTTAACTACTTAATAAATTAGTATAATTTTTTTATATGTAATTCTACAGGACTTATTTATTATAAAACAAGTTTAAAAATTTATGAAACTTTAGCCAAAACTAAAATAAATTATATTAAACATGAAGCTATTTGAACACATTGTGATTAGGCTTGCGCGGCAAATTGTGAGGTCAAAATTGAAAAAATGACCAAGAAAATGACTTTATATCGTACAAATATGTACAAACAAAGACTTATACCTAAATTCTCAGCTCAATTTTAATTAGAAATTATTTTAAGAACTTTTTTCTAAAAAAATTAATAAAATTTTTAAAATTTTGATTTTAATTTTTTTTAAAAATAATTTCTAATTAAAATTGAGCTGAGAATTTAGGTATAAGTCTTTGTTTGTACATATTTGTACAATATAAAGTCATTTTCTTGGTCATTTTTTCAATTTTGTCCTCACAATTTGCCGCGCAAGCCTAATCACAATGTGTTCAAATAGCTTCATGTTTAATATCATTTATTTTAGTTTTGGCTAAAGTTTCATAAATTTTAAAACTTGTTTTATAATAAATAAATCTTGTAGAATTACATATAAAAAAATTATACTTATACATTGAGTAGTTAAAAAATGACATGAAAGATCAAACTATGCTTTGTAGTATCTTCTTTGCACATTTTTAAGACTCCTTAGACCCCTTAAATAAAATAGTACCGGAAGCTGAAATACATGCACTTGACTACACTGTTGTAACGTGCGAAATTTTAAATGATAATTATTTAAATTTAAAAAACATTATTAAAATGACAATCGTAATTTTTTAAGCCATAAAATAAAACCCAAAATATGCATGTCCAAAGTTTGGATCTCAGATAAGTAACTTCAACTTCCAAAACGAGTTAACGGTTGAAAAAGTCATTTTCGGAAGAGAACTACATCATTGAATCATCCCCGTAATATACATTTTACAAAGTTTCATGCTGCAACTTCAAGGACTCTTGGTGGAAAAACTGGTAAGAAGTTTTAATTTCTTTGATGCGCGCACTTTTGAGCTCACAGCTCAAATCAATAATTCACCCCAAATCAATAGAAATATATAATATATATTTTTTTATAATTTAGTGGAAAAAATCCCACATTTTAATATTAAAATCAGACGAGTGTGAAAAGGGTAACTTTTTGAAACAGTGAAAAAAGTACAATTCTAAAGTGCCTTTAGGCAGCTGTACTCTTGAAATTAATTACATCATTTTATCTTGGGATTTTCAACCATGTTGTACTTTTTTGTTGAATACAACTATGGTGTAAATTTTGAACCACAGTTTCATTTAAAATAATAATAAAATAAAACTATAACCACGAAAAAATTATGTATGATAAACCATGCGATACAGATTGGAATAAAATAAACGAATTAAAGTTAGCATTAATTACTTAAAATGCATAAAGTTCCTCGAGCGAATGGTACGAATGTCAATGGGAATTTAATCCGAATAAAAACGTCTTCTTATGCTTTTTAAATGAGCACTAACTTTTGCAGTTTTTCGAATAATTAAAGGACTTTTTTTTTCTGAGATTTCAAAGTCTTCTGATTTCGATGCGCTGATTTTTTTTGACGCATCACACTTGCCTGTAGCATTTGTAGTTTGGGCTATGAAGTTCGGTGACGCACAGATGGACGGACTGGACGATTATAATACTTCTACTAGTTAAGCGGAAGTTATAAACGTAGTGGTCAAGCTAAAACGCATAATGCAATGTCATATTAAAGAGCGTAGTTATTTTTTTAAATATATCTTGTTAAAAGCCAATTAATGTTTTTAATAAAATGCTGTGCTTGATAATAAAAGACAATGAATATCGACTTTATTTATTAACCATCACATTTCAAATAAGCATTAATCATGACCTTCTTAAAAATATTTAAAAAAAAATCAATATAATTGCCTTCATTAAAAAAAAATATTAGATAATTTATAACAAAATCAAAGAAGCAGTTTAAATAGATAGCAAAACTGGACTGCCATTAACGTCTACTAAGTACTTATAAAACAATAAAAAAAATTTAGGACTATGTCATGTTGGGTATTATCTAAAATTAAGAGATATTTTCCAAAACCAGTCGAAACTTAAAATTAGCATTTTTTATCATCCTAATACAATTTTGTGCAAGAGATTAAAAAACAAAACCTAACAATTTGTGACAATGAATACTGTTCCTCTCTGGATCATCCATCGCAAAATACGAATGGGGAGCATTCATGTGACGTCATGCGGTTTGTTATGCATCAGCTCTTGACCCACGTGCTAATGCTATCCTATACAGCTATCGAAACACGTGCTTATGTTCTTCTACTACTCAAACCTGTCTAACCGCTTTTTTTCATACAGCGATTTGGAATTGAGCTCAGGTGGATATGGCGTGAATGTCCCCCTTTCAGCTGACAATACATTTGTGTGAGACAAAATACTACAAGGGTCGCTTAAATTTCTTGAATATTTGTTAAATGACTTTAAAGTTTGAAATAATAATTAAAAAAAAAAAAAGAAATCACAGTATAACATCCAAAACGGGAAAATTTTACCGTTTCTACCACAACGCATGCGCGGCATTCTGATTCCCCGCAATTTGTGTGTACAGCTGTGGAAATAAAAAAGTACCCACTTGAGGTTATTTCATCCGTTAGTCACCCTATAGAATCGGACCTTTTTGAGATTGTGTACAATTAACATTCTGAGTTAATTGCACGATACAAAATTTGCATAAGGGGCCGTCTTCATATAAAAAATATTACGATCTTCGAAATTTCCAATAGCAACACCCAATTTTAATAACTTAGAAATGTTAAGCACTCTTGAAAACCCTCAAATCTAAGTTTTTGTTACATTTGGATGAATATTTGACGAGTTATTGTGGACTTCACTTGTGGTAATCACTTGTGGACCTTTTGGGGACCAACTCTAAAATGACAAGCAAGCATGCATGCAAAGCCGTCTTTATTTATCAATTACACACGTAATCTTATACACAGTCCCCTAAAGGGTAATTAAAAAGTATTTTGTGATTTACTCAGCAAATTATGAATAAAAAATTTTAAAAATTGGGATTTCGCTTAACCTTCTTGTCTTATATTTATTTCTTTAAAAATATTAAGGGGTTTCTATTCATATTTTTTTTTAAAATTAATATAATAATTATTTAAAAATATAAAAATTGTTTTAAATACCCCAATATTGAATGCATTTTGTTTGGGTTAGTATAATTTCTTTTCAGTAAAAAATTCGTTTCATTATCTTAATTATTTATAGATCGGGATAGTTTTTTATGTGCAACTCATTTAACATTATGGGACCTAAACTTTGCACGTCTCTAACTCCTCTAATAATGCTTAAAAACTAACAAAATTTGGAATTTCGTGTTAAAATAGGTCAGAGATTTGAAATATGGATTCAAAAAGGGGTGTTGCTATTGGAAATTTTAAAGTTAGCAACATTTTTAATATGAAGATGGCCCCTTATGCAAATTTTGTGTCATGCAATTAACTCAGAATGTTAATTGTTCACAATGTCAAAAAGGTCCGATTCTTTAGGATGAATAACGGAGGAAATAACCTCAAGTGGGTACTTTTTTATTTCCACAGCTACCATAGATTGTACACGCTAGAGCAGATAGACTTTCAACCAAAGAAGTTTGACATCACGTGCAAGTCCCCTATTCACTTTTCGAATCTTAATAATGTTTAGAATCTTGATTCTTTAATACTCAAAAAACATTGTTTCAAACTTTTCAAATTTTTGTTGTTGTTATTATCAATTTATTTAATCATGCATTTTTTTTTGTTAACATGGCTTCACCTTTGCCACCTTTGCCCATTCACTACTTCCAAATTTATTTAATGGCAACATTTTAGTCTTTCTCTGTTTCCCTCTGAGCAGGTCGTTCGCAATTTTTAGAAATAGATTTGGTGGGTGAATTTTTAAAAATTAGAGCTTTTATTCCCCAAAAAATTCAAAATGGTAAGTATTATTTTCTGTAAATAACTTTCACAATTCAAAAATTTCGATGTTTGAAGGTTTCTTGATATTTCTAATCTTAGATTTGAAAACAAAGTGCTTTGTTGCATGTTCACTCAGAATGTACGCATAAACACATATTACAATATTTTTTGTTAATCCTTATAATTTCCTTGCTTAATTTTATCACGTTTCATGATGTAAGAATAAAAATATAGTTTTGCCGTTTTGTAAATCATAAAATCTAGCATTATAAAATTAATGTGACGGCATTTGCCCTAACCAATGGTTAACGTTTTGTTTGTTTACCGGTTGTATTTTACTCACATTCGAAATTTATTATAAGTTTTTTGTTTGATTAATGTCCCTTTAAAAATTGAAATTTTCATTGTAAGAATTACTGAAGTAACATGAATTTCTGTAAAAGAACTCGATTTTATCTGAAATTGTTTAGGTAGCAGATAAAATTTCGAGAAGCCAAATATTTCATGAAAACAGCAAACCGTTCTTGCGGATAGTATGTCAATGAAATCTGCATTTAAAAAGCTTTCTTATGGTTAAAGCTAGTTTTTTTTAGAAAATTAGTTTGTCACATGTCCATGGTAGAGGAAAATGCTTTCATTCTAGATAGACAAGTATAGAGTGTGCATAACATTATTAATACCCTACCTTATGGGTATTTTTTCAACTCATCACGCTACAGCTATGTTAAAATAGCCGGTCTGTTTATTGGCGAGTATGAAAATTTAACTTATGGCTGTTGCTATACGGAGCTGTATGAAATATAAAGTAGAGTAGAATGTTAACATTTCAACATATATTTTTGTTGTGTATCAAAGTAGTGCAATCGGCAAAATGGGACCGGCCATTATATCCAATTTGTTCCCTCATCACTTCACCAGCCCATATACAATGCTGCATTATTTATTGGTTTTATTTTTCTTTGCTTGCATGATCAGTTAATAAAATGTTTAGATCAACGACAAAACTTCTATGATGTTTGATATAAATATCTATTAAATTGCTGAATACCGAATATTCGGCCTACCTAAACCAATTGTTATTTTTTTTTGGTGAGATCTAAGTATGTTTTATTTACTTTTCATCAATTTAAATTTAACATTGTGTGTATAGGTTCACAATCGCACAATAATTTTAATACAATATAGCTATTAAATTTTTATTTAAAGTAATACACAATAAAGTAGTACTCGTTTGTTATTATAACATGCCTTTTATAGTAGAAAGTGTAACTGGTGAAATCACAAAATGAAAGCAGAAGTATGAAAACAGAAACAGAAGTTGGATCCTATGTAGAATGAAAATTAGAAGAAGAAAAAACAGTGGCTTACAATATTCCACAATTTAAAAAAATTATTGTTTATTTCATATAACCTGAGTAGAGCTGGATTTAACATTATAAATAACAAAAACTAAAGTATTTTAGTCTATCAAAAAAAGAAAACAAGTTCTGTTTGATAATTTTTCGTTGTTTTAGAAGATAACTAGAAGATTTGTTTAAAAAAAATTATTTGCAGTATTCGGCTGAATAGTAAAGCTATTCGACCAAACCGAATATTCGGCTAAAGTGGCCAAATTCCGAATAGTAACCGAATATTTGGTGCATCCCTAGTTTGTGATTTTGAAAATCTGGTCACATTATACATCAATGGTTCCCAACCTCTTATGAACCATCGCCCCTCACTTTAGGTTGACTAACACCTATCGCCCCCTTCTAATTTTCATGTTATGTCTAATTATAATTTGAGCTAAAATGTAAGTAATAAAGCAGTTTTATTATTTTAAACACTAACTACCATATATAAAAACAACCAAAGCAGCTTCATAGGGTACTGTTAAATTTCTCTATATAATATAAAATTGTAATTGTCGGATGCTTGAAAGCCATGTGGCTTATGCAGCTTCAGCCAATCAGAAGCGCTGAAAGTAAGTGTGATGGCGATGTGCTTGTTTTTGCCGGGGCTGCTTCAGGTTGCGTCCCATGACTTTGGTAGAAATCGTTACTTAGAGCTACGCGATGCCCTGGAGTAGGTCCCACAGAAACTAGCTTAATTTTCAACTGTTTGCATCGGTCTTGAGTTTCCGTCCACGCCTCGTAAAAACAGCCGATGCATCTTCCCTTTTTCGTCTTTTGCACACTCTTCCCACTGGTCGGGACCTTTTAACTAAAATATCTTCTTGATTGTACTAATTAATTTTTGCAGTATATAACTAATATAGTAGGTGTTAAATTTGAATTCAAGTGATTTAACAAAAACTGAATGATACATCCACAAAAATTACAAAAAATTTAAGAAAGATATAGCAAAAATAGTATACTATCTGTCCTCGGTAAGATTTTTTATCCTACGCCAGAGGATTGATATCCAAATATAGTTTAGAAACACATAGTTGCGAGGATTTCTAGCAGAATTAGCATGTCCGATAGTCAAGCACACTAATTCAAGTAGTCCTTACTTGTATCAGCAGTCTTACAAAGTGGTTAATCTGGAGAGTCTGCCAGAGGAGGTGCTTTCTTGGGTAGTAATGACCGGTTCTCACTCTGAAATTAGCTGCACCCGATGGTCTAGGTAATTTGCGAGTGATGGGTTTATTCCTTCCATTAAGGTACCCCAAATATTCCCCTTCGTAACATTCCTAATAGTAGTTTCACGATTGTGAGTCCTAAATCTTGCAATAATGATTCCTTTACAGGGTGTCTACCGGTCAATAAAAAGTCATGAAATCAAAAAAGTCCCCAAAAAGTCAGGAAATTAGAGCAAAGGTTACGGAAATAATAAAAAAGAAATTTCAAAAAAGACAAATTTTCTCTGGGAAAGTCTTGAAAAGTGTTAGATTTTTTTTCCTAATATGTGTATGATGTAATTGCAGTTTGGATTTGATTGTTCTGTATTGCATCAAGTATTATTTTATGGTTTGTCGTTGTAATTTTTTCTTTAACGGATTTATCATTTAAATGATTGTAAAAGTTTCTGAAAAAGGTCCTGAAAAGATCAAGAAATTAGATTTGACAAATCTGGTAGACACCCTGCTTTAACCCTGTGGCAGAAGATAATAAGATCAGGCTGGGGAACCTCAGATTGACCAGTGTATTTCCATTTTTGATAATACAAGTTTGAGTTGTTTTGCTGAAATGTCTTTTGTTTTGTTTTTAGAATGTATTTCTTATGGTCAGGCGTAAGAAAACTACAATTTTCTTAGATGCCAAAGAAAATACAACTGTTTATGATTTGAAGAAAATGGTGGAGGGGATTACAAAAGTCCCTCCTGAAAACCAAGAATTGTACAAAGATGATGAGGTATATTTCTTTTAATTAATTTTTTTTATTGATTATTACAAATTTTCATTGGCTATGATATTTTGTTAAATGGTTTGAATCTTAAGATTAATATATATATTTTTTTACATTTGGCGATTTCAAATAAAAGGAAAAACTATGTAATCACTGTGTTTTCTAAATCTATGTGCAAAATGCATAGATATTAAAAAACTGTGCTCATAATCTAGATAAAATGTGAATTGGTAGAAGTAGTATTTTTTCCAGAATTTAAATCACTTTCTATTTTTTTTTAAAAATCAATATTGTTTTTTACCAATTGCATATGCTACTGTATTAACTTTTTTGGTCAGAAATGTTTTGTTGGCTATGAAAATTGTGTAGTACATAATTTGTAATACTTAGATTAAAATCAAAAATATATATTAAACTGGCAGTATGGTCTCGCCTTACTGGGAACCCGTTAACTTCGCAATGCTTCCTTTTAGAGGCATGCTTACTTGTGAAAATGGGGACATTCACGGCCATATCCACCTGAGCTTCAATTCCAAATCGTGTGGTTAGACGGGTTAGAGCAGTAGGAAAACATTAGCACGTGGTTCGAGAGCTGTATAGGATAACATTAGCACGTGGTTCGAAAGGTGTAGGATAACTAACCGTGTGACATCACATGAATGTTCCCCATACACTCAATATCTAATCTAAATTCAATTCGTGTTGGCGCATGCGCAAGGAAAAAGCAAATAATAACAGAGAATGGTGTGTCAAGCCCCTGTTACATCCCGGTTGTTGTGTTTTGAAGCCCTGTTATGTCTGGCCTACTTATTAAAATAAACTCAAAATAAAAATAAAAAATTGTGTTGGCACATGCACACTTAAATAGCAAAGACTAATAGAGGATGGCGTCAAGCCCCCGTTTCGGCCCGGTCTATGTATTTTCAAGCCCTGTTACTGTGCCACACTCCCACGTGGATGATGTTTTTAAAAAAAACTAATTGGATTAATTAAAAATTGCAATCAAATATGAAAAAACTAAGCCTCAGGTGCACACGTAGGTATTAAAAGGAATCTATATTAAAAAATTCGAATTTTTTAGAGCAGTCTAAGTACAGGGTGGCTACAGGATCAGGGAAATCATGGAAAAGTCAGGGAATTTAATCAATATGGAAAAGTCAGGGAAACTGGTGATTTTTGTTAAAAATCAGGGAAAATTTTCCAAAAGTGCCATTTTAACCGGTAAAAGAAAGGATAAAAAAAAGTTTAATCCGGAAAAGGCTTCCACCTAAGTGGTTGAGTTGCTGATTAAAGTCTTATCATAATTAAAAAAATTATTATATGGGCGCTAATTATTATATAACGCTTGCTTTTTTATAGATTTGTTTAAAAAAGCTCATTGTATATTCATTAATTAAATTTATTTTTTTTAAAACATCTCTTTTTAATGTTAAATATACTAGAAAGTGGTTTTACAAATACCGGAAGGAAACCAGCATGCTAATATAGTTCATTGCCGCTAATCAGGGAAATTTTTTACATTCAGCCTGGAAAATCAGGGAAAAGTCAGGGAATTTGTTTTCACATATTCTGTAGCCACCCTGAAGTAGGTCTTTTGTGATCCACTGACATACACACAGACAGACTTTCTTTTATTATTATAGATGTCAACTTGTAATTCATTCAGTGCTGGAAGTGTGGGTAGACGCGGGGTGACGCGTCACCCCACTTTTCAAGAACATGGCTATCCATCCCCCCACTTATTTTTTTCCCACTTTCACCACTGAATTCATTGTATGTTTTTCAGGTTATGGAGCAACATAAGATTTTGGGGGATTACGGTTTAAACGATTCTACCGCAAAGGCTCAAGCTCCTGCTCAAGTGGGCTTGGCTTATAAAGAAAGTGGTAAGTATTTTTTTTTTAAATCAAAGTGGAGGAGAATTAAGTTTAAAATTTTAGATTCGCCATTAATCAAAAAAAAACTTTATTAATATTGAGTATAGAACTAGTTATAAAGAGTGAAAAAGTACAATTTAAATAAAAACATATTCAATAACACTATAACCAATATAAAAAATTTTCTTATTCCTTATTGACACTATCACTTTAATGTTGTTTGAGTATTTATGAAAATATAGATTTCTAAGTTGAACACTTTAATGTTGTTTGAGTATTTATGAAAATATAGATTTCTAAGTTGAACACATTAAAGTTGTTTGAAAAAATCTGATAGCTGTGTATTCAAACAAAAACAACTGTAGATCTGATACAGGGCAGTTAAGTCAACCAATTTTCATGTCCGTAAAGAATACAATGCCAGTTATAATCTTGGTATGATGCTGTCAAGTGGTTTTCACGCTTCACTGAACAAAGCTTCTCCATTCCGTGTCAGCAAGGTCAATTGCACTCAAAACCTGTTTTATTTTTATTGGGGTTGAAATTTTGCTCGCAAAATAAAATATATGAGGGATAGATTGAACCAGTTTCTTGTTTTCTTTGGAAGAAGTTTTGTTTAAAAATGGCAGGTCAACTTTTTGAATGAGTTGGATTATGCACGAGTTTATAAGGTAGTAAAAAAAAATTAAAATTGTTGAAATTTGATTTTAGCAAATCTATATTAAGACACAATATATGTTTTAAAAAATAGACAAACATTTGTAGTCAATATCATATTTATTTTTTTCATCTCTAAAGAAATAGACTGCATCATAGTTGTTAGTATTTTTATATGTGTTATTTCCAAAACTAATGCATTATGTCGATGAGACAGACTATCCTTCCTATACCTCTTAATAAGAACTGTCATGTGAAATAATTGACAAACTTTTATTTTGATTAATATTGTTTTCAAAATGGCTATATCATATACAGTGGTGGCCAAAAGTGTGGACACTTTTTTAAAGTTTCATGTAACTTAGTGTGCTTGTAAAATATATTAATTTTCACTTAAATACAAACATTTATACATTAAATTGAAGGTAATTTAATGCAGAATTTAGTAATACAAATTGCTAAAAGTGAAAAACAATGTATTCAACAAACACACAATGTTGAAAAACATGAAACTTTCAAAAAGTGTCCACACTTTTGGCCACCACTGTAACTCAAGGAAAATCTAAGTTCTAACAGATTAAATTCGTATAATATTTTTGTTCTTTCAGACACATTGGGTTTCGAGAGCCTAGAAATAACGCCGCTCTCCAGCCCACCCGAGTTGCCTGATGTCATGAAACCCTCGGAGACACAGAGCCACGAACACACCATGGCCTAAGATCCTTTCATTTCTGAAGTTAATGCTGTTTTAATTTTTTTTTTACAAGTATGTTCATTGAGTGTTGTCATTTCATCTTTTTTTCTGTCATGCTGTTCAAGCTACAATAAATTATTGTTCGAGTTAATGTCTGCTTTTTGTGTTAATGTGGTTAGATAGAGGTTAGTTGTCTGGAAAGTTTCCAAAAGTAAACTTTTTCTTTGGGCTCCAAGTACTTTTTCACATTGGTTTGTTTGCTTGGTTTCATTTTTTTTTAGAAATGGGACATCATGTAATAGGCATCAGCAAGAATTTTTTAATTTGAAAATGAAACCTGCAATGATATGTTTTGGTTTTATTTTATTGATAAAATTTTTGTTAAATTTTTATTGCTTTAATTCTGGATATTGAAAAGCAAAACATTTTTAGGATGCAAAAACCTAAGATATGCATCAAATTAAGTATTTTCATGACAATGTTTTTTTGTGTGACTAAAACATATGCAATACGAAATTTGACTTGCACTAAAATAATCTATAATTTAGTATCTGGTGCTCTCAAGTTTTGTGTTGTTGATTGCACGTACTTTTTTAATATGCTATTTAATAATTTCTTTATTATACATCTGCTGAAATTTCTTATTATTCACATACAAAATTTTAACCTTGAAATGTGTGCATAAAGTTTTTAAAAAAATATCCTTTAAGTTTTGAAATTTTACTTTAACTTACGATCATAAAAAAAAATGTGAACCATGTGAAAAGCAGACTTAATATTTTTGTAGTCTTATATTTTCTATTCTGTGTTTTATATAGTGATAAGCAAATTGTCTCACTTCATATGGTTATTTCACTTAAAATCATGTTTAAGCTATTCTGGTAACTTAATAGGCAAAGCTTAATTCCTTAAAACCACTTCTTTAAGAAATGTTTATAGAACTCTTTAAAACTCTCTATTCTCTAAAAAATGTTTATAAAAGTCTCTATTCTCTAAAAAATTTTTTTTATAGAACCACACTACATTAAAAACACATTTTTCAAACATATGCATTTAGATGATTGTATGATTTTGCTAGTAAGTTTGAAAAATTAGCATTTGCCTAACATTTGCTGAGGGGGTCATGTTATGTAATTTAATTTGTGGGTTAAAAATACAAGCTTTTGGTTTCCTTTGAATAAACAAACACACTCTAAGTTTCTTTTGGGGATTCATACACAATTATTTTTTTTGTTTTGTTTTATCCAAAATGTGCAATAAATTTACCACTAAAAACTTTGCCAAAACTTGAGAAATCTGCTTGTCCCTTTTGGTATGCCATTTTGTATGACAAGTAATAAATCAGCTTCTTCGATATCAGTAATTTTGGAAAACTAAGGTTTTCTAATTCATAATAAAGTTTTTATACAAAAATTTTAAAGTGAATTCTTCTACACAAAGTCTCTACCATATATGTATACCTCTAGAGCTAAGAAATTAAGTAAAAAGAAATTAGTCACATAAGGGCTTGATTCAACTAGTATTTTTCTATTGTTTATTTAAGAATTGTACATCATTCTCGATTGAGACGCACAAAAAGGAGTAACGAACTGTTCTTGTTTTTAGTGAGGTTTTCAAAATCATTGATGAGTTCTGGGGTTGTGTTGATTGTTGTGATGATTAGAGCAATTTACAGCTTCACATTTTGAAACGGGAAGATGTTTGGCTATATTTTATAGTTCAATCTGCTTTCATTCCATGTTGCAGTCTATTTTAGAACTAAATTTGTTTGCTTACGTCAGTTGTCTGGAATTGTGGGCCTGTAATAAATGACAAGATAACTGGAAAACGTGTTTTTTCTAAGCAGCATGTATATTGTGTCTCAAAATATTTGCGTTTGAGATCTGGAAGTTTTGCCTACAATGTGTGCAATCTGAATAAATTTATCAATAAGTTTGTTCAATTCTTAAGTTCTTGAAGTTTAAAAAAATACCAATGAGTATTTAAAAGTGTTTTTTTTTATTTGTAAGTTAAGTCATTATTTAACTCCATATTGGCAGCTCAATATTTCAAATGCAACCGAAATGTTATGTGTTTTTTAATTCAATAATTTTGAGTATTAACTGAAAGTAACAATAAATGGTAAATTAATGGTAATTGGTACATGCTTGCTTTTATATGGTATTTTTTAGTAGTCACAGTTGTATAATCTCTACAGATCTGAATTTTTCATGCATTGGGTCTGATATGATCTTATTTTTGAAAATTAAATCTTTAATTTTAATGAATCTAAATATTGTTTGTACACTTTTTGAGGTTTACTATTTTTTGTTTATGTGTCCTTATAACTCCT
The DNA here is from genome assembly GCA_023701765.1 of Hylyphantes graminicola. Classification (NCBI taxonomy): domain Eukaryota; kingdom Metazoa; phylum Arthropoda; class Arachnida; order Araneae; family Linyphiidae; genus Hylyphantes; species Hylyphantes graminicola. The sequence continues at coordinate 25,382,358 of CM043121.1, forward strand.
GAAATACGTTACAAATATACACTAATTTTTATGTTTAAATACTTATGAAAGTTATCAAAGTTAACTCTTACGGTAGTTTCATTAAGGATTAACGAGGCATGATTTTAAAATATTTTTTTCTGTATACCAAACATTTTCACACACACACTCATTGAATAACTATTAATGGTAATGATTACCTGAAGTTTGTTTCAGATTTTTGAATGTTGTATTAAAAATATTTGTTTAAATCCGTCAACATCTTGTGCATGCTTCTCAGTTAATTGTAATTTACATCCTGGATTTTTTTGAGGAGTTCACTTATGAATTGCACTTTTTTTAATCTGGAGGATGCACAGGGAGAAAAAAATCTGTCCCCCCCCCCCCCCATGTTGAGATCCACTCGGAGAGTTGTGTAAAATAAAACAGTACTAACAAATTTGTGTCATTCCAACTTTTTTCATTAGATAGCCTGTAATTCCAACTCTATCTTAGTTTTTTTAAAAAATATTTTCGAGAAGATTAATAAATGATAATTGTTCACATTTGTATTTTGTTTTTAATACAAATATGTTATTAAGTTTCTAAAAAAGAGCCACTTTTTTTACTGTTTTATTCTATATTTTTCAAAAATCCCCTTAAGTTTTACTTAACACTTGTCTCCTCAAAAAAGTCTGCTGTATTGTACGTTTTTACTATATGGTACGAGCCTCGTAAATATGTACCATAAAAAAATTAAAAGGGGCTGCTTTATTAGCGGTTAAGCATTTGCAGACTCGGCGTATTGCCCAGAACAAGGACATTTTTTGTGACACCATCCAGGCGGCTCTCCCTACCGATTTGATTCTCTGATTACAATGAATTAGAGCTCTCTCTGGATGTTGAAGTATGCCGATATTTAATTTTGCAGAGAGAACCCAAGCCAAATGGGTACTCAAAGGATCTTTTACATACCACATAATCTTATGAAATGTGTGCCCAAGATTTCCATACAAAGAAATAATAATCAAAATGTTTTTCATGTATTTTTATGCTTTTAACTACACATTTTCTTTTAGATTTCCTCACATGGCATGTGTGTTGAACACTTCCGCTCTTATTTAAGCAGCAGTGAAGAGCGGGCCAAGTGGTTAACAAACCTTTTTATTTAAAAATGGATAGTTGCAATTCCATAGTTCTATCCTGCGTTATTTCTGTGATATGCCTTTTGTGAAGTAGTTCTTCCCCTTTTAAAATATATTTTTAAATGCTTAATTTCTCAAGGTACATGATTATTAAAAAAAAATTAGTTTTTGTAGATTGTAATTTCTTTAAATAATGTAAAGCATAGCTAAATTTATTCTGCAACTTTTCTAAGTCGTATGCTATTGTTTAAATTTCATTGCGAAAATTACCTTCAAATTGCAATTCTCAGAAATAAAACAGTTGAACTGATTGTCACCCATTATTATGTAATGAAATGAAGCTGTATGGTAAAACTAAAATAGTTTTTAACTTAACCAGCGATTTCTGATTTTTTAAAAATTAAATTTTACTGTCAATGTCTGCAAAAATTACTTTAAATTAATATTTTGTGGTAGTTTTTTAATTTTTTTTCATATTTGTGTTTTGTAAGGCATTTTGTATTTGTGTAGCATATTAAAATGTTTAAAAATATTTTCATAAACTAAGTAAGCTTTAATAATTATAAAAAGTAGTTGAATTGTAGTAAATAAAATGATTTTTTTTATTATTCACCAAAAGATTTCAAGTGTGTTTTATGTGCACTAAATTTCATTCACTATTCTTTGTATTAGAAATTTTTTTTGGCTGATAAGTACTTGTTATTGTTTTATACATTAAGGCATGTTCTAATGCTTCGTTAATTGAAATAAAAATAAAGTTCATTTTATGTTGCATATTTTCTTTTTATTTCTCCCACACTTTTAAAAAAGTCTTCTAGAATTTGGAAGATTCTTTATATTTCATTATTCAAATGTCTATTTCAAGTCTGAAGGACAATATTCAATCAATGATTATAGTATTTCTCAAACAATAAGAATACTTGTACCAAAATTTAATTTATGAAAAAGCATTATTTATAAATTTTATCAAAGCGTATGAAGAGAAGTGAAGAACTATGTGTTGATTTCAGAATAAATATGATAACTTTTTAAGTGTTTTTTTTATTATTGGAGAAACAGTTACAATTGATGTTTCATGTTTAATATAAAGTTTATTGTGAAACTTCAATAGTTGCCTCAGCAAATTAACTGTGGGGCAGTTCTCCCGAAATATTATTTGTTAGAAGAACCTGCAGAACTTTTTTCTTTTTTAAATCTATATTTAATTATACTTTCACAAAATCTTTTTACTCAAACATTTTATCAAGCCCATATTGAACCTGGCCTGTTGTTGGTTGATAATTTTTCTACTTGTATTTGTACAATTCAAATAAAGAAACTGATTTTATTTCTCAAAATATAGTTGATTTATAATATGAATTTTTTTAGTCAGTTTGAGGTTCCCCTCTGGCTTGGAATTGTGCGTTAATATAGCTATAATTTGAGTGAAGCGTTATTACTGTTCTTTGAGACGTCAGATTCTCTTGCAACATCAGAAGTAAAACACACTTCCGTGACCATTGATTATTGAATATCTGTATGAAATCACTTTTCAAATTTTCAACATTAGTTTCATTGTTGATTGAGTTGGGTGGAGATACGTGCTCGCCATAAGGCTGCTTCTTCAACATTAGTATTTCCTGTTATTGTATAATTCTTTAAATGTGTGCAAGTTTTTATTTAAGGATCTTCTAATAAGTAATTTACGGATACGGGTCCTCAATTAAAATATTTAATCTATACTGATTTAACTTTTACTATCAATCGTCTACGTAATAATTTTATTTAAAAAAAAATGTGTTAATTTATAAGGCATTTTGACAGGGATTGATAGCGTGACTTTCTTTAAATGTGTAATTAGTGATATTTCAGAAGTAAAACTCAATAAATATTCCTCAATGAGTCAAGTACCATTAAGGCCCACTGGGCGGCTGAATGGTCAGGGAGCTGGAAAGAAAGTCAGTTTCGAGCATGGATATTTGAGTTGTGTGCTTGTCTGTATTTATCCTGAGTACATTGCGACATATATGCTCTGTAAATCTGTAGAGTTGAAAGTCCTTAACAAGCGCAAGATGGCAAGAAAGTCAGGTTCGAGCATGGATATTTGAGTTGTGTGCTTGTCTGTATTTATCCTGACATTGCGACCTGCCCCATTGCGACATATATGCTCTTTAAGGGGTCACAGGAGTCTTAAAAATGTGCAAAGAAGGTACTACAAAACATAGTTTGATCTTTCATGTCATTTTTGAACTACTCAATGTATAAGTATAATTTTTTATACGTAATTTTACAAGATTTATTTATTATAAAACAAGTTTTAAAATGCATGAAACTTTAGCCAAAACTAAAATAAATAATATTAAACATGAAGCTATTTGAACACATTGTGATTAGGCTTGCGCGGTAAATTTTGAGGTCAAAATTAAAAAAATGACCAAGAAAATTACTTTATATTGTACAAATATGTACAAACAAAGACTTAACCTAAATTCTCATCTCAATTTTATTTAGAAATTATTTTTAAAAAAATTTTAAATCAAAATTAAAAAAAAATTATTAATTTTTTTAGAAAAAAGTTCTTAAAATAATTTCTAATTTTTTCTCTACACCAAGATGAGCTGTGGCTGGGAAATGACCTGCCTCCTCTTGTGTATGATTGGAAGATTGAGAATAACTGCCTGATGGTCAAAGTGCACAGTGAGTTAGCAGCAGCACCAGACGATATTCTGAAAATAATTTTCTGCAGATACATGAAAGTCTGTGCCAGCTCAAACTGTAGCTATAAAAAAATCAAGTCTCAAATGTTCCTCAGAATGCCAAGATTCCCAGGGGACTAGCCTCAAAAGGGTCTCTCAAGTTGACTCTGAAGATGAAGAAGAACAGGGGGATCATCTGACCGTTTTCCCACTGGGGTTCGAGGAATGAAATGAAATAGATAAAATATTAAAATAACAACGTGCCTACAAAATGGGTATCAATGTTATTTAGACGTTCAGTATCGAATAAGTGTACATACGAAGGGTTGTCAGTCCGATAGAGCTAATGCATTACTTTTGGAATAACAACTTCCACAGATGTATTGCTTTGCCATGTTAGCCCTTTTTGTCCAGGTACGGGAATCAACATAGCATCGAAATGAAACAAATTTGAAACGAAAATATTATCTAGTTATTTAATTATATATTTTTGAAATGTTAAAATGTCAAACATATATACAGCAGATGGCGCCACTATTTTAAAACTTTATTAATTGATAATTAAATAACCGGATGTTTTTTTTCTTTTCAATTTTGTGTTAAATTGATGCTATGATGATTCTAATACCTTGTGAAAATGGAATAACATGGAAAAGCAATTGTTTTCCAAAAGTTGCGATTTCAAAACTTATGCATTAGCTCTATGGGACTGCCAGTATATACCCTCTTCACTCAACACTGAAACCGCTTTAAAATGTGAAGGAAAATTGATAAAATGGCAAAATAAGATATATTATTGAAAAGAATTAAATTCTCTACCACTTTAGGACCAAAATGAAGTGTTTCGGTGCATTATTGAAGAGTTATCCGGTCAAAAAAGAGGGAAAATGAGGGGGGGGGGGAGAAGTGTTTTCTCCAAAATTACTGACTTTCAAGAGCGGATATCTCGAAAACTATACAAGATATTAAAACACCTGAGGGCTGCAGCTTGTAGCAAATTTAATCAGCTTTCAATTTGTGTATTACAATTATATAGCTAGAACTCATAGGTTTCGAGATATAAGCGAAAAACCGAAAAATGGGACATTCAACCCCCCCTCACCCTTTCAGCACAGGGGCTAGGGGCGGGGACTTTTGATATGTTTACCTCCTAACTAGTCTAAACAAAGTTATGAAGTCAAAAATTGTGTTCCAAAACTTTCCCTCGAGAACTCTTCGTTGCCTGGACTATATTGTATAATTTTCAGTTTCAAAATATATTTTGAATAGTTCTTGTCAAACGCTTTTTTCATATCTATTTTTCATCGTTTAGAAAACACGAAAAATATCTGAAATGTTTGTAAGGAACTTGGGTGATTTTATTTTACCTATCCTAATTATTGTTTTCGTCTGAATTCTTAATATGTATATATCTATTAGTAGCTGTTTAGTTCTGTCTTTATTGAATTTAATTACGCACATTTTATTATTTAAAACATGTTTTCAAAAAATTAGTCGCTATTTTTATATAGAGACATAGATGAAAACAATTTTTTAAATTATTTTTCATAGGAATTTCGCCTGTCCGATGTCGTAAATTTAATTAAAAATATGAATGAGCTTAAGTGAAGTTTGAAATTTTAAATCATTTAATTGTTTTCATATGTAGTATTGAACTTTTATGAAGTACTTAATTTATTTGTTAAACTTTATAGACAACTCTGTGATGTTTCATGATATATAGTCATTGTTTGCTTTGTTTACATGTTAGCTACTTTGCACCTTAGAAAATGTGCGAATATATTTTTTTTACTTTAATGAAATATTTTGTTGATGCTTGTTTCAATGGTTATTGTCTACACTAATTTCTTAAAAATTATTTTGTGTGCAAAAAGTTTTGTATTTAGTATATTTTATTATTTAAATGATTACAACTTAAATAAATGTTAAATTTGTCTTTAAGCCCATTTCACACCTTGTCATAACTACTTGCAACTCCCATAGGACACCGTGCATTTAAAAGTTGCACTCAAGTCGTGAGATTTTTTCATGCGAGCACGAAAAAGTCTCAAGTTGCATGTAAGTTTAGCCAATCAGAATTCAGTATTTGTTTGGCTGCATTGTGGCGAACTAGACTTCGCCAACTGGTTGTTTTTTTACTTTTTAAGACGCAAACTTCACTTGCTTGCGAAACAATGCATAAATCTTGCCAATTAAAAATGGTAGTAAATGGACGGCAAAAATGGAAATTGATCTTATTAAGGAAAGTTCGGAAACATACATTTCTGTTTGATGCAAGCGATGCCTATGGCTTGTTTTGGTTTTCGAAAATGAGTTTTCTAAGAATATTTTGCTAATTAAATTTTTTAATGCCAACTTCTTGCTGTGCTGTTGGTCCAAAACATTTGTAGAAACCTTGCAGTGAAAGCAGTTTCTTATCATCTAAAGGCGCGTTTACATGAGCCATAGAATCCATGGAATAAAGAGCAAACTCCGCAATTTTTTCCTCTTGGGGATTTTCACCCAGGCAGTAACGGAATTGCAGAATCCATTGGGGGGGGGGGGGGGGGGGTCCGGGTCGCAACCCTCCAATAAAGGTGGGTTTGACGTTTCATTGCAATGATTCGTCCACAGACTATCAATTGGGTTAGAAATCCTGTCCTGCCCGACCATTTTTTCCCCCTGACGGAGGGTTTGGCATTAGATGGCTCATGTAAACTCGCCTAATATCGGCCATTTTGAGAGGAATAACCGAAGCAATGAAATACACAGAAAAATACGCAGTACACAGAAAAATGAAAACAATAGCGTTATGTCATCGGAAACATTGCTATTATCTAAGTAGTTAAATTTTATGCAAAAATATTCGATAATTGTTTTTTTTATGTATTGCACTTATTTTTAAATAATTACTAGTAGCAATAAATTAATAGTATAAAACTGTTTATCATGGTAATGTTTAAATGATAATTGTTCACATTTGTATTTTGTTTTTAATACAAATATGTTATTAAGTTTCTAAAAAAGAGCCACTTTTTTTACTGTTTTATTCTATATTTTTCAAAAATCCCCTTAAGTTTTACTTAACACTTGTCTCCTCAAAAAAGTCTGCTGTATTGTACGTTTTTACTATATGGTACGAGCCTCGTAAATATGTACCATAAAAAAATTAAAAGGGGCTGCTTTATTAGCGGCTAAGCATTTGCAGACTCGGCGTATTGCCCAGAACAAGGACATTTTTTGTGACACCATCCAGGCGGCTCTCCCTACCGATTTGATTCTCTGATTACAATGAATTAGAGCTCTCTCTGGATGTTGAAGTATGCCGATATTTAATTTTGCAGAGAGAACCCAAGCCAAATGGGTACTCAAAGGATCTTTTACATACCACATAATCTTATGAAATGTGTGCCCAAGATTTCCATACAAAGAAATAATAATCAAAATGTTTTTCATGTATTTTTATGCTTTTAACTACACATTTTCTTTTAGATTTCCTCACATGGCATGTGTGTTGAACACTTCCGCTCTTATTTAAGCAGCAGTGAAGAGCGGGCCAAGTGGTTAACAAACCTTTTTATTTAAAAATGGATAGTTGCAATTCCATAGTTCTATCCTGCGTTATTTCTGTGATATGCCTTTTGTGAAGTAGTTCTTCCCCTTTTAAAATATATTTTTAAATGCTTAATTTCTCAAGGTACATGATTATTAAAAAAAAATTAGTTTTTGTAGATTGTAATTTCTTTAAATAATGTAAAGCATAGCTAAATTTATTCTGCAACTTTTCTAAGTCGTATGCTATTGTTTAAATTTCATTGCGAAAATTACCTTCAAATTGCAATTCTCAGAAATAAAACAGTTGAACTGATTGTCACCCATTATTATGTAATGAAATGAAGCTGTATGGTAAAACTAAAATAGTTTTTAACTTAACCAGCGATTTCTGATTTTTTAAAAATTAAATTTTACTGTCAATGTCTGCAAAAATTACTTTAAATTAATATTTTGTGGTAGTTTTTTAATTTTTTTTCATATTTGTGTTTTGTAAGGCATTTTGTATTTGTGTAGCATATTAAAATGTTTAAAAATATTTTCATAAACTAAGTAAGCTTTAATAATTATAAAAAGTAGTTGAATTGTAGTAAATAAAATGATTTTTTTTTATTATTCACCAAAAGATTTCAAGTGTGTTTTATGTGCACTAAATTTCATTCACTATTCTTTGTATTAGAAATTTTTTTGGCTGATAAGTACTTGTTATTGTTTTATACATTAAGGCATGTTCTAATGCTTCGTTAATTGAAATAAAAATAAAGTTCATTTTATGTTGCATATTTTCTTTTTATTTCTCCCACACTTTTAAAAAAGTCTTCTAGAATTTGGAAGATTCTTTATATTTCATTATTCAAATGTCTATTTCAAGTCTGAAGGACAATATTCAATCAATGATTATAGTATTTCTCAAACAATAAGAATACTTGTACCAAAATTTAATTTATGAAAAAGCATTATTTATAAATTTTATCAAAGCGTATGAAGAGAAGTGAAGAACTATGTGTTGATTTCAGAATAAATATGATAACTTTTTAAGTGTTTTTTTTATTATTGGAGAAACAGTTACAATTGATGTTTCATGTTTAATATAAAGATTATTGTGAAACTTCAATAGTTGCCTCAGCAAATTAACTGTTGGGCAGTTCTCCCGAAATATTATTTGTTAGAAGAACCTGCAGAACTTTTTTCTTTTTTAAATCTATATTTAATTATACTTTCACAAAATCTTTTTACTCAAACATTTTATCAAGCCCATATTGAACCTGGCCTGTTGTTGGTTGATAATTTTTCTACTTGTATTTGTACAATTCAAATAAAGAAACTGATTTTATTTCTCAAAATATAGTTGATTTATAATATGAATTTTTTTAGTCAGTTTGAGGTTCCCCTCTGGCTTGGAATTGTGCGTTAATATAGCTATAATTTGAGTGAAGCGTTATTACTGTTCTTTGAGACGTCAGATTCTCTTGCAACATCAGAAGTAAAACACACTTCCGTGACCATTGATTATTGAATATCTGTATGAAATCACTTTTCAAATTTTCAACATTAGTTTCATTGTTGATTGAGTTGGGTGGAGATACGTGCTCGCCATAAGGCTGCTTCTTCAACATTAGTATTTCCTGTTATTGTATAATTCTTTAAATGTGTGCAAGTTTTTATTTAAGGATCTTCTAATAAGTAATTTACGGATACGGGTCCTCAATTAAAATATTTAATCTATACTGATTTAACTTTTACTATCAATCGTCTACGTAATAATTTTATTTAAAAAAAAATGTGTTAATTTATAAGGCATTTTGACAGGGATTGATAGCGTGACTTTCTTTAAATGTGTAATTAGTGATATTTCAGAAGTAAAACTCAATAAATATTCCTCAATGAGTCAAGTACCATTAAGGCCCACTGGGCGGCTGAATGGTCAGGGAGCTGGAAAGAAAGTCAGTTTCGAGCATGGATATTTGAGTTGTGTGCTTGTCTGTATTTATCCTGAGTACATTGCGACATATATGCTCTGTAAATCTGTAGAGTTGAAAGTCCTTAACAAGCGCAAGATGGCAAGAAAGTCAGGTTCGAGCATGGATATTTGAGTTGTGTGCTTGTCTGTATTTATCCTGACATTGCGACCTGCCCCATTGCGACATATATGCTCTTTAAGGGGTCACAGGAGTCTTAAAAATGTGCAAAGAAGGTACTACAAAACATAGTTTGATCTTTCATGTCATTTTTGAACTACTCAATGTATAAGTATAATTTTTTATACGTAATTCTACAAGATTTATTTATTATAAAACAAGTTTTAAAATGCATGAAACTTTAGCCAAAACTAAAATAAATAATATTAAACATGAAGCTATTTGAACACATTGTGATTAGGCTTGCGCGGTAAATTTTGAGGTCAAAATTAAAAAAATGACCAAGAAAATTACTTTATATTGTACAAATATGTACAAACAAAGACTTATACCTAAATTCTCATCTCAATTTTATTTAGAAATTATTTTTAAAAAATTTTTAAATCAAAATTAAAAAAAAATTATTAATTTTTTTAGAAAAAAGTTCTTAAAATAATTTCTAATTTTTTCTCTACACCAAGATGAGCTGTGGCTGGGAAATGACCTGCCTCCTCTTGTGTATGATTGGAAGATTGAGAATAACTGCCTGATGGTCAAAGTGCACAGTGAGTTAGCAGCAGCACCAGACGATATTCTGAAAATAATTTTCTGCAGATACATGAAAGTCTGTGCCAGCTCAAACTGTAGCTATAAAAAAATCAAGTCTCAAATGTTCCTCAGAATGCCAAGATTCCCAGGGGACTAGCCTCAAAAGGGTCTCTCAAGTTGACTCTGAAGATGAAGAAGAACAGGGGGATCATCTGACCGTTTTCCCACTGGGGTTCGAGGAATGAAATGAAATAGATAAAATATTAAAATAACAACGTGCCTACAAAATGGGTATCAATGTTATTTAGACGTTCAGTATCGAATAAGTGTACATACGAAGGGTTGTCAGTCCGATAGAGCTAATGCATTACTTTTGGAATAACAACTTCCACAGATGTATTGCTTTGCCATGTTAGCCCTTTTTGTCCAGGTACGGGAATCAACATAGCATCGAAATGAAACAAATTTGAAACGAAAATATTATCTAGTTATTTAATTATATATTTTTGAAATGTTAAAATGTCAAACATATATACAGCAGATGGCGCCACTATTTTAAAACTTTATTAATTGATAATTAAATAACCGGATGTTTTTTTTCTTTTCAATTTTGTGTTAAATTGATGCTATGATGATTCTAATACCTTGTGAAAATGGAATAACATGGAAAAGCAATTGTTTTCCAAAAGTTGCGATTTCAAAACTTATGCATTAGCTCTATGGGACTGCCAGTATATACCCTCTTCACTCAACACTGAAACCGCTTTAAAATGTGAAGGAAAATTGATAAAATGGCAAAATAAGATATATTATTGAAAAGAATTAAATTCTCTACCACTTTAGGACCAAAATGAAGTGTTTCGGTGCATTATTGAAGAGTTATCCGGTCAAAAAAGAGGGAAAATGAGGGGGGGGAGAAGTGTTTTCTCCAAAATTACTGACTTTCAAGAGCGGATATCTCGAAAACTATACAAGATATTAAAACACCTGAGGGCTGCAGCTTGTAGCAAATTTAATCAGCTTTCAATTTGTGTATTACAATTATATAGCTAGAACTCATAGGTTTCGAGATATAAGCGAAAAACCGAAAAATGGGACATTCAACCCCCCCTCACCCTTTCAGCACAGGGGCTAGGGGCGGGGACTTTTGATATGTTTACCTCCTAACTAGTCTAAACAAAGTTATGAAGTCAAAAATTGTGTTCCAAAACTTTCCCTCGAGAACTCTTCGTTGCCTGGACTATATTGTATAATTTTCAGTTTCAAAATATATTTTGAATAGTTCTTGTCAAACGCTTTTTTCATATCTATTTTTCATCGTTTAGAAAACACGAAAAATATCTGAAATGTTTGTAAGGAACTTGGGTGATTTTATTTTACCTATCCTAATTATTGTTTTCGTCTGAATTCTTAATATGTATATATCTATTAGTAGCTGTTTAGTTCTGTCTTTATTGAATTTAATTACGCACATTTTATTATTTAAAACATGTTTTCAAAAAATTAGTCGCTATTTTTATATAGAGACATAGATGAAAACAATTTTTTAAATTATTTTTCATAGGAATTTCGCCTGTCCGATGTCGTAAATTTAATTAAAAATATGAATGAGCTTAAGTGAAGTTTGAAATTTTAAATCATTTAATTGTTTTCATATGTAGTATTGAACTTTTATGAAGTACTTAATTTATTTGTTAAACTTTATAGATAACTCTGTGATGTTTCATGATATATAGTCATTGTTTGCTTTGTTTACATGTTAGCTACTTTGCACCTTAGAAAATGTGCGAATATTTTTTTTTTTACTTTAATGAAATATTTTGTTGATGCTTGTTTCAATGGTTATTGTCTACACTAATTTCTTAAAAATTATTTTGTGTGCAAAAAGTTTTGTATTTAGTATATTTTATTATTTAAATGATTACAACTTAAATAAATGTTAAATTTGTCTTTAAGCCCATTTCACACCTTGTCATAACTACTTGCAACTCCCATAGGACACCGTGCATTTAAAAGTTGCACTCAAGTCGTGAGATTTTTTCATGCGAGCACGAAAAAGTCTCAAGTTGCATGTAAGTTTAGCCAATCAGAATTCAGTATTTGTTTGGCTGCATTGTGGCGAACTAGACTTCGCCAACTGGTTGTTTTTTTACTTTTTAAGACGCAAACTTCACTTGCTTGCGAAACAATGCATAAATCTTGCCAATTAAAAATGGTAGTAAATGGACGGCAAAAATGGAAATTGATCTTATTAAGGAAAGTTCGGAAACATACATTTCTGTATGATGCAAGCGATGCCTATGGCTTGTTTTGGTTTTCGAAAATGAGTTTTCTAAGAATATTTTGCTAATTAAATTTTTTAATGCCAACTTCTTGCTGTGCTGTTGGTCCAAAACATTTGTAGAAACCTTGCAGTGAAAGCAGTTTCTTATCATCTAAAGGCGCGTTTACATGAGCCATAGAATCCATGGAATAAAGAGCAAACTCCGCAATTTTTTCCTCTTGGGGATTTTCACCCAGGCAGTAACGGAATTGCAGAATCCATTGGGGGGGGGGGGGGGGGGGGGTCCGGGTCGCAACCCTCCAATAAAGGTGGGTTTGACGTTTCATTGCAATGATTCGTCCACAGACTATCAATTGGGTTAGAAATCCTGTCCTGCCCGACCATTTTTTCCCCCTGACGGAGGGTTTGGCATTAGATGGCTCATGTAAACTCGCCTAATATCGGCCATTTTGAGAGGAATAACCGAAGCAATGAAATACACAGAAAAATACGCAGTACACAGAAAAATGAAAACAATAGCGTTATGTCATCGGAAACATTGCTATTATCTAAGTAGTTAAATTTTATGCAAAAATATTCGATAATTGTTTTTTTATGTATTGCACTTATTTTTAAATAATTATTAGTAGCAATAAATTAATAGTAAAAAACTGTTTATCATGGAAAATTAAATTTAAAAATAATAATTTTTATTGCAAATAGCTTTAATTGCAAATAACTTTTACTTAGCAGTCGATGAATTTTATTTGGGAATATTTTATATTTTCACTTACCTCCTATAGTAAAATTCTTGACCCCCCTGTTAAATTTGTCTGGATCCGCCCCTTATATAATTCGTTCACTCCACATTCTAACTGTCTGTCGCCCACTTTCACTTACTGAAACACAAGTCTCACAAACAAGTAGGATACGCCATATGAAGGCTAAACAAGTAGGTTTCTAACAGAATCTGTCACTTTGGCCCGCTATCCCCACAACATATGTGTTCAACAAGGGAAAATGGCTTCAAAAACAGAATAAATTCTATATTAAACATTTACATGAATTCATTTATTTAATTTCTAAAATTAAAAAAATATATATTTGATAAAATTCAATTTTTCTCTTTTGTTAAATTAATTTATATTTCAATTGATAAATATGTAATATTCCTCGATTTTAAATAAAAGCCAAACTTTTCATATCAACATACACAATAAAAAAATCTCTTTGTGAAATGTACTGGGTGGCCCTAAAGTAGTTACAGTTAATGATGCACCATTGGTAAGAACTCTTGGTTATTTAGAACAGGTATTTGACATAGTAATGCTAAGTTTTGTTGGTTGGTTAAAATAAAGTCGCACTACAGCGTATCTCATCCAAAGAGTAGAGATTCGTGGACTTCATTAGGTTTAGTTTCGAGATAGCTTCGGAATATTTATTTGATGCTTGAGGAATAAATAAGCAAATAATGTCTCCAGAGTATGAATCTCGCCATCTGCCAGTTATCCTATAAAATAATTTTTTGCTGTTGGAAAAATTGTGCTTTTGTTTATAAGTGTAAACCACTGCTGGGAATCCGAGTGAGGAGTATGAAAATGCAGAGACAGTGTGTAGCATAAAGCCCATTTCACACCTGCACAGCTACTTGCAACTGCAACTTGTGATAACCTGGTTTTTCGGGTTTCTATAAAAAAATATTTATTTCACAATTGGGCAAGTTTCATCTTTTTGTAAACAAACTTGAATCAAGCCATAGGCATCGCTTGCATCATACAGAAATTCATGTTTCTGAACTTCCTTAATAAGATCAATTTCCATTTTTGCCGTCTATTTACTACCCATTTTTAATTGCGCAGATTTTTGCAAGCAAGTGAAGTTTGCGTCTTAAAATGTAAATAAACAACCAGTTGGCGAAGTCTAGTTCGCCACAATGCAGCCAAACAAATACTGAATTCTGATTGGCTAAACTTGCACGCAACTTGAGACTTTTTCGTGCTCGCATGAAAAAATCTCACGACTTGAGTGCAACTTTTAAATGCACGGTGTCCTATGGGAGTTGCAAGTAGTTGTGACAAGGTGTGAAATGGGCTTAACATTCATAAACATAAAAAGGAGCCCACTCTACAAGCGTCTCGGCAGCTGATTGTCCCTAGATCAATGTTACAACAACAACAACAACAAAAAAAAAAGAGTTATATAGTAGGGTAGAGGTTAGGTTTGAATTATCGTTGCACTAGAGCTACACGAGAGCTATGGTAGAGTAGAGGAACGACTCGTACTGAGCTGCTATCGGCAGCCATGGCTCACTACGGAGCCCGAATAGAGTGGCAAAACTAGCTTAAGGCCCTGTTTGGTGAATTTCTTTCTGAGGTGTATGGTGTATAAATATTTTGTATCCCTATATTTCCCTGTTGAGATTGAATATTTAGATTATCCCTGTTGAGCACAAATGCTGTGTGGAAGAGGTTTAAATAACAGATCATGTAACAACGCACACGGTTTCTTAGCTTCCACACTATGTTTAGAACTTAAAAAGTGGAAGGCATTATAATCGTCTAGTTAGTCACCCACTTTCACAGAACGAACCCCAAGTCACACAAACACGTGGAATACGTCATTGTGAAGCAAAAAATCAGGCTAAGCTACATTCCAAATTTCATTAAAAACAATTTAATTAGAAGTATATTTAAAATTTGAATAACTGAATCTGAATATTTAATCTAAATTAAAATAACATGCACATTCTACTTTGATTCAATATTTTCACTGTTGCCACTTCGTCAAACGGACGAGAAACTTTATTTAAAATAAAAATCTAGAAAACAAATTTATGTCATATAATTCAGTTTGATGGGATGTCATATCATAAGAGTAATTTTCATGGTTAATTATATATGTATGAAGAAAGATACATTAGGAGAATTCTAACTTTGCATGAAAAATTATACTATGTTTCGCTTTTATTTTTTAAAGCATCATTTTACTAATTATTTATTCATCGTACTTTAAATCAATTTAATAAACAATAATAAATAATAACTGAATTTTCAGAAGAAAGTTAATGAAAATATGGCGACGAAAAGATAGTATTAATTAAAAAAAATTACATCATTATTCTTCGAACCTTGAACAAATCAAGCAAACAATAAAGACTAATTAATAAAATATGCAAAAATGAAAATAGTTAATTTTGTGTTTAAAACTTTGCATGGGAACTAGCTAAAGGCCCAGTTTGGCGAATTTCTTTCCGAGGTGTAAAATATTGAAACATTGTTCTCTTGAGAAACACAAACGCCAAGAGAAGCAACAAAACAAAAATGCGATGCATACAGAGTTGGAAAAATCTATTGACCAAGGCAAATAAAAATTCATATCAAGCAAAGTAAAATTGTTGAGTTTATGATTCTTTTAAGAATTAAAACATAATCATTAATTTTAGACCAAATATTGAATTATGAATCAACTATTATTTAAAAAATTTGATAAATGCATTATTATTTTTTTTTTTTTGCTCATACAATATGATAATTTTTTTATTGTAAAAATAATGCATACAATAAAAGAAATGAGTACCTAAAAATTAAGTACCGAAATACTAAAATATTAATGTGCAAAAAAAAAATAGGACTAACAAATACAACAGCCAGTTAAATAAGCATGACAATATTTAACGTAATTTCTAACTGATATATTTCCATTCTGTCAAACAAATTCAGATTACAGAACATCAAGATACAATACTAATCTGCAAAAAAGAAAAAAAAAACTGACATAATCAACAAAAACGGTTTGCACTGCAAAATAACAAACTATCAAAGTTATAAGCTACAAGCTAAGTATTTTAGATTTAAACATTAATATTAACCTAGCAGAACTATGAAGACATTAAAGGCAAATATGGTGTAAAAACAATCATAAAATAATTGTTTTATTACAAATAAAATGTTGATAAATAGTTTTAAAAGTTATGCATTAGTACTAAAACAGTGGTTCCCAACCTTTTCTGACCAATCGCTTCGTTATTTAGGTTCATTAACATTCATTGCCCCCTTTTAATTTTCATGCTATGTCTAATCATAATTTGAGTTAGTGTAACTATAAAACAGTTTTATAATACTTACTATCGTTTATACAAACAACCAAAGAAGCTTTATCCGGTCACTTTTAAATAAAATAGAAAAACGGAAAACACATTTTTAAAAAACAAAAGTGAATTAATTAACTGAGATATTTTTACTGTTTTTTAGAAAATTTAAGAGAGTTGAAAGTAAAAACTGTCTGGTTTGGTTATGGTTGGAGAATGGTTTCATTGTACAACGGTACAACATTATTTTAATTCCCCCCCCCCCCCCCCTTTGAATACACATCACCCCCTGATCGCCCCTCAAGTATTTTTTGCCCTCTTGGTAACACACATAACCCAGATGGGGGCAATCGCTACCAGTTTGGAAATCGCTGTTCTAAAACAACAGACAGCATATTTTATTTATATATATATAGATATATATTATATATATATAGGGGAAGGTGCTGAGGTTTGGGACAGATTTAGATTTTTAATATTTTTTTATAAACCGATTAGTTAAAAGTTTTTAGGTATTCTCCTTTAACAAAATCTTGCCTATACTAAGGTATTTTTTAAAGATTTTTTTCTATAATATTTAACCCCACCCACAGGTACGATGTCTCCAGGTACATCCACTGTCCACAGGTACAACTTCAGTGATGTACCTGGGGACAAGGCACGATGTACCTGGGGATATTGTTCTAAATTGGCTAGAACACAATTCTGTCGTACAAATCAGAAGTAGAATACATTTTTGGACTTCGTATAGAATGACATCTTTGCATTTTTCTAAAAAAAATATCGAACTGTTCCTTTTTCTTGATTTAAAATGTATTTCTAAATACGTTTTATATACAATTGACGAATACCCTTACCAAATGCTTTTTTTTATTTATATAAAACTAATAAATGTAATCCCCAAGACTTGGAAATAGAGTAAGTTTGTTGTTATTTCAAACAATAGCTTTTTTTTTTCAATAACATAATTTGAAAATTTGCAAGATAACTTATAAGCTAAAAAAAATAACAATTAAATCTACCCAAGATTATATAACCATCAAAAATAAGTAGGAAAACAACTGCTGTCCTCTTCTTTTGGCTTGGCTAACAACATTTGGTGCTGGAAGTTTTGGAATTGTATCACCTCTATCGAGTTCAAATTTTTCAGTTTTAGTAAATTTATTCGAATTTTCAATATTTTTTAAGTATTCTATATTAAATTCATTACCCTGTACTTCAATAATATTGGCTAAGTTATATTTGGCAGTTGTTTTCCCCAGAAACCTCACTAAAACAAAGTCCCCTACTTGAAGTTCATCATTATTTGTTGATTAATTATGCAAATTTAGTGTCAAATCATTTTCAAAGTTTTATGTTTGAATTAAGTGTTGAGTTCCATCCTTCCATTCAACATCCTTCAAAGGTATATTTGCTTTTTTTTACTTGGAGCAGACTTTTTGCTTTTGGTCGTTTTCTGTTTAATTTCTGTATTATAGGTTAAAATGAGATTTTCCTTTCTGTTTCTCTTGGTTTGTTTTCGTAGAAGGTGTTTTGAAAGTGGTCAAATTTCTTCGAGATATACAGAAGAGCAGGTTTGTGGCCTCTGATCGGAACTTAAGGACATTTGAAAAATCAGAGAAACAGTAATAGGCTCAGTACACAACAATTTACAGTGCCGCAGAAAAATTGGTTGTACCTACGGACGTCCCTAGGTACAACCTAAATACTGTCCCAAGGAACAGCACATCGGGTATTTTTTTAAAACGCATTGTAATAAAAAAGTGTTAAGTTTTGGAAAACACAAATAGGATTAAAAATTACTTCAAACATGGCTTATTAAGTAGTACTAAGAAGAGCCTACAAGAAGATTAAACCGACACGTAATACAAAATATAAAATAATAGTAAAAGTTACTCGAGATGTGTGAAATCAATAAATCCTGTTTTTTATGCCCCCATTAGCTTTCGGCGACCCTTCGTTAACAAGATAAGATAAAGTTTTGTTAGTAGTGTTGCCACTAAAAATACAGGATTTTTTCGATTTTTGTAAAACGAGTTATTCCCCATGTCCCCAGGTACAACTGTCCCAAAGCTGAGCACTTTCCCCTACATACACACATAAATATCGGATATATATTTATAAATATAGGTAAACAATAATAATTCCTGATTTGAAAAATGCATACTATACAGTTTAGTGTTGGGATTTTTTTTTAATGGTGAATGGCCAAAACCTGTACAAGCAGCTCATTTCTTGAATGACTGGCAAGTTATTAGAGATAGAACACAGAGGGCACTTAAAGATATTGGGCGTACCTTGACCACATTACAGAAGGTGTTCCTCTCTATCTCACACTTGACCAAGTTTCGCACTTCATCTATTTCTCGAGCTCCTAATTTAAAGTTTTCGACTTTTGGGAGCCTTCCAGCAAAGTAAGGAATGCTGTTTAAAGCAGGCAAAGACTGGCGGTTGAACTTGTTCACGACGGATTGGGTGCATAATTCCACATCCTTCAGAACATCATCTTCCACAGCCTTGTATATTTCCACGCAATGCCAATTCTCCAAAAAGACCCCTTTTTGAACAAACAACCTGATTTCCTTGTGGTTTAAATCCCACATCCAAATACCTTCACTCAGAGCAGTTCTACCTCGTTTGCTCTTCACATCGATGTCCGCTCCTGCATCCAAGAGTGGCTTTATGGCCTTTCGACGGCGCCTCCGTCCTGTGCAAGCAATATGCAAAGGCGTGTTACCATCTGCATCTTGAAGGTTGAGATCCAGTCCCTCCTTCTCCAGAAGAATCTGGACCACTCTGGTGTTACCTCCATAAACAGCTTTATGTAGGGCAGTGCTGTTCAAACGATCACTTCTGTTGACATCTGCTCCAGCTTGGATGAGGAGGGATACGACCTCTTTGTTCCCGTTTCTTGCAGCAAGCATGAGAGGAGTTTCTCCATCTTGGTTTACAGCATTGAGGTCTGCTTCTCCATTATCCAGGATAAGACGAGCGAGGTCCGTCCAACCAGTCACAGAAGAGACCCAGTGAAGGAGAGTAAGCCCGCTCTCATTACTGCAGCTGACTCGGGCTCCACGATGAAGGAGGAGATCAACGACATCCTTGTTGCTCCATTTAGCAGCCAATATCACAGGTGTATCACCATAACGATCCTTGATGTCGAGGTCGCACTTGCTGTTGATGAGCAGTCCCGCCACTTCCTCACTAGCTGCCAAGTGCAGGGGGGTACGTCCCTCTTCGTCGCGGCTGTCCACGGGCACTCCCACTTCAATGAGTTGCCTCACCCTTTCCAAATCGTTTTTCTCGGCGGCATCGTGCATGGCGAACTCAGTCATATTTCGGTGTCATATAGATTTAGATGGCCAACAGTTAATTGAAATTCAAACATCAACGCATTTCGCGAGGAGGAATTAGGACTAATAAGAATTTGGGAAAATTATCATTAAAATCTTGCCTAAAATTACGATTATATTACGAAATCATGTCTGCGACAAAATCTAAGATAAACCATCGAGAGATAAACAAAACAATGGCTAACAAGTAGTAGTAGTAGTAGTTTTAGCATTTGCTATGATTTGCCAGGATTTGCACGCACTGGTTGGGCTGCTTGATCTCTATGATCCTGGGTAAAGAAGTTGCTTGAGAGCTACACCGCCTGAGTTGGGCGATTTAACCATGGCTCAGGAAAATTGTGAAAAATAAAATATAGGCGCGTTTAAGCCCATTTCACACCTTGTCACAACTACTTGCAACTCCCGTAGGACACCGTGCCTTAAAAAGTTGCACTCAGTTCGTGAGATTTTTTCCTGCAAGCACGAAAAAATCGCAGTTGCATGTACCCTTAGCCAATCAGAACTCAGGATTTCCTTGGCTGCATTGTGGCGAACTAGACTTCGCCAACTGGTTGTTTATTTACTTTTTAAGACGCCAACTTTCCCCGTTTGCAAAAATCTGCGCAGTTAAAAATGGATATTAAATGGATGGCAAAGATGAAAATTGATCTAATTAAGGAAGTTCGGAAACATAAATTTCTGTTTGATGCAAACAATGCCCATAGTTTGATTAAAGTTTGCTTTCAAAAAGATGAAACTTGCCAAATCAACCCCCTTCGTAAATTCGTCACGTGGTTTGTTATGCATCAGCTCGGTGGATACGCCGCCGAAATGTGACGTCACAACATGGCTGCCGAGGTTCACTGGGCATAAACAAACGCCATTCAGTTGTGTGCTGCTTTTCATTGAGCGGGTCGTGTTTGTCCGAAAATGACTTCCATGTTCCATATTTTAACTTTTTTAAAGATAATTTGCAAGCTATAGATAAAGGAGAGAAGCCCCTTCAAGCCTCACACATACAAATTTTCCTATTTGATTCCGATTTTGTCAAGCTAGGGCGCAACTAGAAAAAATTTCTGGGGGTTCAGTTTTTCATTATTTTTCAATAAAAATTAATATTAAATTACAATAGTTTTTCATTAAAATGATTCTTAATTAAAATAGGTTTCATTAACATGATTTTAATTAAAAATAATCTTTAATTAAAATAATTTTTGTATGAAAATTTTTCTATTATAATAACCTTTAAATAAAAGAATTTTCAATTAAAGTTATTTTCAATTGAAATTATTTATAATAATTTTTTTAAAAATTATTTGTAATTAAAATCATTTTTTAATTAATTTTTCTTGGCAACTATTAATTTATTATTACTAATTATTATTTATGAACAAGAATTAGTTTTTGTTTTAAATAACTAATTATTGTATCATTTAATTTATTTAATAAGTTTTTTAGAGTTTTATTTTATAAATAAAAATTTAATGAAATAAATTGGAAAAAACAATTAATTATGGAATGATTTATTGAATATTTAACCTCTTTAATAATTTTTAAGAAATTGGTGCATACCATTACATTTGAAACAAGTATGATCAAAATATTTTAAAAATAAAAACTCATTCTTGTTAATAAAAAGTAATCAATAATAATAAATTAAAAGTAAAACACTGTATATACAAGGAAAAATTAAATAAAAAAAAATTTTGATTAAAATAATGTCAATTGAAAATAATTTCAAATGAAAACTATTTTATTTAAAAATTATTTTAATAAAAAACTATTTTCAATAAAATTAATTTTAAAGAAAAACCATTTTAATAAGAATTATTTAATTTAATATTAATTTTTATTAAAAAATAATAAAAATTTGACCCCCCCCCCCCCCAGTATTTTTCTTCTAGTTGCGCCCCAACTGGACAAAATCTGAATCAAATAGGAAACTTTATACGTGTGACTTGTGTGGCTTGAAGGTGCTTCTCTCCTCTTTCTATAGCATGCAAATTACCTTTTAAAAAAAGTTAGAGAAGTCATTTTCGGACAAACACGAGCCTCCCAATGAAAAGCAACACACTTCTTCAACTGAATGGCGTTTGTTTATGCCCAGAAGCCTGAAAATATATGTCTACCAATCGACCAACCAATATTGGCGAATGCGTAAATTCCTATGTGTGCATAACGTCTTTTTGACAATTGGTCAATCATACGCCGATCAAGAGTTCTGTAAAAAATGGTTGCTTACTATTTTATAAAGCTTTCTTCCTATCAAAATTGTTGCAGTCGCATAAATGATTGTTTTTAGCATAATATTCTTATTTTGTAAGGAACAATTGCAGTTTGTTCCATTGTGTTCTCAAATGACTTTATCAAGAATACCAGCATTGAAAATAAACTATATTCATTTACATGTCAGAATTACATGTTTTAACAAACATCATCCTTTTAAACATTATGATGATTGATTTTTTTTTTATTTCGTTGGAATTAAAATCCGAAATTTTATTTAGTGAGAAGCAATATAATATACTTTTACCATACTAAAACTGTGCTTAACCCTTTCAGTCGGAATTTCGAAATTCTTGTCTAAAATTGATTTCTTTTGCTATATAACTTGGTGCGGTCATAAGGATCACAAGAATGAAAAATTGAACATCTTGGAAAATTTTAGAGGTTTTTTTTATGGTATTTAGAAAAATAATAATTTAAATCAATCACATTTATTTATGAAACTATTCACGGAGGATACAATCCCAGGTTTTATCCTCGTCTTAGTGCGTTGGGTGCCAAGTGTCGGCTCGTCACTTGACCGTGGTTCTAAATTAAGACACCCTTTGGCCGTGTGTAGCTCTAGTGCCACAATAATTCAAACTAACTTATAACCTCATCTTAGTCATATAAAAGGGTCGACACACGAAAAATTGCTTGTTTATGGGGACAGCAGAAAAGATCTTTTACATGTCACATAGTCATACGACATGTGTGCCGATGATTTTCCCTTTTACATTTTATATTATGTTTAGTAATGATGAACTTAATATTACGATGGTGTGAATTTCATAGAAGAACATTTCCAAAATTATATTTGGGACACAGTATCCGCTAAAAGCCGGTCCACTGGCGCAATGGTTAGTGTACTAGCCTTTGGAACTGCTGGGCTCGGGTTCGAATCCCGGTTAAGGCATGGATGTTTGTGTTGGTCAATAAATGTTGTTATTTGTCTATGTGTTTGTGGCGTCCTTCTTTGTGTGTCTCTTGTGACTGTCTCTTCTGGCGAGCGGGGTAAAATGGGCTATATAGCCTACGCCCTTCCCTTCTAGAGGGCGCAATCACTGTCATTTGTCATCCGCTAAAAGCATTTAGCAGCGTAAATTTACAAGTTCTGAATAAGTGAAGAGATGTTCAACAAAACCGGACTTAAACAAGTTCGCATAAGGACATGCATTAAACTAAGAAAAATCAACAACTGAGTATTCATTTTTGCTTAACTTAAGTGGAATTTTAACTTTTTTTGTGTTTTATGGAGTTGTGTCACGTCGTGGATGGCAGCAGCTTAAACGGTTTGTTTTCATTTGCTGTCTTGGAATTACTTTCAATTTGGTTTTTGAAAAGGAATTTTCTAACAATATTTTTCATATTAAATTTTTTAAATGCCAACTTCTTGCTGTGCTGTTGGTTTTCAAAACTTTAGTTAAAGAAAGCTTGCATGGAAACAAAAGTTTCTTTTCATCTATATCGGTCATTTTGAGAGTGAAACCGAAGCAAACAATGAAATCTCAGTACGTAGAAAAATGAAAACAAGAGCTTGCATAATTTTTTTTTCAATTGCTGATTAATTAAATCTTTTAAAACTAAAATTGGTATGCGTTACTATATTTTTATTGTCGGTATCATGTCGTTGAAATATGTAATTGACGTATCAATGGTTTTTATGTTTATTTTATAAATAATAATTTATATTATTTAAGAAAACTTGAAGCTTGTCGAAAACAACATGACAACTGTTCTTTCTTGTTTTAACAATAGACAAAGCCGTTCTTAAAAATTTACTTTCATATAAATAGAGCATTTTTAGCCTACTTTTCTTTTTTTTTTAATTCGAAGAATTAAAAAAAATAAAAAAGTAGGTATTGACATGCGGTCGATGTCCGTCCGTCTGTCTGTCTGTCTGTCCGTCCGTCCGTCTGTCCGTACCCCCCTTCAAAAATCGGTTCTATCCATCCGATCTTAAAAATTCTTTTTTTGTTAGAAAGCTATGACCTCAGAGACCCGACTTTCATACTTTTTGTCCGTCTGTCTGTACGAACGGACGGACATAAATCTACTATTTGTCGACGAATTTCCCATTGAATTAGCATTGAAATTCAATTTCGAGTCATTTAAATAGCTGAATTTAACTACAAATGCTACGGAAAAGTGATATACGTCAAAAAATTCAGCGTATCCAAATGAGAATATATTGAAAATTTCAGGAAAGAATTCGAATTCTAAGTACTTCAATTACTTAAAAAACTTTAACATTTAATGCTCATTTAAAAAGCATAGGAAGCCATTTTATTAGAAATAAATCACCATTGCCATGGCAACAATCGCTTGAGAAACTTTAATTCTTTTAGACAATGAATTAAAATAAATTTATTTTTTGCGACATCGATCAGTTTGAAATGACGTCAAATATATTTCACTTCAAGATTCTGTATGTAGGTAAGCAATGTTTTCATTCTATTCAAAAGAGAAAAATATTACATATTTATTCTTTGAAATATAATTTTTTGCAAACGATTTAAGTAATAATTATTTAATTCTCGAAATAAAATAAATGAAACTAGCTTAATTTAGCTGGTAAACGTTTAATATAGAATTAATGCTGTGTTTGACGCCTTTTTACCTGTTGAACACAACTGTTGTTTGGAAGCAGGTTAAGTGACAGATTCTGTTACAAACCTACTTGTTTATTTACATTTATTATTTTAAGTGCATTTTGGAATAGTTTTATGGGTTTTTTTCTACGAAAAATTAAATATTTATTTATAACTGCATATAAATCATGCGGACGATAAGTAATATTTATTTTATTGGTGATAGAAAATAAATGAAAATAATGACTTTACGAAGTTGAAATTATAGCTAGATGCTGTGGTTAGTGAAATTTATTCTTTTGTATATAAATTTAATGTAGAAACGGTTGTTGATGTCACTTACTGTAACGATCCTAGTTTTTTCAAGATAAGAATTTTAGTAAGTATTTAAGTAACAGGAAAGTAGGCTATTTTAGTTCTTTTAGAACTTCTTGTTTTAATCGCTAAAGGCATATCAAAAGAAGATATCTAAGATTAATTTTACGGTAAATATGACTTAGATGTATAAATATAATTTTTTTTTATTAATGTATTGTTCTATTAAAGGTTTTTCATTTGAATTTTGTTTTGTGTAAATCTTTTTTAACCCTTTCCTTACTGAAACGCCCCAAAACGCCCGAACAACTAAGGATTCGATAATGTTATTCCTATCAAATATTACGAGGAAGCAAAAATCCTTCGCAGCGAAAGGGTTAAACAAGGAACAAAATTATCCTAGATTAATTTTAAGACCCGTTATTCACTATAAATTTACTTATATAACTTTTTATACTATTACAATATACTTATTATAAATTATACTCTTGAACAGTTTTTTTTTAAAAAATTTTAATTACTTTATCCACATATTTGAAAATTAAGAAATCGACAAGAAAATGTCAATCATAAAATTTTGTTTTAATAATTTAAAACGGATGGAATATAAATTTTCGCATTGATACTTAACCCTTTCAGTCCCAAAAATTTACTACACTACAGAAACATATGATATTCACAAAATAAGCTTATTTTATGTCAAATATACGAATTCCATAAGAAAAAAATCCATTTAAATTTTTTATATGGTTTTTGAAACAATGCCGAAAATCTTTAACTGTGGAAAACAACAAAATAAAAATATATATATTACCTAAAAACACTTCGAGTTTTTTATTTTAAGGTATCTGACCATATTATTAAAAAAAATAGTAATTATTTTAAGCGAAATAGTTTAAATTGTGTTTTAAATATGTGGAACTGAAGTGAACTTATCAAAAATCAGGAGAAACGCTTGTTGACAATTTTTTAAATAAAAAAAACAGTAGTTCTCACTTCTATTGAGATTAAAGTAAAATTTTGTCTGATAGAACAAAGTGTGAAAAATCGAATGATGTGTGTTTGGATGTCATAGCGGGACATAAACATTTTGAAAAAAATATTGAAAGTGATGATGCCAAATGGCATCACTGGGACTGAAAGGGTTAATGCTATAGTTTTGAGTTTTCAATATCTGAAAAAGTATTTATTGCTTTGCTATGTAAGTAATTTTTGCCAGGTATGTATGGAAATAGTAATCCAATCAAAATTTTAAAATATTAACAGGGAAAATATCATGTAATTTAATAATTAATTGATAAAGTTTCCAAACAATGTCGAGAGAATATTTTGGGCCATTTTAAAACTTAGGGACTGACCAACCCCCATGCATCTTAAGGGGTCATAGGAGTCTTAAAAATGTGCAAAGAAGGTACTACAAAACATAGTTTGATCTTTCATGTCATTTTTGAACTACTCAATGTATAAGTATAATTTTTTTATATGTAATTCTACAAAATTTATTATTATAAAACAAGTTTTAAAAATTATGAAACTTTAGCCCAAACTAAAATAAATGATATTAAACATGAAGCTATTTGAACACATTGTGATTAGGCTTGCGCGGCAAATTGTGAGGTCAAAATTGAAAAAATGAAGAAGAAAATGACTTTATATTGTACAAATCTGTACAAACAAAGACTTATAACTAAATTCTCAGCTCAATTTTAATATTAGAAATTATTTTTAAAAAAGTTAAATTGTTAAGGGGTCACAGGAGTCTTAAAAAATGACATGAAAGATCAAACTACGCTTTGTAGTATCTTCTTTGCACATTTTTAACTACTCAATAAATGACTATGATTTTTTTATATGTAATTCTACAGGATTTATTTTTTATAAAACAAGTTTTAAAATTTATGAAACTTTAGCCAAAACCAAAATAAATGATATTAAACATGAATCTATTTGAACACATTGTGATTAGGCGTGCGCGGCAAATTGTGAGGTCAAAATTGAAAAAAATGTCCAAGAAAATGACTTGATATTGTACAAATATGTACAAACTAGGACTTATACCTAAATTCTCAGCTCAATTTTAATTAGAAATTATTTTATGAACTTTTTTCGAAAAAAATTAATAAATTTTTTTAAATTTTGATTTTAAGTTTTTTAAAAATAATTTCTAATTAAAATTGAGATGAGAATTTAGGTATAAGTCTTTGTTTGTACATATTTGTACAATATAAAGTCATTTTCTTGGTCATTTTTTCAATTATGACCTCACAATTTGCCGCGCAAGCCTAATCACAATGTATTCAAATAGCTTCATGTTTAATATCATTTAATTTAGTTTTGGCTAAAGTTTCATAAATTTTAAAACTTGTGTTATAATAAATAAATCTTGTAGAATTACATATAAAAAAATTATACTTATACATTGATTAGTTAAAAAATGACATGAAAGATTAAACTATGCTTTGTAGTATCTTCTTTGCACATTTTTAAGACTCCTGTGACCCCTGAAGACAAATAAGTAATGATTAACTTTTCTTGTCCTTTTCTTAATTTTCGTATGACACGTTTAAAACTTTATAGCTAAATACTAATTGAGAGTTGATAAATCATTAAAAGTAGAAAAAAAAACCCAGCACAATAGTTGGAGAAGAAACCAAATATGCATCGAACGTGCATTTTAAAAAGGTGAATGAGCACGAATGACCTTGCGTCTTTAAATCAAAGTACCTCTGTGTTAATCCAATTGGAGGGAAATGATTTTCTAAACCACATTTCTCCGACTGTATTGAATATTTTTACAAATAGTTTATTTTAATACAATATGTAACTGACTTACAGGTCTCTCTAATCCAACTTTTTGAAATTTGTTCGAATATTTTTTAAATTTTTTCAATGAATATATGCACCGAATATTCGAACCATTTTCCGAAAGTAGGATAGCAAAGTTCTGTAAGTCAGCTGCATTTGTCATTTAACAAAAAAAGCATTTGTAAAAATATTCAATACAGCCTGAGCAATGTAGCTTAGTAAATAATTTGTCCCATTGGAATAATACAAAGGCCATTTGGTTTGAAGACCCGCGGTAGATTGGGCTCATACGCTCTTAATATTGACCTGTCCATCCACTATAAATTACAGATAGGTTTTTGGAAAACTTAAAAATAAACATTACTAATATACCTTGGGGTCCGGATGGCCGAGTGGTTTGGACCATTACGTCAGCAGTCTTGCGCTGTAACGGGAGCGAGTTCGATTCCCGCCTTCGCCTTGGGTGTACTTGTACTTTCCTTTCTCTGTGACAGTAAAAAACAGCCGGAATATATATGTACCTACCCCTACCACAATATACCTTACTATTTGATTAATTTATAAAGAAAACATATTTTACGGATAACACCCTCCCCCTCCTCATTAAAATCGACACAGATTTATACCATTACAACAACAATCGTTTGATCGCAAACAATTTGGGGACTTTCAATGCCCATGAAAACAAAATGCTTCAATCTCTTTCAGAACATACTACCAGCAGTAATGTCAGTTACCTTGGGGACGGTCCTCGCCTTCGTGTTTTGTTGCACCGTTGCGTACTCCACTGGTTACAGCGACTCGCAATGGACTAGTAAATTTGATGGTAAAAGAACCTATGGATTGTGTTAATTTCTTCCTGTGTAGTTTAAGAGTCTTCACTACTGTTATAATGTAACAAGTGGAAAGTATTATAATCGTACAGTCCGTCTGTCTGTCACCCACTTCCATCAAACAAACTACAAGTCTCACAAACAAGTGAGATACGTCATATTGAAGCACAGATAGTTCTGACTTTGCATAAAAAATATCCCAAGTTCCGCTTTTATTTTTAAAGATATTTTACTAATTCTTCAAACTGTAAATTAATTTGGAAAACGATAAATAAATTAATTGAATTTTCGGAAGAGAGTTAATGAAAATGGGAAGTTATGGTGATGGTGACCAACGCTATGTTTTTTTTTAGAGAAAAAGACAGAGAACGTTCCTTTTCTCGCATTCAAATCGCGTTTTTTTTTTTAAATTTTTCAAAATAATATGAAGTTATATGATATTATGATAGTTTTCAATTACATTTTCATACCACCATCATTTGAATTCCAAACAAATTTAACAACAAATTTAACTGCCCTGTCGACTTATTATATCACATACATAAACTAGGTATCCCTTAAATTATCAATCTATTTTTAGCTGCAGAACCTTCAGCATTCAACGACGTCAATTGGGATCCAGCCGAACCTATAGTTCTACGCCGACGTTGGGTACCCGAAAGTTCATATACTCCTCAGTTAGACGTGCTACGAAATCGACGTCTGCTGCAGAAGCTAAGACGCCAAAAGCAGGAGTACGATCAGCAGGTACTCGAAAATCGAAAAATTCTCGACGAACTTGGCAAATGAAGAACTTCTTCTGAAGAATACACCTGAGACTAAGCTGTTTGAGTCGAAGAACTCCAAACTATTAGCCCTGTAAAATCCTATGAAGCCTTTTCAATGATAAATATTTAAAAAAATATATGTTTATCGCTGAATAACTAAACTGTACAATACTAAATCAATAAATGTTTAAAGATTGGTCTGACTCAATGTGTATGAGGGACGTAATGATGCGTTATGGAGTTCTTTTTAGTTATTATTTTAAGGAGAATACCGTCTTTGGTCGTGTTCCCGTGCCCATCTTTGGCTGATGGGCTTGAGGGCCCGTTGGCTGTTGAGTTCTAGCTCAGGTGTTAGCCTCGTCACTTGACTGCGGGTTAACTTGCTCGGGAAAGGTAGCACTCCGTATATAATTTCGCACATTTTTGAAGAAACTCTGTTGAAATGCAGATGCAGTTGAACTGAATCGATAGAAAAACGCAAAGTTGAAATCTACGTTAAAAAGTTAAAAGTTGCAAAAAAACTACGTTAAAAGTTGATACTACGTTAGCAGTTGCCATCCATTTTGATTGCTTCAGACCTAACAAATCGCCGGAAACTTACCCGGAAAACGCAAAAGACTAAATAACTTTTATATGGATGGGAATTAAAGGAGAGGCAGTTGGTGTTCCTTTATATGGTGTATGTAGCAAGTAATATAAGTAAAAAAGGTTTTAAGTCTTCCTGCAAAAATAATATAATGATTGGTAGAATGGTACAGATCTAGGACACTTGTTAAAGATTTTTACCGTCACTATGTTATTTAGAAGAGGGCATTTTGACCTTTAAGAACTTTAGTGCGTATATAAGTAATGAAAAAATGGCTATTCTAGAACTCTCAGAACGTCTTGTTTACAGTGTATTGAATATTTGAACTTTGTGACTTTGAACCTAAATCCAATCAAAGGGCTCAATATAGGTTAATTTGTCTGAAAACTAACGCCTTACCATCTTGGTTCCTTGGCCACAATTTCCGTAACGAAGAGCATTTTGGTAATTAGGAAGCAGGATAACCCAATTGACAATGAGAGGATTGTGTTTTTTTGGTTATCTTACGTTGCAGTATGTGTTTAGAGCCTCGGATTGAACACATTTCCCGAAGCTGCCTTCCATTAAAATGATTTGTTCTTAAAAAAAATAAAATTAGTGTATTATCCATGTGGATTGGGTTGGTACAGATTAAATACATCATGATCCCAGTGGCGGATCTAGGATTTTTCTGAGGGAGGGGACCCAAAAACTTGCCTGAAAACCCAACTATACTATCACAAAAGCTGGGACTCAACTGAAATTTTTTCTGGAGGAAGAGAGGGCGGTTAATTTTTATAATTTTATTTTTTAATTATTTTTTAGATTAAAATTATTTTTAATAAACATTATTTTATTTTAGATTTAAATTATTTTATTTCGGATTTACATTATTTTTAAAATTTAATTCTTCTTGGTAAGTAATATTTTACTAAGGCAAACAATGACTGTACACTCGTAAAACAAAATAGTGAAATCCACTCCAGTTGGAGAAGTGCATTTTCGACACCGTAAAGGCATGCATATTTTCTCAGACTGAGTTAAAATCACTCGTTTGGAGTGATCCTGTCGGAGGTTTAACACACAAAGGATCCACTCCAAAAAGAGAAGTGCATTTTCCAGTCTGGAGGAGTGAAATCCACTCAGACTGAGTTAAATTAGGAGTGTTTGTTTTAAGAGTGTATATCTTGAAAATAGCATAGTTATTCGAAGTAACTATTAAATTAAATACGACATGTGAAAGCTCATCAATAAATTAATCAAATGATTTAATATTTTAAACTTCACTGAAGCTAATTAATATTTTTAGTTACTTTTAGGACTTCGTACAGGCGCGAATCGCTGAAGTGAAACTATTATCAAATTGTATGCATGTATGACGTTATATAAAAATAGCAACTTAATTTTAACTTAAGAAGGTGTTTAAGTTCCTTACTATCCCAAAAATAACTGCCGAACTTTTAACGGCCCGTGCAGCCAAAAAATGTTCGATAATTAATGATCTGTGTAGAGGGAGTGTGGTGATTTAATTTTGTCTAAACTTTTCCTTTAATTTTGTTTGCAATAATATAAAAAAACGGTTAACAGGTCTTGAGGAGGGGGCGCGCGCCCCCCGCGCCCCCTGGCTAGATCCGCTACTGCATGATCCAATGTTCAGAACCGCGCATATGGTTAGGAACAAGGATGGTTCAGGTTCCAACTTTGTTACTTGACAGAAGTTTCCGAATACACCATTACAAGAACAATAGTCCTTTCGTACATGTAGAGCGACGTAACTTCAAATAATAAGGAATGACACGACAAAATTATTCTTGTTGGACAATTTTTTTGCTTAAGAGTTGTGTTGCTGCCAACGACATATCTATGCCAACTGAAGAGCTTATTGGAAGAATGTGATGTAAAATTTTTTAAAAATCATTTGATTTTTGTGTCAATGATCACATTACTAACTTCCTTAACGATTACAAGTTTTCCCTTTTTTATAAACTTTATTACAAGTATATTTTTATAAGTATATTTTTTTAGTTAAGCATATTTATTACGCTCTACAAGTACCGTTTTCAACAGATCTGAGAGCAAGGAAAATCTTTAAAGTTCATTTTTCATGTTTTCACCTTTCAGTCACTTAGAATGTTCTTCCACTAAGCTCTCCAATTTTGTTCAATAATGCACTGGTAAATCAAAATCTAAACCTCTGATGTCAATGCAAGTCACTGCTTTCGAGCGCTTCGGTATTGATTGATATGAAACATACGTTTTGATGTTTCATTTGTGTATGTGTATCAGAGTAATTGTGAGCCAAAACCTTTTGTGACTTATCCCTTATTTTCCCTGAAATACTGAAAACTTAAAACGTATAAAAGTGAAAAAACTAATAACGGTCTTCGAACAAAATGGTTCAACTCGTAATAGGACCTTGTTTGTTGAGGTTCTTGGCATAGCCATTTATTATGCTTTATTTAATTATTGAGTTTGTATTTCCGCTTGATTAAACTTTAATTTTGATACTAATGTCACTGCAATCTGTTGTACTCAATTAAAAGATACATTGAATACATAAAATAAAGACGAAGGGCGAAATAAATAAATAAATAAATAAATAAATAAATAAATAAATAAATAAATAAATAAATAAATAAATAAATAAATAAATAAATAAATAAATAAATAAATAAATAAATAAATAAATAAATAAATAAATAAATAAATAAATAAATAAATAAATAAATAAATAAATAAATAAATAAATAAATAAATAAATAAATAAATAAATAAATAAATAAATAAATAAATAAATAAATAAATAAATAAATAAATAAATAAATAAATAAATAAATAAATAAATAAATAAATAAATAAATAAATAAATAAATAAATAAATAAATAAATAAATAAATAAATAAATAAATAAATAAATAAATAAATAAATAAATAAATAAATAAATAAATAAATAAATAAATAAATAAATAAATAATAAATAAATAAATAAATAAATAAATAAACAAACAAACAAACAAACAAACAAACAAATAAACAAATAAATAAATAAATGGAGGAATGAACGTTGGAACCTACATGTAAATTTCAACGTATCTGTAAAAGTTGTTTCACTATTACGAATCATCACTTGCAGAAAAGCCAATTTAAGGGATTTTGTACGTGGTAATAAAAGAGCAAAAGCCCAATAAGTGGTAACATGGAGAGTAAAACAGAATTTATGAAATATTGAGAGGTATTACGTAAAAAATATACATTACTTAAATATTATTGCTATTTATTGAATTTTTGGACTTTAACCGTATATACTGTTTGGATTAATGAGAAATTATGATTAGTTGACCAAGTAGAGAAAAACCTATGAACACGGCAAACATTTATTTTTTAGATTTTTTTAACAATTTTATAGGATATTAGCAAATATAGAATTAAAAGTCGCAGTAAAGGTGAAAAGGTGTACACTAGGGCTGTAACATTATACATTCTACGAACTTCACAGATTTAAAAATGTCAAAAAAGAACCCTTTCAATATTGATTATTTTATCTGATATGGAACAGTATATAATAAAATAACAACTTTATAAACTTCCAAGTTAGCTCAATTTCTTCAATTATGTATTACCTCTGTTATTTAATTGTTATCGGATCAAATTGCTAAGTTAATTAAATTTAAATGTTGGCTACTCTGATTGGACAGGAAAGTTTCTTACGCATGCGCATAATTATCACGTCTTTTCTGAGAAAACATTAATTTTTGTGTATAAAAGAAGGAGTAGGTCAAATATGAAATTTTGTTACAAAGTCAGTCTTAAAATTACTCTAGAAATCAAATACAATATTTTAGACTATTATTGAGTAAGTTCCATTTTGTTTATTTTTTTATAATCTAGTTGCCTTTGCTGTCAATACACCAAAATATAAATATAATAATTTTTTTCATTAAATTTTATTATTGAAATTTGTATTGTCAATTATATAAAAAGCGTAGATGTAAATTTATTCCTCGCTTGAAAATTCCTTTTTAAGCATTAGTTTCGTAGTTTACATTTTGTTTAATTTTAGATTTACAGTTTTAAGAGATAAATGAATGTGTGTTTTTGAAAAAAAAAAGAATTCAAAACGTTTTTTTTATTCAAATATACCATTTTATTAATTATAAAATAATTCACTTTCTTACCAAACCAATAAGATATTAAGCTCAATAAGAAAACTAAAAAAATTATATCTGTGGTTTTATTTTTTATTCTATACCGTCTTTAAAATTTTCTATAAATTTATATTAAAGTTAATTTTAATATTTTAGTATAACATAAAAAAATAATAAGTCAATACTTCTAGAACTTAACTAACAGTTTTATGCAAATTTATCATAGAAATTTGTTGTTCTTGTTGTTTATCTAAGCTGTTATTTTGTGATATCGTGTATGATTTTAATGCAAGCTGAAAAATTCCTCTGTTTTGTTTTAGAAAATATAACTTAATATCCCTACTAAAAATGATCCATAGAGATCAATACAAAAATCTATTGACATAAGTGCAGCTTTATTGATGTCTACTTATTTCTACGGATGTCACTATTGGTATCAGTAGAAGCTATTGATATCAGTAACCTACTGATAATATTTCTTATTGATATCAATAGAGCTCCATAGACTCCAGTAAAGAAAATATCAGTAAGCTACTGATCTCAAATGACATCAATAGGCCTACACTGATATCTATATAGATCAGTAGAGATTTGTATGGATATCAATAGAGATCAATAGATATTTGTATAGATATAAATAAAGATTTCTATTGGTACCAGTTGGCATACAGATTTTCTATTGATCTCTACTGACCATTTTTAGTAGGGATTGCTTTAAGTTTCTATAGATACACGTGAAATAAGTCGACAGGGAAACTTATATAGAATTGTACCTTTTATAGTATCAACTGCATATTAGGAGAGGATAGATTTTATTGCCTAGACTCGAGGATAGTTTGTGACGAAGTCCTTCAAGCTAGTAATGTCGAATGCTTCTTCACTTACCAATCAGAGTTAAGATTTTGTTATGAGAAGTTTTTTAAAAGGTCAAAGTGCGGTCGGATGATTCAGCAAAGTTCTGTGGGAACGATTGATTTAGGCGACTGTATGTCGCCAACAGGGTGTAGTTGGGATATTAAAGTATTAAGTGATATTGGGGATATATGAAAAAGATAATTTGAGTTATTAAGTTTAATTGGGGTTTAAAATATAAGATTTTGAGGGGTTAAATTATAATATGTCATACATTTTAAAACTTTTATTGGGAAGAGTTTTCGAAGGATTCATTTATGCAATAATATAGAAGACATTTATTATTGTAGCTTCTTTTTGGGATATTTCATACGTTACGGTTCCTGTAATTTCCCCGTACTTGCTGTGACGGATGATCGCAATGCCAGTATTAAGTCAAAGGGATTTTCTCACATGGAAGCAAAAAGATTACTTACGATTTTATTTGCAATTTTTATTGAAGTAGGGACAATGGGTTGAGCGAATCTGGGGGGCGGAAAATTTTACTACCGTACTTTGCACTTCAGAGGCGTTTAATATTATCACGACTTGATTTAAACCCGTATATAAAACCGGCAGTACGGTTTCTAATTCTGTCTTATGTGAAAAATATGTTTTACTTAGCATTGGCCACTTCGATTTTGCTTAGCTGTAAGCAACACTACTTATTCGCTGTGTGTGAAACCAACATCTTCTTTAGAGAAGTTAGCGCTCAAATAATGACGTGGGTGAAGTAGTTTGATCTAACAACCAATTCCAAACCATAATTCGTCAACTTATTTAGATAAGTGAATGGCCAAAGTGGACTACTCTCAAGACGTCCTATGTAAAATAGTAAAGGCATTGTTTATGCATATAATATATACAGGAAGTATTTGGTGAAATTAGCCTTATTATTGCCCCATCTTCTTCTATTTCTAGACATTTCATCATGAAGACCTGCTATCTCATCATCTCGATGCTCTTACTCTTCTCAGCCTCCGAATGCGTTCTATCAGCGTCCATGAGGACGTGTATCATGTAAGTTTGACACTAGTACTAGGAATGATCTCTTCTACATTCAATGTTTTAACAACGCAAAAGCAAATTTCATCAAAAACATAGTTTAAGGGGGTTCAGTACCCCAAAATCGGTGAAAAAATAAAAAATAAAATTATTGGCTTAAAATACTATTACAACCTTTATTAATAATGTCACAAAGTATCAAGACGATTGGAAAAATATTTTTGACATAAAAAGCCATTTTATTTAACCCTTTCCTTACTTAACGGTTAACAAAAAAAAAACTTTAAACGCGTTTTTCTCAGAACTTGATTTTTTGAACTTCGATGTACCTTTTCTCAAAAACTATGCTATGTTTTCTCGTAAACTTTTTTATATGATGTACAACATAGTAGATTAATCTGAGGTTATAAATTTTAATAAAACTAAAATGAAAAAAATTTTTATGGGGCAAAAAAGTGAAACATTTCATGAATTTTTGGGTACTTTAAATCTTATTTTATTTTTAAAAAATCTAACAGTTAAAACTTTTAACCTCAGTTTAATATATAAGGTTGGTATAAGGCACACAGAAAATTTTAAGATGATCTGATCAGTAGTTAATGGGAAAAGGTACATTGCAATTGGCCAATTTAACATTACCGATGTACATAACATACCGAATCCCCTTAATGAAGCTTGAAAAGTTGAATTTTGTATTAACTTAAAAGCTATCGTTCTATGATTGCTTTGCATAAAATGTTTCTATGGGCATTTTCAGACAAATCTGAGCTAGGAAATAATTAAAAAAGTTTTATACAGTTTTACATTTTTTATTGTAATTTTGATATGACTTATCATGTTATTTAATAGGAAATAATAACTATTTCTTGGCAAAAATGGCCCATCTACTAGTTAAGATATTAATGTAAAATCAAAAAGATATAACATTTTCTCCCAGAGAGGGAAATAGAATAAAATTGATTTAAAATTAAATTTAGAAAGTTTTGGCAGCTATTCAATAAGCTTGAATTAAAAAGACAATTTACATCAATATGAATGCCGACACATTTAGACTATCAGATGACCCGATGTTTTACACCACAATTAATGTATTTTAAGTGTTCAACTTGATAACTTTTAATTGTTTACAGATTCTTAGAATTGGGAGATTAAGAGTGGTCACTAAAAAATAAAAAAATATACTATCTATAACGATATATTTCAAT
The DNA here is from genome assembly GCA_023701765.1 of Hylyphantes graminicola. Taxonomy (NCBI): domain Eukaryota; kingdom Metazoa; phylum Arthropoda; class Arachnida; order Araneae; family Linyphiidae; genus Hylyphantes; species Hylyphantes graminicola. The sequence goes on from CM043121.1 coordinate 25,419,403, forward strand.
TCATAAATAAAAGTAAAGAGAATTTGTGATTGTTCGTAAAAGAAACCAAAGGTTCCTATTTGAAATCTCTTGCAAAATACATTTCAATACTTATAAATTGTAAAATAAATTAAGTTAAAATAGGGAATTTAATGAGTGTAGCAGGATTACAAACACTTAAATACATTTTCCTACTTAATTAATGGGAAAGTGTATATCTTTAAGTGGGAAAGGGTAAAAGTTTTATAATGTGAAAGCTACATTGTAAAACTTTTGCGTAACTTGGTGTATTGTTACACATGTATCGAAACTATTTTTATGGGCTCAGTAGCATTCAGTTATGTTTTCAATGATAGAAGAATAAATTGAAGAGCTTAGTGGAAGAACGTGTTAAGGACGCCTTTTAAAAAATTGAGATTTTTGTGTCCCAATGAACATATTATTCGTTATTCCATCCTTTAAAGATAACAGGTTTTCACATTTTCATAAACTAAAATTTTAGTATATTTTTTACCGTTTGCAAGTACCGGATTTAAACGTATCTAAGTGCAAACTAAAAACTTTAAAGCTTATTTTCTGGCTTTCATCTTTTTGTCACTTAGCACGTTCTTCCTCTAAGCTCTTAAATTAGATTACTTGCTTACTAGTGGATTCGCATATGTCCACTTAACAACATTTACTACTAAAAATATAATTTCATCATGTGGTTTTTTTTGTGATACTTCAAAAATTTGGCAGAACATTATGAAAAACCGCCATAATTTTTTCGGAGTAAACGTTTCACCAAAATTATCACGTAAACATTGCACCACAAAATCGTAGAGGACTTGGCGTTTTCTCCAATTTTGTAGTGTAATGTTACTCTATAACTCTATAAACACAGGCGTCACTATGTTTACGGAGAGTGACAGAGAATTCGAATATTTTTCAATGTATAATGTACAAGCTAAAAAGACATCCTTCAGTCGTTAGTTGTTAATCAAAGTTTAAAAAAAATCCATTTTAATTACCATTTTTATCTACATTGTTAATGAATTTCTACATCATTTAACTATGCTCTACACGGCTTTTTTTAGAAGCCGTGTACATGCTTAGTGAAGCAAGATTTGCCGCAGATTTGACAATTACAGATGTGATCAAGATATTTGAAACTAGTTTATGATGCTTTCCCCCCAAAAAAAGCATTAAAAAAAGAAGTCGTTGTTAAAGGTTGATGTTTCATAGGATGTCCCATATGAAAAAATTAAAATTTTCATTTGTATCATTAAATTAAGTTATAAAGTTATTATTTAAAAGTATGAAAAAGTTTGCTATGTAAGATAGAAATTTAGGGTCAGGGACATAAACCCGACTGCCGAAGCCCCAACAAGCCATAATCCGTAAAGGAAATGAACCCGACAGGCCCTAAACCCGACAAGGGCAAAATCCGACTGGGTCGAAACTCGGCACTAGAAATACGTATTTTTTGGTATGTTTCTCGATTTTTTTTCAACTTTAGAATATTTATTTTGAATATGTTCTGAACTGTTTTTGTTAAAAATTGTTTATTCAATATTTGAATCCAGAGCAGAAAACACCATTTATTTACTAGATTATCTTTCAAGAAATATTATGTCCACCGAGACCGGACCTCATGACGAATAAGTGCAAATCACAAAACGAAAACACTAAAAAATAAATATAATAAAAGGACCATTTAAAATACTCCGATGTGATTTCCGTATAAAATGCTTTTCGAATATAACATGCCTTTTTCAAACCAAATGTATTTTATGTTTACATAAAAATAATAGAAAAATCATTCTTCCCAAATGCAAAAAAATATACTAATGCAAACATTAGTACTTAAATTACCCTCAATTAAGTATAACGGCATTAATTTATTGATTTGTTTTGTAGAACGTGTCAGGATTTCGTTCTTGTCGGAATTCTGGGCCGTCGGAATAGATTTACATAAAATAAAAGTTTATATAATATACAAGTTACCTTTATTAAGGGTACTCCCCCATGCAATACCGGGTTTTAAACCTAGTCTATATCTATAAAGTAAGAAGTCCAGACTGACTGAATGACGCATCAACGACCAACCAAAATTGTTAGAGGTACAGGTTCCATATTTTAGAAGCCCACTTCTCCATAAGAATTGTTTTGTGTATTGTTATAAAATAGAATTTAGGACAAATTTTAAATTTGAAAGAAATTTCAATGCGAGTGAAAATTAAACATAAAGACGAAAACGCACAGGAGTTTAATATGTAAGACTGCAATTTAAACATAATTTCTTGATTTTTTCAATCATATAAAATGTTTACTTGATTCCTAATGCGTTATGGATTTAGATGTTACTTAAATCAATTAAATTTTCTTACAAATGTAAATAAATGGAGGTATATTTCCAGCAGTTAAACTGTATTTTAAGCTTGAGGAAGCGTAACCCTTATTTACACCAGTAGTATGGAATAACATTACACCGGATTATGTACAGTGTGCTTACATTGTTTAACCCTGTAATGCATGATTTTTTTTTTCATCCCGAAAAAATATATTTGGATCTTTAATAATCATACATTATGGGAAAAACACTGAAAAAAAATTAACTGCATTGGAATTTAAATAATTTCAATTTTTTAAATATGGTAAACAATAACAATAAAATTCTAATTTTGTTAAGAACGATTAGAAAACTACTAAATATATTTTGAAAAAACACTCTTGAACTATAATTATTTTTTGAAAACAATTTATTTCTAATTTAGTACTAATATTATTATACTTTGAATACTGCCAAAGACGTAATTTCACTCCTTAATTTTTAATACACTTTTACTACTGTCATCTATGAGGGTTATTAGTAACTGAAACATCAAAATGGAATGTAATAGATGAAAAAACACAGATTGGTCGAGAGGAAGCTCAAATTTATTAGAATAAAGTGGATTATGTTACTTGTTGCCTGCCATATGGTAACAGTATGCGTTAGAGAGCAGGGGTTCCCAACCTCTTTGCACCTGCGTACCACTTGTCTTTTTGAGAAATTTTGATTCACCACCAGACCTAAATATTTTAATAAACGTATAATATTTACTCTTTCAAAAGTGTTAAAAGTTTTTTTTAGTAAAATTCCTGAGAAAATTTCGTATTTAATGGTTAGATATTTGTTTATTTATAACATGCTTATAATAAAGAAGATATAACAAGATTACAATGCTAATATTTTCACATTTTGTTTTTTATCCATTGGTCTAAAAAATACAAGTAGAAAATAGTGCAAACTCAGCAAAATCCGATCCAGAAGTTAATTAAAGATTTTCTCTTTAAAATAAAGAGTAATATGTTTGCGTGCTCACATCACTCATGCGTACCACCTGAAAGATTTCCGCGTACCACCAGTGGTACGCGTACCACCGGTTGGGAACCCCTGCATTAGAGGGTTAATACAATAATGTGAACTTATCCTCTTGAACTTTTCAGCAACTGCGGCCAGTGCAAGAAAATGTACGGTGACTACTTCTTGGGTCAGAGGTGCGCGGAGGAGTGCATCAAGACGGGAGGATACCTGGTGCCCGACTGCAATGAACCCAGCTCCATCATGCGATACCTGTCCAAGCTAGCCTGAGCACTCATAGATGTATAGACATATAGTGAAAAACGGAATATATTGCAAATAAAAATGTTTTTACCAAGGGGAACTTAGGTGTATAGCAATGTTACTTTATAATACTGTGGACATAAATGACAGAATTCAAAAGATAGAAACTTTTATTAAATTCTTAAGAGCCAAAAACCTAACTAACTTTTTAAACGCCAAAGACAAACTGAATTTCAAAAAGATAGAACTGCGCGAGATGATAGACAAGTCGTCGAGAGAAAATTAAACAAATACTCTCGTGGAATATTTCCGCACAAAATAATGAAATAATTTCGCTACAGACTCCCCCTCTGGATTCGCCGACGTCCCGGCAAGGATCCAGCCAGATTGTCTTAGTTCAGTTTTTCTTGGGACGGCCTCTCTTGCGTAGAGGGTTTACAGGGCTCCCGTAGTCGTGAGCCTCAAGGCACGGGCGTAGAGCGGATGTGTGGTACACTCCTAATGGCACGTCCGGATTTTCTGGATTTGCCACTTCATAGCTGGTTAGCGAACGTTGGGTCTTCACTATATACGGTCCGTCGCGTCGTGGCATGAACTTGGCAGATTTCTTGTTAGCTCTGCTGCTTATAGGATGAGTGGAGACCCAGACTTTATCACCAGGAGCGTACTGCACTGCATTTCTGCGCTTTTTGTCTGCATACTCTTTTCGCTGATCTTGTTTTTCCTCCACTTGGTCTCTTATTTCCTGACTCAAATTTGCAAACTTACACAAGTATGGTGTGATTTCCGCTACGAAGTTGTCGTTGTGAATTACACTCCGTAAGTCGTGATTCACGTCGTCAGGTGTGCGCATTTCTCTTCCAAATTGTAGGAAGGCAGCAGAATATCCTGTTGAGGAGCATTGAGCAGAATTCATGGCAAAACGAATCATTGGAAGTTTTTCGGACCAAGCTGTGTGAATGCCGCTTCCAACTAGGATAGCAATACGAGGTTTTAGATCTCTATTTTTCCTCTCAACTGGGTTAGCTTGAGGGCAATAAACTGGAGTAAGAATTTGAGCAATATCCAATAGATTACAGATTTGCTGCATCACCGCACTGACGAACTGAGAGCCATTGTCAGAGATGAGACGTCTCGGTAGTCCGTATCTTAAAATTACTTCTTCTAGTAAGGTTATAGCACACTCTCGGGCTGTGGCTTCTTGTAATGCAAAAAGTTCTACCCATCTCGTTGCTGTATCCTCCACGATGAATATCCATTTTTTCCCATCTGGTGTTTCGGGTAGAGGGCCAAAAAGATCAATTGCCAAAGTCTCAAAACGCTGGGAATACACTGGTGTTCTTAAAAGTCCAGCCGGTTTCTGATTTTCGGCTTTATACCGACTGCAATCAGGGCACTTCTTGACGTAGTTGGAGATGTAGGTTCTCATTCCTGACCAGTAGTATCTTTTGGAGATCCTCTGAAATGTTCCCTCTTCAAAATAGTGACCAGCGGTTGGAGCATCATGATGTTCCTTTAGAATGTTATCCCATTCTTGTTTGGGTACTACCAACTGCGCTTCTTCTGAGTCAGAATCTGGTGAGTATCTGTAGAGCACTCCTTGGGTCATGAGGTAACCACGATTCGTCCAATTAAGGAAATTCTCGTTCTTGGAACTTTGTTCAAAAGTCTCTATTATTGTCTTCAAGTTTTCATCTTTGAGTTGTTGTTCCCTAATGTCTTTAGGCGACCTGGTGGGGAGGTCTACCATAACAGCACAGGACTCGCACTCTACTTCACCATGTGTGCACTGAGGTCGAGATAGCATATCCGCAACTACATTTGCTTTTCCAGGCACGTATTCAAGCTTTAAGTTGAATGATTGTATTTGTAGGGCCCAACGAGCTAGACGTCCTGTTGGTGTTTTCAAGCACAAGAGCCACTTCAGCGGTTGATGATCCGAAACAACCCGGATTTCAGCACCTTCGATGTATCCTCTAAACTTCTCTAATGCCCAGACGACGGCTAGCGCTTCTCTTTCAGTGGTTGAGTAATTTCTCTCAGCTGTATTAAGAAGGCGACTTGCATATTCTATTGGGTGTTCTTCCGAACCCTGACCTTGACTAAGGACAGCTCCCAAAGCATAGGCTGATGCATCCGTTCTCAGAAGGAATGGTTGACTCTCGTCTAGTTGTTTAAGGACTGGTGATGAAGTCAGGCTTTTCTTTAAGGTATCAAAGCTGTTCTGCTCTTCCGAACCCCATGTCCAGGCAGTTCGTTTTCGTGTGAGATTGCTCAGTGGTTTTGATATTCCAGCAAAGTTAGCTATGAATCTTCGGTACCAACTGCATGTCTGTAGAAATGATTGAACCTGCTTTACATTCTTCGGAGGTGGAATATCCATAATGGCTGACACCTTGGCAGGATCAACTTCAATTCCGGAACTTGTGATGTAATGTCCAAGGTATTTGACCTTTTGACAAACGAAGTGACACTTTTCCCGATTTGCTTGTAACTTGAATTGTTGAAGTCTTTTGAATACTTGGCGCAAATCCTCGAGATGTTGTTCAAACGTTGGGGACATGACAATTATGTCATCCAAGTAAGCTAAAGTATTGACCTTTAGCCCATTTCTGAAAATGTCTATCAATCTTTGGAAAGTTGCTGGAGCGGTTTTCAATCCGAAAGGCATTCGAGTGAAGCGATAAACTCCAAAGACGCAAACAAAAGCTGTTTTGTCCTTATCTGGTGGATACATCTTGACCTGATGGTAACCAGCTTTTAGATCGATGGTAGACATATAGTTAGTCTCTGAGGCTTTTTGTAGCAGGTCATCCATCCTCGGTAATGGGTAAGGATCAGCTTTCGTGACGGAATTTAATTTCCTGTAATCTACACATAAGCGGAATTCTCCATTCGGTTTAGGTATCAGCACAACTGGTGCCGCATATGGTGAGTCGCACTCTTCTATAATTCCAGAGGCAAGAAGAGAGTCCAATTCCTTCTTGAGCACCTCCCGGCGCGCTGGTGACATGCGATACGGTATAGTGGCCACCGGGGCGCATTTCCGGTGTCAATACGATGCTCCAGATATGGTGTAGGGCCTCCCCCTGAATTGAAGGTATCCTGGAACTCCATTATTAACTTGTTCAATTGGGTTCGCTGTTTAGGAGGCAAGCCTTGTCCTTCCTCTTCTCGAAGTTGACCTTTGATTGGTGGCTCAACCTCTTCAATCTGGGACGCTGCTATGTCTTCAGACAGGACGTCCGATTTAAGGACATCTTGTTGCAGGACTTCTGGTTCTTGAACAGCTTCTATTGGCCGTAAAAGGCTTACCGGTATATCTTCTTGGAAGTGAATCTTCCGCTTTGGGTTCTCACAGAAGTGCCAATTTTTGTTCTTCATGTTGAGTACGATACCAGTCTTTTCTAGGAAGTCCGTCCCAAGCAGAGTTCGATTTCCTTTTGCTCTTGGCAGAGCAAGAATATCTAATGGTACAGATTTATCTTCCACCCTAATGTTCACCTTGGCGGTGTACGCTTCTTCCGTAGACTTGCATCCATTTGCCAATGTCATCGCAATCTTTGTGGGTTGGAATTTTACACCATTGTTCAGCAGACAGGAATATAAGATCTCCCCAGCGACCGATCTGGAAGCGCCAGTGTCTGCACAAACTCGAGCATTTACTCCTGATATGTTGGTGTCAATCAAAGCCAGTGGTGAGTTTGTTGTGTGGTAGGCGTGCATGGTCAAGAAGTTGACAGCAAACTTTTCATCTCTTCCTGGTGAACAGGTGGGACATTTAGTTTTAATCACTCCTATTCTGCCACATCCATAACAACTGACAGTTGGTCTTTCCACATTTAAAGTTTCATTTCTAGGGTTAGAGGGGAACGTTTTCGTTTTTTGTGAACCAGGTTTGGAATTTCGGTTAAACTCGTTACCTTGACGACACTTCGGAAATTCATTCCTCTTAGGCTCTTGAGATGTAGCCTTTTGCCTTACGCTTCTAACTTCGTCGTAAGAGTCCAACTTATTCGCAAGTTCAATGGGATTTACCAAATCTGACCAGTTGTCCAGGAAATGGTCTCGGACATCGGGTGGAACTCGACGCTTAATTTGATCACTGATCACCAAGTCACACAGAGGTTTAAACTCTGTAATTCCAAGTCCAGATATCCATCCGTCAAAAAAATTCTGCAAATCAAAGTAGAAATCACGCCACGTAGTGTCAGGGCTTCTGCGATGTTGTGTGAACAACTGGCGAAACTTCTCGGCACTCATCTTAAAACGCTTTAAAAGTATTTGCTTCACATAGTCGTAATCTTGAACATTTTCTTCGCTTTCTTGAGCAATAAGTTTAGCAATGTCTTTTGGGAGAAGACCGACCAAATACACAACCCACTTTGTGACTGGTATCTTTAAAAATGTTAACTGTCTTTCGAACAGGTTCAGGAATAAACTGATATCATCACTTTTTGCATCGAAGCTAGGAATTAACTTTTCGAATCCAAATTTTGAAAACTCGGTGTCGTTTGACAAAGCGGAACCCGATGAAGAATTTGGATTTTCCAAATGAGATTGCAATCTCAGTTTTTCCAGTTCGAATGATCGTTCTTTTTCAAGATTCAATCGTTCTTGTTCAAGTTTTTCTTCTTTTTCTTTAGCAATTCTTTCCTCTTTTTCTTTAGCAATTCTTTCTAAGATGATTTCTTCAAGAAGCGATTTCACATATTCCAGTTCCTCTTTATAAACTTCACTTTGCTGAATGTTGTTTTTTATTTCTATGACTTTGTTAGTCACATCATACTCTATATTTAAGTCCTCGGCTAATCTTTGCAAATCCGACTTTTTTGCTTTCGCAAAGAATGACATGGCGTCAATATAAATCTTATATGCTATCAAATAGTTCAAAAAAATTCCTTCTTGTTGCACGTATGACCACGTATAAGTAACAATTCACTATAAACTCATTAAAATTATCAGGGATTCTAAAATAATCTTCTTCAGGTACTAAAATGTTCCTAAACGAAATTTGAATTGGATAATTCAATTACCTTTAGTTCCTGAGTTCTCAATTAGCAAGAAAAAGGTAAAAGGATTTTACTTATCTTTCTTCTATTGTGTGCTATACATCAGCATTTAACATCGGGTGATGCCGTTATTTAATATCCCAATCGACGAACTTCTTTAAGCGAACCGTTGAAAAGTAGCCATCTTGCATCGTTACCTTCCGTTGAAAATAAGCTAACTTCTTTCTACAAGTTCAAAGTTCACCAAATAACTAAATTCAAATATCGTAGATCGGGCCACGAGTTGGAGCGCCAATTTATAGCAATGTTACTTTATAATACTGTGGACATAAATGACAGAATTCAAAAGATAGAAACTTTTATTAAATTCTTAAGAGCCAAAAACCTAACTAACTTTTTAAACGCCAAAGACAAACTGAATTTCAAAAAGATAGAACTGCGCGAGATGATAGACAAGTCGTCGAGAGAAAATTAAACAAATACTCTCGTGGAATATTTCCGCACAAAATAATGAAATAATTTCGCTACAGGTGTGATTTTATTTTTCTACACTTTTAACACACCCTATTGGAATATTTTTATTCCAATTTTGGATAATTTATTGGTTACACTCAATCACAACTAATCTTTTAACCCTTTGTAGTCGAAAGGCGACTCACAATAACTACTCAACTCGCTTTAATAGGTGAGGATTCGATTCCCGCCTTCTCATGGCCGAGTGGTAAGCACCGCAGGCCAGCAGTCTGCGTGCTGTAACGGGAGCGGGTTCGATTCCCGCCTTCGCCCTGGGTGTATTTCCTCTCTTTGTGACAGTAAAAAATCTTTCTGTGTCTGTCTTACTTGACGAAGACTTATAAGCAGCTCACTGAGCAAGCACACAAGTCGGAATATATATGTAAAATACCCTACCCTACCCTCCCGCCTTCTCTCAGGGTGTACTTTCCTTTCTCTGTGACAGTAAAAATTCTTTCTGTGTCTGTCATACTTGACGAAGGCTTATAAGCGGGTCTCTGATCAAGCACACTGCCTGGAATATAAATGTGCGTAACCTACCTTATTCTGCGACTCAATTATTAATGGAATTAGGACAGCGTGTTAATAGAGTTAACAATAATTCACATTGCGCAATGGCAAAGTTGCACAAACACGCAAGTACTCGAAATGTGTTTAAAGTTAAGAATGACCAAAGAATTTAATTCTTTGGTGTTCCATATCCCATCAATAACTTTCAATGAACTTGGTACCTTTTTTTAGATTTCCCTGATGATAATTGAAGAGCTTAGTGGAAGAACGTGCTAAGTGACAAAAAGGTGAAACTGAGCGAATGAGCCTTAAAGTTTTTCGTTTGCCTTTAGATACGTTAAAAACAGCACTTACAGAAGGTAAAAAGTAAACTTAAATTGAAATTTATAAAAAAAGGGGGACACTTGTTTCCTTTAAATGATGGAACAATCTGTTCAAAAACACGAAAATCTAAATTTTTTCAAACATGTCACTTAGCACGTTCTTCCACTAGGCTCTTCAATTTTTCTTTTCCCTACATTGAATCCTCCCCGTACTAAGACCATTGCCGGGATGTACTATGAGGTTATATTCTAGCGTATTCTTTGTAAACTGTTCTAGTTTTTGGGAATGTTTTTATAAGTTACGGTTACACACATTGCATTTTGTATTTATTTTTTTCTGTAACGCATTCACATGAGACTGTTAAAATAAAATTTTGTTACTTTCCAAAATAAGAAGTACCCGAGATTTCAGTTATTTATGAGCAAAGTTTTTATTCATTACTAAATTCAAAAGTTATAACTACCGTCAATTTAGAAATGTTTAGTCCTTAAGGGAAACTTGGAATAAAGCGACGGAAGAATATTTTCTAATTAACTTTTATTTCTCTTATATACAAATACAAATACAAATACAAAAATTGTCGACCAACAACAGGCCAGAGGCCCAGCAAGGTTGGTCCAAAATAAATCTAATTCTTTACCAGTTTCCAATAGTTATCAAGATTCTTCTTAAAATCTTCCACCCTCTTCGAATACACAACATGTTCTGGTAAAGCATTCCACTCATTGACGACTCTATTGTAAAAATAATGTTTTCTAACTTCCCTTCTAAAGCATGACTTATTCAACTTCTGACCATGCCCTCTGGTCCGGCTATTTAAGGTAAAACCTAAGCCCTCCATGTCTCCCTGTTTAATGAACTTGAACAACTGAATTAAATCACCCCTTGTTCTCCTATTTTCCAGGGAATACATGTTTAACGATCTTAATCTATTAACATAATCAATACCCGATAAACCCTTAATCATTTTTGTAGCCCTATGTTGAACCTTTTCAAGCATTTCAATATCTTTTCTGAGAAAGGGGGACCAAAACTGAACAGCATACTCCAGATGTGGCCTTACCAATCCCCTATACAATGGCAAAATAATCTCTTTAGATTTAGAAGTGATACTTTTTCTAATATATCCTAACATTCGATTGGCCTTCTTACTTGCTTCAACACATTGTTTACTCATTTTAAAATCATTGCTCACAAAAACTCCTAAATCTTTAACAAACTCACTGTCTTGAATACTTTCTCCCTGCAAAACATAAGAATAATTAACATTGTTCTTACCCAAATGCAAGGTTTGGCATTTATTCACACTGAACGACATGCCCCACTTTGCAGCCCACTCAGTAATTTTCGTTAGATCACTTTGCAATTGCTCAATTTGCTCAACAGAATTTACTGTACTCGTCACTTTTAAGTCATCTGCAAAAATACTTAACTTGCTATTCAACCCCCAGCTGATATCATCAATAAACATAATGAATAAAATTGGCCCAAGTACAGAGCCCTGAGGCACTCCACTTACAACTTCATTCCAATCAGAATACCTACCATTAATGTGAACTCTTTGTTTTCTATTGGTCAACCAATTTTGAATCCAACGGATCGTGGCTGTCCCTAACCCAAATCTGTTCATCTTAAATAGCAAAGCATCATGAGGAACTTTATCAAAAGCTTTTTGGAAATCAATGTAAATAACATCAACCATATTGCCTTTATCAATATCCTCTGTAACAGTATTATAAAATTTTAACAGATTAGATGTACAAGACCTATCTTTTCTGAATCCATATTGATAATCTGAAAGAAAATGATTAGTTTCCAAAAAATTCATAATGCGCTTTTTCAACAGTGATTCAAAAACTTTACCAAGAACAGATGTAAGACTAACTGGTCTGTAATTACCCGGATCAGATTTAGGCCCCTTCTTGTATAATGGAGTGACGTTTGCCAGTTTCCAGTCAGCCGGCACCTGTCCAGAATTAAATGATGACCTAAAAATAGTCAGAATTACATCTCCCAACTCTTCTGCACACTCAACTAAAATTTTAGGATAAATATCATCTGGCCCAGGTGCTTTATTGGGTTTCATGGTTTTCAAAAGATGAATAACTTCCTCCCTAGAAAAATCACAATCAATACACTCCTGCTCTTCTGTAACCTCACCTAAAACCTGCACATTTTTATAATCATTATTAAAAACACTAACAAAAAAGTCATTCAAAAGATTAGCCATTTCCATGTCATCATGGATTAACTGTCCATGACTACCTTTAAATGGTCCAATAGACTTACCCTGCTTAACATTACCTCTAGCATAAGCGAAAAAACCCTTAGGATTATCCTTAATATCCCTAGTGAGATTCCCCTCTAATACAGATTTATGTTGTCTACTCATGTTCTTAAACTCTCTCCTAGCAACTCTGTAAGCTTCTTGATCCACCTCACTACCAGATTGTTTTGCAATTTTATACGCCTTCTGCTTTAACCTAAGGGACTTTTTAATATCATTGGAAAACCACATAGGATACAGTTTCCTTTGGGAACTTTTACGCTTGAACTTAACATGTTTTTTCACAACATCATTAAGTTTTTCCTTAAACTCATCCCATAATTCAAACGTATGGGTACCTACTAGCCCATTCTCAAAAGCAAGAACAACATCAAATCTCAAGTTGTCAAAATTAACATCTCTGAAAATTGGAACAACTCTTACACTATTATTCTGTATGACCTGAAAAATAATATCAAACTTAATACTATTATGATCACTCTCACCTAAGTGATCACTGACAATAAGGTTATGCACTCTATTTTCACAGCTACTCAAAACTAAATCCAGTATAGCATTATCTCTAGTACACTCTCTTACTAACTGATACAAAAAACAATCATCTAAAACCTCAAGAAAATCAAAACCTTGACCCCTGATAATCACATTATTGTCCCAGTTAATGTTTGGGAAATTGAAATCCCCCATAATCACAACTTCATTTTTGTGACAAATCTCTCTTATGAGGTTATACAAAACAATATCTTGCTCCCCACTACTGTTGGGTGGTCGATATACATTACCTATAACCAGATGATTACCATTAACATTGGTTAACTTAACCCACACAGAGTCGATACCTTGAGGGTCACTCTTGAAGTTTAACTCAATGCAGTTCAAGTCACTTCTAATATACAACAGCACCCCACCCCCTTTTTTATTTAGTCTATCACGACGGAAGAGGTTGAAACCTTTAATGGTGAAAAAATCAGATACATCATCAGTACTTGCCCAGCTTTCTGTGATACCAATAATGTCGAGATCCTCCATTGCAATGATTCCCCTCAACTCATCCATCTTGTTTCTAATACTTCTAGCATTGCAATAGAAGACCTTCAATGTATTTTGCCCACATTTACTCAAATTGTTGCCTATATGAATATTACCCCTACCCGAATCTCCTACTATGGCCTTCACCTTGGCCACTCCTCCGCCAAACTTGCCTAGTTTTTTGAAGCAAGGCTGTCCATCACTAACCTGCTTACCTTGTTTACACCTCTAGTGCTCAAGTGAACTCTGTCCCTTGCCATCCACTCTACTTGGCAACCCTGAAACACAGTTGTACTTTCAAACTTTCTCCTAGAAAACAGATCTAGAAACTTCACCCCCTCCATTTCACACACCTCTTTTAGAACATTGTTCATAGCCAATGCCCTAGCGTTCATCCAAGCATTGGACCTCTGCTCCTCCACACTGAGCCTGCTCTTCCACCCAGGAAACCTCGGTAACAACCCAAGAACAGTAATGTCCTTTGTCCTACCCTTGACCTCCCTAAGGAGCGTCCTCGTCTCTCTTTTAAACTCCCTATTTGTGGCTTTGCCAACCTCATTGGTACCTACCCACAAAACTACTTTATCACCCTCATTTACAGTTCCTTCTCTTACCACATCAATCACATCGTTTACCCTTGCTCCTGGCAAACAACACCGGCTCATGTTGCGCTTCTTATTGCAAATCACATTCCCAATCCCACGAACCATTGAGTCTCCCAGGACTACACCCTTAGTAACTACATCAATATCATCGTCACCACACTCACTACTCAATTCCTCCTCAACCAAGGAATATACCTCTTCTTTATCATCCTCCATCTCTGAACTTTCACCCGCTCTAAATACAATACCTTGATCATCATTGTTTACACTCAATTTAGCTTTTACAGCTAATAATTCCTCCTCCAAAACCTTAATAGTAATACAAGCTTTACATGTAAACGGAATCACCTGATTTCTATCAACATCTTTAAAACCATATACATATGCATCACATAAATTCTCACAGGTATCACAAACTATATACATTCGCCCTTGACCAGATTTTTTCATAACCTTAAGACACTTAGTCATCCCCATGATACAAAATACTAATTACTAGACCAATAAAGCAGAAACAATAAACTCAGAACTAAAGAGCACGGAATTGTACCCACGAAAATAAACAAATAAAAAACAAAATAAACAATACCAAATTAGAAAATCGTGGCACTAAATACGTAAACAAATTAATAACAAGGCAAAAAAGTCTTCATAATCAAGTCTTCAATCTTCATAAAATCAACCAGTTTTAATCATACTTCTATTAGGGATAGTTGGAAAAAATATTGAAAATTACTTAAGTAAATATTCTACACTGTTTTCATCTATTGGCATTGATATTACACAATTTATTTAAATCGATGTTGAATATTTTGCATTTTTTATTTTATAGTGTATCTATTAATTCGTCACCGGGAAACTTTTGACCATATTAATCATCGTTAAACATTACCCAGATATAATTACTGCCTTGTATATAATTTCAAACTTTAAAAATTGTATGAAAAAATACATTCTTTTGAACTAATTTTTTTAATTAAACATTTCAGTCTTATTTTTTCCACAATCGAAATTATTATGATTTTGCAAACAATATATTCGAAATTAAAACAGTAGAACCTCGATTATCCGTCCCACTTTTATCCGGAACTCTCTGTTAACCGAACGTCGCTAGGTCAACCTCAAAAAATTTCTTCCCTAAAGTTATTTTCAATTGTTCAGAAATGACTTATGACTTATGACTTCTTTGGTGGGGGGCAAGTTCGCCGAACACTGCGACCTTAGGTCTATTGTATTCAACCCCAGAAATGATACAGTCACAAGAGACACACAAAGAAAGAGACGACACAAACACTTAGACAAATAACAACATTTATTGACGGACACAAACATCCATGCCTGACCGGGATTCGAACCCGACCTCAGCAGCTCCAAAGGCTAGAATCCTAACGAGTGTGCCACCGAGGCGGCAATTGTTCAGAAAAGAAACCAGTTTCAAAAATAGACTGCTATTCTAAAGTAAGGAATCTCCGGAGATTTTGAAATCGGAATTTTCCACTGATTCTGAAATCGGAATTTTCCAGTGACTCTGAAATAGGAATTTTCCAGTGATTCTGAAATAGGAATTTTCCAGTGATTCTGAAATAGGAATTTTCCAGTGATTCTAAAATAGGAATTTTCCAGCGATTCTGAAATAGGAATTTTCCAGCGATTCTGAAATAGGAATTTTCCAGCGATTCTGAAATAGGAATTTTCCAGTGATTCTGAAATAGGAATTTCCCAGTGATTCTGAAATGGGAATCCTGTACCGATTCTCAAATTAGGAAATTATGGGGGTTCATGAACTCTGTGAACTGCAGTGATTTTAAGGTATAAAATCTTCAGCAACTAAAAACGTAAAAGCAAAGTTCTGCCAACCTTAAATTTTTAGGAGAAACTACAGGAATCTCCCAAAGTCGTGTGTCTCCCCATCTTTACTGCAAATGAAAAATAAGCACTTCTACTAGTGCTCCGATCACAAATTAAAAATAATGTTTTAGACCTTTCTTTTTGCCAGGAAGTCTCAGAAATAATACTAAAATTCAATGTTTATCAAAACAAAACTAGCACGGATTTCGGAAGTTGGCACATACGAAATTCGTGAACTTTCGGCGCTCCCCTGAACCATTAATTTTATTATTTAACAAAAATTCTTTATTAACCGGAATTTTTAATTATCCAACCTACCTCCGGTCCCACTTACAATAGATAATCGATGTTCGAATGTAATTGAAAATTGTTTGAAATTTATGATTTCAATAAAGAATAATGAAGGAAATATTTTTAGAAACGATACAATTTGTGTATTTGAAGAAGGGTTTATGAATAAAAAACTTTACTAAGCCAAACTCAGGTAAATTTTTATGGAGGCGACCATCTAGACAAATTTTGTTTCGTCAACCCAACTAGGATAGATTACTATCAAATATGGATGGAAATTTTTCCCCAATACAGTTCTCCACACATGAATGACTTTTAGTAAACTTAACCCGATTATTATTTTTATATAAACTTCGTTCAACTTAAAATATGACAGATTCTATATGGGTGGATAAATATAAGCAGTTTATAAGGAGTAAAGTTTTAATATATCTCTATGATTTCTCTTTTGATGAAGTTAGTGCATTTATGTAATTTATAGTAAAAACAGTTTCTGAATAAAATAATGTATTTCTAACATATTTAAAATTACTGTAGTTTAATGCTGTATTTGCACCTGGCATTTAAAAACAGAACTGTTTTTGTAGGTAGGTTTATGCAACAATATTTATAGTAACTTTACACAGAAAAAAAAATCTGTTAGCTGGAAAAAAAAGAATATTTATAATGTTTTCTTACTAAAATTTTCTATTTTCTAAGACTCCAGAAATTAACTGCAAAGTTATACTTCGTTTTGTAAAAAAAACCCTAAGCCACATTTCATCTATAAACTGATTACATTTGTAATCATTTATACATTTCTGTTACGAGCAGATTTTTTTCTTTTGATGATGGAAAGAGAAAAATTGAAGTATCAATCTTCACATGTAAATGGTGTAGTGTTCAGATAGTGCCAGCTCTTATTTCGCTTATTTCTGTTTGTAATGAGAGAATTCCGTCAAAACAGTTTTACTTTAAATTTCCATTTTTAAAATTCAGGTGAAAAAAAAAAACCTTCTTTGCACATGAATCTGTCCGCATAAGCACTGTTTGGCTACGATAGCGAGTCATCGACTAAACTGATGCAAGGAAACCGGTTTCTTACTTGGTTCTTCTCTCGCGGCAACCCTAATTCACGCGAGCCACGATCCCCACGTTTGTGCCGCAAGAGAAAAGTCAAAGCAGAGTACGAGAAGAGGAGTTCCTTCCCCTGGTCTCTTCATATAAAATATAAGAAAATGAAATTATTGTGATGGGATCGGATAACCGAAGTAGAGATTTGTTTATTTTCTACACGTTTTCTAAGGTGCTGATTTTAAAAAAAAAAAGGCTTTTGAACATTGTTCTGAGACTGCGGTCTCCCTGGTCCCCCCCCCTCGTGAAGTCACTCTACAGGTCGAACTTCAAATTTGGTACGCAAGTTTCCTAACTTGTAGAACGTCAATAGAGATTTTCTAGAAAATCACGCTTGCGCAAATAGTAGTTGCCATATAACTTTTTAGACTTAAAATTATTGAAATTACTTGAAATCTTAAACGTTTCTTCAGAAAAAAAGAATTTTTTAGTTTATCTGTGCATACTTTATACGAAAAAATGTAAACTTTTTTTTAAAATCCATAAAAGCACACATAATATTAATGAAAATCGCTAAAGACATCATAAGTTTCGAAAACAGGGATTTATATTGGGGGAGTACTTATCCCAAATCCTTTCTCTAGAAATTAAACAAATTACAATATCCAACATACTAACATATTATTTCTGATACAATTAAATCAATTAATCAAACAAAGCCAAATGTCATTGAAATTTTGAATTCAAAATCGAGGAGTTCGAAAGAATTGATCACACTTATATTGAGACTAGAAATTAGTAATTAAGTAACAGTACATCGTTCAATTCTACAAAATTGCAAGGTCAATTACCAAAAGCGCAAGCAGAAGATATTTAATTGTAGGACCCACAACGATTTTGTAAAACAACGCAATTAAATGAATAGAAATGTATCCGTGGTATTACGACGGATGAGAAGTTCAAACTAATTGCAGATACATATAACATATGGTTGCTTTTGTTGATATCGTTCTTTAATATCAAATATTCTTTAATTTTATTTGGAATACGAGGAAAATTATTATTTCACGTATTAAAGGCATTGAAGGAATTGAAAATTTACTTGAGCTGTTAATAATCAGTGATGAAATTTTGTAAACCTAAAGCTTCTCTCTCTGTAAAATATTAGTTTTAAAAATATTGCAATGAAATTTTAGATTCCAAAATGTTTGTATTTACCATTCCATGTTAGTATGGAATTCAAAGTAAACTGAAAAAAATACACAATACTTATTAGAATTTAAAAGGACGAATAGCGTTTAATGACAATTTCAAATTTACAAATTAAGTTTTAACGTTTTAAAGATATGTGAATACAAAAAAAAGCAATAAAACCAATAAAAGTACTTATTTAAAGTTTACAATATGAAAACTAATATGCAAAATAACAATTGTCAAAAAGTACCCAAAATCGCTATAAAAGACTTGAAGATACATAGAAAAGAAGAGAACCACTGTTAGAAGGGAGGATTTACCAATTTTGTGGTTAAACCATAATTTTGATACACCGCAAAAGTGGTAAATAAACGCCCCAAATATGGTGGTGGCATCTCAGTAAAGAGTGTATTTTTATTTTTACACCGTTAAAGTTCCATAATAAATAGCTATTGAAAAAGGTTAATACTATTCAAGTGTCACAAAAACTTAAAAAAATATTTTTTCGGACATTAGAAATAATATTTGTTATATATTCCAAACATCATGATAACATTTAAGATATCTTTTAATTTTTAAATTTTTCGATCTTGAAATTGCATATCTTTAAGCTTAACCAAGTAATAAATTTAATATTAATATTTGAACTCCTCTCCAATATATTTTATGCTAGTATGTGTGTGAACTACACGCACGATTTCGTGTTCAATCGCACACTTTTTTTTTGCGCTGGTTAATTTTATAAATTGATAATATTTTAATGACACTAAGTAAATTATTTACCTACAATATTTATCTTGGATGACAAGCACTTAAAATTTTCATTAAATTTCTCAATCACTTACAAAATAAAAATTTAAAAAAAGGTTTGTCGATTCGTTTTGAGATAAATTTGTTTGCATTTAAAAAAATAAAAAAACAGCTTCAAAATTTTAGAAACTACACTCTTAAAACAAAAGAGCGATTTTAACTCAGTCTGAGTAAATATTCACTCCTTTCCAGTGTTAAAAATACACTTCTCCTACAGGAGTGGATTTCACTCTTGTTTTAAGAGTGTATGTTAATTTGAAATCTCGAAAAGTATCTCAAATAAATAAAAAAAATTTAACAAAGCATCTTCGAATAAAAGTGTTGAGTTGACTTCAGAAGTTGACTGGAAAATCTCAATATGTATCAACCGCATCAAACCATTGCAGGGATAAAAAAAAATCGAAATACAACGTTCTGTTTTCACGAGGATTTAGAACATTTATTTATTTTTGAGGTATCCGTGTGTGATTTTGACATTGTTGCAGTCCGGCATGAGGAGTCATCATTATTCGATACAAGAGTCCAAATGAGAGAGATAATGCAATATTTCTATATTTAAAAAGCTTGACTAGGGAACCACAATAAATGAAATTTGAATTTGCCCATTATAAAAAATAATTATAGCAGAACCATATTAAACCTTCAGACACTCGATGTCAAAAAATTTTAAGTTTTTAAGAGATTTGAGGTCACTTAGTTTTGTTGAGGAACCCGTGTATGGTTTTGGCGTCGGCGTCGTTGCAGTCCGGCATGAGGAGCAATCTTTATCAGATGCAAGGGTCCAAATAAAAGACAATGCAATACATTTCTTTAAAAATTTGAAAAGCTTGACTAGAGAACAACAACAAATAATATAAGCCTTTAGAAATTACACAAAAACAATAAAAAAAACAACATTAAACATTTAGATACTGAGCGTCCGTTAACCCTTTCAGTCCCAGTGATGCCATTTAGCATCATCATGTTTCTGATCATAGTTAAAAAAAATAATATGACTATCTATTGGGATTTATAAAAATATTTTCTAATTGAAAAAAGTTTGAAGAATCGCATGATGTGCCTTTTGATATCATAAATGGCTGTAGAAGATCATAAAAAAACCTCTAAAATGATGATGCCAAATTGTCATTGTGACTGAAAGGGTTAAGAACTGTTGAGTTTAGTAATTAGATAACTCATTTTCTTAATGAGGAACCCGAGAATAGTCTTGACGTTATTGCAGTCCGGCAAGAGGAGTCTTATTTACTTTAAGCAAATGAAAGGTAAGACAATATTTCTTTACAAATTTTAAAATCTTGAATAGAAAACACAATAAATAATATGCCATTACACAAAAAAATAATGATAATAATAGAACAATATTAAGCATTACCACACTCGACTCCGTTAGATAATTTTTAAGAGGTTTTAGTTCACTCTTTTTATTGAGGAACCCGTGCATAGTCTTGAATGTCTAATTTTATTTCTTTCTTACTATTTTGAAAAGATTGACTGAAAAATCAAAATAAATTAAATTAGCCTAGCCATTACAAAAATTAAACTTATAGGAACTCGACGGCTGTTAAAATTTTTTGAGTTTTTATAAGGTTTTTAGGTCACTAATTTTTGTTGAGCGAAACCGTGTATGGTCTTGACGTAGTTGAAGTCCAGTATGAGGAGACCCCTGTACTTAACGCAAGAGTAAAAATAAAAATAAAAAACAATGTAATATTTCTTTAAACATTAGACTAGAAAAACAACAATAAATAAAATTAGCCATTACAAAAGATAATTTAAAAAAAAAAACAATATTAAACAATTGGACACTCAATGGCCTTTAAAAGAGTTTTTTTAGAAGGTTTCACTCATTTTTGTTGAGGAACCCGTGTATGGTTTTGACGTCATTACAGTCCGGCATAAGGAGTCCTCTGTACTTGATGCAGGACTCTGCGCATTTAGGTCCGTTGAAGTAAGACCCAAATGTGAGCTTGCACTGGGCGCAGTTCTTGAGGCAGACGTTTGTGGGGTTCAGGCCGAGGTTGGCATCAAACACGGCAAGCAGTACCAAAATGCAGAGGAGATGTTTCAGAAATACCATCCTTATTCCTGAAGGAAGTAAAAGAATAGACGTTTTAATCGTCGATACAGACGTATAAACCCGTCACCTGAATGTCAGGTTTTCCAGCAACACAAACTTTTGAGATTTTATAATGAAATGAAACTTTAAAATTTGAAGTACGGAGGAGTTATTTATAATTAGGTGCTGTAGAAATATAATTAAAAAACTTAAAGAATTTTTTTATTTAAAATTAAATGTCTTGTAGAGAAAACAAGCTTACGTTACAGTCAATTTGCTTATCCTTTAGAGAGTTAAAAAAATGTATCACCAAAGGAAATGGTTGAGTTGGAAAAGGCCAATAAATAAACTGGGAAGAACTCCCCCGACTTTCGGCGATTTACCCCTGCCATGAGCATAAACGAGATTTGAGTGCAAAATATGAATATTTTGGATAATTTTCATAAAATATTCTTCTTTTATCTTCCATATTACTTTAATAACTTAAAAAGTTGAATGCATATAATCGCTTTGTCTCTGTTCTTCCATCTATTATCAACTTTCACAGCCGAAACTTCAAATGTCACATACGAGTGTTAATTAAATTTGATAGTGATTATAGAGGCTATTTAATTTTCATTCGAAAAAGTGGGATACAAGTTGTTAAAAATTTATAAACTTAATTAGCAACAAACCCTTTCCATCCACTTCGTCCTTGACGTCGCAACGCAGAAGAGTTTTAGTTAAAGATATATTTAAAATGAATAAAAAGAAATTAAGGCTATCATGAATTAAATAACAAAACAAAAAAATGTAGTACATTATATAATTGATTAAATTTTAGAAAGGAGAAATAAAAGGAAGAAGAAGGTCAAATAAAACGTTTATTTCACAAAAATATGTAAGTATCCTTATGTTTATATACATGCAAATGATATCTAAATTTAGCTGGAAACAATATAAGACAACCAACTACATTTCTTTAAATAATTTCATCAACATTTTATTTTTACATATAATTCTGATTCATTATACTTATCGAGAAATCATATCATCATTGTACTTACCTTCTATATATTTAAGAGAAGTCGTCAAAATAGGTTATGAACCTTTCACAATGTAATGACTGACTGAAAATGTTTTCCAAATCAATTCAGCGACATTTATATAAAGGGCCTTAACAGTTGGACGCTGCATAACGCGACGTATGGGGTCCTAGATTGAAATTCGCTTTGCCTTGTTATCCAAAACCTCTTTTGAAAATTCGTATTGAAATATAAAATAACTCAATAGATCTGAGAGGTTATTATGTAGAGGTAGAGATATACTTTCATGTTTTTATTCGTAGGGGTAAGTGGTGTACCTTGGACGTATGTGTACCTCGAACCTATGCTGATTCTAGCTCGATTAGCTTAGATATTGAAACAACACCACATGCAGCTAAAGTATTTTCTACCAGGGATCTCAGTGAAGTTCTATCTGTTTGTTTAAAAGGTCAATTTATTAAAGAGGTTTCGAAAAACTAAATTCACAGTTCAAAAGTAAATTTTTGTCAGATTCTTTAGTGTAATTTTTTACTCAAACATGTAGCGTTTATTCAGAAACGATGGTTATGCAATATAAAGCAAAGTTTTAGGTATAAAACAGTGTGCTTGAAATTAAGTTATGTCTAACCTTAACTTGGTGATTAACTATTTTGTTTTTAATATCCATGTGGTGTACCTCGAACCTAATACAAGTGGTGTACCTTGGACTGGTCCAAGGTACACTACTATAGGTCTTATGTGCTTCAGATTGTTGAAAACCCTTTTTAAAATTCAAGTAAATTCTTTCCTTTGAAAAATTAAGTATTTTAAGCTATTAATATGCA
The DNA here is from genome assembly GCA_023701765.1 of Hylyphantes graminicola. NCBI lineage: Eukaryota > Metazoa > Arthropoda > Arachnida > Araneae > Linyphiidae > Hylyphantes > Hylyphantes graminicola. The sequence goes on from CM043121.1 coordinate 25,442,352, forward strand.
ACCCTGATTTGTAAAATCTAGAAAAATGGAAATTTGTAAGAAATTTTGATATGATGTGATAAAGAATTTTTTTTGTAGTTAATTATTTAGATTTATGGAAGCCTATAAAATTTAAACCATATTGATATAATATAGAAAATAATTATTGCATGCGCAACTAAAAAGATATTTTTTATAATAAATATCTAAGCAGAACATCCTTTTTACGTTTAGGCCTAGTTGAATAAACATAGGGGGAAATATTTGAGTTGTTTTTTTTTTTCAAATTTAAGACAGAAAGATAGCCAAATGTTTTTCTATGGCATGAAATAACAGTTTAATTTTATGCTGCATTTTAACGGATACACCCGAGAAAGATTGCATTGCAGCTGAAAAAGCCAAAAGGGCACTAAAAAAAACTAAGGCAATAAAACCCCTTACTGAGCCAATTGACCTAACATAACCAATTACTACAATCTTGGCTAGAAATAAGAGTAGGTTGTAAAATGTATTTTTGAATTTTATGTGGCTAATAAATATTGGTTTTCGGACTGTAAATCGAGTTTCTCTACCTGTTAATAATTGGTCCAAGGTACACTACCGGTTGGACCAAGGTACACCGCCGGTGGTGTACCTTGGTCCTAATTACAATTTTTTGTATTTATTTTTTTAATAGTTGAAATCATTTAAATAAAATGTTAAAATAAATATATGTTGTATATAACAACATAAAGTATTCAGTAAAAATATTTTTATTCACTTTTTGCAAGTAATTAAGAAAATAAAAATTGAAAAGTCAAAATAGGTCCAAGGTAACCCACCTTCCCCTATTGTGACTTGACATATCTCATTTTGAAATTGAATAGAGCACATTGATTGAATAGGATAAATATTTCTCAGTCATAAAAAGAAATTTCTTACCTTCGAAAATAATAGAATTTTATTTAAAATTTCAGGTATCTTTGTATCAACTTTAGTTTTTTTTTTTTGACAATCAGTTGGCAATAAAATTATTGGAAGAAACCTTTTTGTCACTTAAGGGGGTTAGATACAAAAAACTCTAAAAAAAAACCCACATATTTTTTAAAAAATAATATTCAAACCTTCCTTAAAATTTTACAGAAAACGATTTTGAGAAATTCTCATTACTTCTTTAGTAATGAATTTTTGAAAGGGATACGGCAATCAATTTTTCATCCTGATCTTCCATGATCCAAAACTAAAAAGCTCATATCTCTGTTCGTTGTTTTTGTATTTTGAGAACATTAAAAATGCTAAGGCCTTTTTAATATTATACTTAGGGTAAAAACAATTGTGTTTTTGTTATTATAAATATATACTAAATAGATGTATGCAGTCCGATAATTATTTTTTTCAACCACAATTTTATAAATGACCTTTAAAGTTGAAAATTCACATTTTCATGCTTTTTTCCGTCAAATTTTGCATTTTTTTTTAGAAATTGTTCACTTAAATTTAAATCTGAATGAATACGTTTCTTTAAACATTATCAAAGATGGTATATTCAATTTTTTTTAAAAAATAAGCAAAAGAAAAAATACTAGTAGGGATTTTAAAAATCAACAAAAATTTTAATTAATGACAAAATTAGTAAGAATTTTTAAATAATGAATTGTTGTTAATTTGTGTGCTTAACAAGTGGAAAAAAAATTGAAGAATCTATGTGAAATTAAAGAAAAAGTTTTCAAGGGTACCAGACCCCCAAGTAGAATATGCGATTCATGTTCATCATTGTGCATTATAGGAGTTTGCTATGCAAACATATTATACCCTTTTATAGGTATACACATACTTACCATTTAGCATAATTCTCTAGACTAAGTAAACAAAATATTATATAAAACTGTAAACATTTAATGATTTTCAGTACAAATAGTATCTTTTTTTCAGCTAAGTTTCCTTTTTTATTCATTCGAAATAATAATAAAAAATTAACCGTCCAAATTTAAAAAACTTTTTTTTTCTTAGAAAGGTATCAGAGACCTAATCTTTTATACTTTTTGTCTGTCAGTCTATGCGTTTTGCCATCCACCTGCCCCTCTTGTCAATGTCTGTTTAAAGTTGCGCTCTAGCCTTCCGAATTAAAAATTTTTTTTGTATGTTAGAATGCAATGGCACCAGATCCCTACATTTTATACTTTTTTCCGTCTCCATCTGTCAAAATAAACTTACTATTAAAAATTATCAATGAGCATTAATAGTAATAATAAAGTAGATTATTTTAGTTCCTTAAGAATTTTTTGCATTATCGCACCGCCATATTTTTAACTGTAGTAAGAAATATTTTGTGTAATAAACAAGTAGGTTTGTAACAGATATGTCACTCAGCCCGCTTCCACACAACATTTGTGATCAACAGGAAAAAAGGCTACAAACACAGTATTAATTCTATATCAAACATTTGCACGCTAAATATGGCTAGTTTCATTTATTTCATTTCGAAAATTCAATAATTGTTTCGTATTGTTTGCTAAATTATTTCATATTTCAAAGAATAAATCTATGTAATATGTATTTATCGTTTCTAAACAGAACCAAAAAATTTCATGTTAACATACAATCAAGTATTCTCTTAGTTAAATAGTATATTTGACGTCATTTCAAACTGATTGATGTCGCAAAAATAAATTTATTTTAGTTTATAATTTAAAAGAAATAAAGTTTCTCGAGCGATTGTTCGATTTGCAAAGGTGATTTAATTCTAATAAAAATGGTTTCCTGTGCTTTTTAAATGTCATTGAATTTTGCAGGTTTTTTTTTTAATTTAAGTACTTCGAATTCGATTTTTAGATTTTCGATTTCTTCTAATTTCAATGTGCTGCATTTTTTGACGTATCACACTTACCTGAAGCATTCGTAGTTTTAGGCTCAGTGGGTGACAGACAGGTGGACAGAACGATTATAATACCTTCTACTTTTTACTTTATAAACGTAGTGTGGAAGCTAAAATAAGATTCCTCATTTGTGAACAAACCTATCCTGAAATTATATTTTTCGTCCCTCTGTTCCCTATGGCTCGCCAACCCTCAACTAGTTCCCAATTTCAGAAAAAATTCCTGAAATGAAATTTTTTTATTGCCATAAAATTTAGCATTGCATTAAAAATGAATTGATCTTAGTAGGTGATAATTGTTTTAAATTAACATTCGGCCATAAGTAGTTACAAACTTTGTGCTTATAAAGTGTAAATCTTTGGAATATTAAAACTGAAGTCGAAAGCTCAATAGAAACTGAGATCATAGTTTGTGATGTTGCCTGAATCAGATTTTTCAATAAATATTTGTTGAAATTTTTTAACAATTTGATTGTACAATTACTTAGAATAGATGTTAGTCTTTATAACTAATTAAACTATATTTTTGATACTCTTTTTCTTTAGGCCATTTTACATGCATATTCAAAAAGGTTCTACTCTAACATAATGTAAGGAACCCCTATAAGGGAGCATCCATAAATTATGCAATGCGATTTTGATGATTTTTTAACCCCTCCCCCTAAACAAGTCACATAATTTATTAACGCCCCCTAAAATAAAAAAAATATTACATTCCAATAGAATGACAGGCTTTATATGCAAGCTATAATTTAATTTTATACACATTTTTTTGTACAAAGATCTGGCCTACTTTCCTATTGAACATTTATTAAGTTTTACATTTATTAAGTTTTACATTTCGTTCTTACATTTTGGGTCAAAAAATTAAAGTGTAGAAAATTACTTTCTTATGGGTCCACTCATTTTAAGACAATTTAAAAAAATTGAGAAAAGGTTAAATAACAACACACTTCAAGATTATGATGGATTTTAATGATGTGTATATAACAAAACAATTTATATTACATATTTCATAATAAAATATAAAATTTCTTATTTGAACTAGGCTGAAGAATTTATTGTTAATAATCCCAGCATGCCTTGTACTGATTTCATTTGGGTGTCATCACATTCCTCTTGGTCCTAAAATAACAACAAAAATAATACGATTTATCTAAATTTAAATGAAAATTATTTTAAAAATAATTTATGGTGTTTTTTTATAACTAAATTGTAAATACAGGAAAGGAAATATAGCTTGAGTTCGAAAAATATTTTAAAAAAAAAAAGTTAGAAAAACAGTTTTAGGCTTTTTAAAAGCTGGTACATTGAAAACTCCACAACCGACCACCTCCATTAAACGACCACCTCTACTTACGACCGATTTTTCAAGGCACCGATTTTCTCCCCTATGTGTTCAATGTTAAAAACCACTCTGGAGAGACCAGATTTCACTCACCAAATGACCAGTTTTAAGTCGGATTTCATGAAAAAATATATTTTTCTAACACAACTTTTTTCTATTTAGAAAAAAATCAAAAAAAGAGGTAATTTCAGAAAAATAAAAAATAAAAATTTAACTGTCAGAAATTTCTTCTTACTTTAAAAAGGTTTAATTAGTTCACACTAGTTTGTTAAAATAAGTAGTATTGTATTTTTTTTTACATTACAGTTTATTCAAAAGTAAGTTATTATAATTTTGTGTAAATTATTTGCGAATTAATAATTAAACTTAATGATAATAGTCTTTTGTAATTATGTAATGGTTAATAATACGTTGTAAAATGATATTTCAACTTTCTAGCTAATTCAATTTTCGTACTCTGGGAGCGACCAACCTCCATTTACAACCGATTTATTAGGGAACAGGCGGGTGGTCGCTCTTAGAGGTTTCACTGTATAAGTATAATATTGTGATGCAAATGTTTAATAACGTTACTGCATAACCAAGATATACAGGCTCATTCCATTCGTGACAGACATGACATAAGACAACTTTCTTGGCTCTTAAAAAGTACTAGACGTTAATTGACTGTTAAAAAATTACCATGAGGTGATGCAAATAAAGGTCTTGATTATAAAAAACCCTGAAATTTTCATTCAAGTGAAAATACTTAAAATTAATTAGGTTAAAACATGCTGTGACTGACATGACAAAATTGAGACACAGATTTTGAGTGACCTTATATTATTACCATTTGCTCTTAACTGGTATGCATTTCAAGTCTAGATTTTTTTTGGAATCAATGTAAGTTTCTAATGTGCCAACCAGAAAGAAAAATTAAGAAATTTATAAACAGTAAAATATTATAAATATTTATTAGCGTGACTGGCATGACAAATGTGACAGACATGACAAACTTTTGATGTTCTATATTTAACTAAAATTTTAAATTTAATGTTCGAATTTTTTACGAACTGTTTATTTGAAGGTATAAAAAGAGAAAATAAAGTGTCAAGAATTTTTGTCGAGAAGATTTTGTTTAAAATAAAAAAAGTTTAAATTTAAAAAATGATGTCCATGGCCCATTTTCATGGAATCAACCTACAATGAAAATTATTTTACCTCATACTTTGCACTGATTTTCAGTGCAGCCCATGCAGCAAATTTGATATTCTCCCTTTTCTTCAGAGCTGAGCTTCTGGGAGAAGATGCAACATTAGTAGCAGCCTGTAAAACAAGGAGGCAATTACTTGAATAGATTTTCTAATAACAGAAAAAAAATAAGTCAAATTCACAAATTTATGTTATCAGTATATAAATATTCAAGAGGCCCATATTTTTTAAAGAATATTTTTTCAATTACTTAATCATGAAAGGTCAATTTGTTTTAGTTATGAAATGTCAAATACATCACAATTCAAATCTTCTAGTAAAACAGATCCATTAAAAAAAAACTCCTCACTCAAAAATTGTGAATGTTCTTTAACAAAATTAGATAACTTGAATTTTCTACAAAATTTTAAAAACTTTTCTTTCTTTAATTTTTTTTAATTAAATCTAATTTAAATCTACTCCAGGTAATAGTAAAAATTTTAATTTATATTTTTTAATTGATTCTTCTATTACCAATGAATAACTATACATTAAATTTAAATAAAAATAATTAATTTTCAACATAATTACTACTTTGAATTGTTATTAAATTGATAATATATTCAATTCAATTTAAAAAAGGATACAGTTTTTCCTGAAGATGCAACTTAATTTAAAAACTAATAACTGTACACTAATCCAATAAACAAACTTAATAATCAATATATAATGTAACATACCAGAAAAAAACCATACAAAGATCGCATGTTGCGGGGATTTAGTTTGATCGATTGTGCAAAATAAGCTCTTGCTATTTCCATGTTTTCTAAGCCACCAATTGTATACTGAATCTGAAAAGAACACAATAAGAAATAACATAATTGACAAAATATTCCAATTTAAATATTGAATAGCAATCTTACATGGGGTAAAATGAAACATTCTTTTTACTGATGTATACAAATTGAACTTTTATTGAGGTATTTGTTTCACACATAATTAAGCTCTAAGAATTTAAATAAGGTCAAGTTATTAAATAAGTCCAATATTTTAACTCTCCCAGAGGTAAAAAACAAAACAATTCTTATTTTGCAAAGTTCGTACGTAATGAAAGGTTCAGTAATTGAAAGTGACATTAAATGCACGATGCAAAGAAAGTTAAATCATACAATTTTTCTTTAATTATGTTCTTTAACTGGTAAATCGATTTCATTAACAGAATACAAGTATGTTGGTTACAGAATCTGTCACTTGAACCGCTTCACACAACATTTAGCTCACAGGAAACACTATTTATACACATTTGAAAGAAATTCCCCAAACAGGGACTTCTAATTCAAAATTTTAAATGCCAAAATTAACTATTTTCATTAATATTCTTTCACAAATTAAAAATAACTTTTTTTTGCTAATTTGTTTGAAATTTATAGAATAATGATGCATTTTTTTCATTAATAAATATCTTTTAGTCGCCACAACTCAATTTACAGTTTGAAAAATATATAATTAGTAAAATTGATACTTTAAAAATAAAAGCAAAACTTTGCATATACATCTGTCTTCATACATATATAATGAACCATCAAAAGAACTCTATTGTGATATTACAACAATCCAGACCGAATTATATCACATAAATATTCTTTCAAAGGTTTTATTTTAAATTAAGTTTCTTGTACTTTTGCCAAAATGGCAACAGTGAAAATATTGAATGAAACTGGAATTTGCATGTTGTAGATTTAAATTTTATATAAATTTAAATATTTTTATATGTTATATAAATTTTGAATATACTTCTAATTAATTTTTTAAAGACATTTGGGATGTAACAGAGCCAGATTTTTTTATTTATAATGACGTATACCACTTGTTTGTGCGACATTTGGTTCGTTCTGTGAAAGTGGGTGACAGACGGACTGAACGACTATAAAACCTTCTACTTTTATGTTATAAACATAGTGGGGAAGCTAAAATGCAAAGCACTCTAATTTTTTACTTTCACACATGCATGCATGCCTATGTTATCATACCTCAGCATATCTCTGGTGGTAGAGATGATTATGGGGATTGTAAAGAATGAGCTCTTCATAGCAGAATGCAGCCTTGTTGTAGTCTTGCTCAGAAAGGTACAGGTCTGACAGTTCCATCCAGGCCTCATGATCACTCATAAATCTAAATAAAAGAAAATTATAGCATAAGCTTCTAAGTTATTTTGAATTTAGGTTAAAAATTATACTTAAACTGGAATTCAATCACATTTTACCCCGCTTTCCGGGAGACAAGAAAAAAAAAGCGATATAACCGAATGTGCGACATAACAAGCGCTTTAATAAATTGTGTACTTTTGATGTATTTATGCTTAAAACTAAGTTTTAAAACCAAAGCACAGTATGTATTTGAAAGATGAAACTAAATGAAATCTCTAAAAAAAGAAGCAAAAATTCAGAAAGGACTTATTACTAATTATTATAATCATTACACATTATTGCACAGGTATATTATAATATTTCACTAATTTTCTTAAAAAAAATCATCTAAAGTTAGCTGCTTTAATTTTCCCTGTAAAATCTGCTTCCCGGCAAATATCAATGAACGACAGTTTATTAACTGCATCTCACCAATATTAGACGAATTTATCCACCAATATTAGGATCAATTTTAAGGAAAGTACACATTTAAAAAAAAAACACAGGGGAAAAAATTGGGAGACATGATACAAGGCGCGATATATCAGAATGTGCAATGTGTACAGCATATCATGACAGTTTGTAAAACTTGAGATGTGATTACTAAGACATCTAATTAACAACTTTTAATTTTGTTATCTCATTATAAATACACTCAATACCCATTATAAATATGCAACAATATCATTGCTTAAAACACAAATAGAAGGAAACTGAAAAATTAAAACATTACAAGAGAGCAATTTGAACACAATTATTGCTGGATGTTTTAAAATTGTCCAAGTTACAAAATAATTATGATTTTTAAAAAGAATAATATACAATGTATTGCATACAGAATTACCGCTAAAAATTAAAGTTAAACACTTATGACATAGATTAACTTCACTCCAGAAACTAAATTTTAGACACACTTAAATTTTTTTCTTTGTTAAAGTACATTATGTGAGATTTTAAATTAGTAAAACTACAGAGACTTCTAATGTCATTCCAAAACAAATATTTGATATTGATTTAAAATAACTAATCAATGCTTATAGAGCAATAACATAATCACACTTAAAAGGTATTCAAATAGAGAGTTATTGTCATGCCTGAAATATGCAGGCACTAAATTATAAAAATATAAAATTATTTTTACTTTTTTAAATAATCTGTTAGTTCTTTAACAGCTTCAGGAATTTTATTTTGGGCTTTTAGAACTGAGACTTTTCTCTTGTATATAACTGAGTTTGACTCGTCGTGTTGTAGTATAGAATCATACAGTGTCAATGCATCATCATATCTAGAAAATGAAACATAAAAAATAAGTTAACAATAATGGTAAAATAACCTTTGAAAAATGGATTAATATAGTGAAACAAAATAAAGAAAAATGGATTAACACTATTTTCAAAACACAAAATAATTGACAGCTTCAAGAATTGCTTGTTAAGCACTATACTACAGAAGACGCCGCTTAATGTGATCACGGTTAATGTTATCAATCGTTTAATGGAATCCAAATCGCTTAGTCCCGTCCGCTTATATCAAAGTACATTGAAAAATCATCGGTTATTGTAATCAAATGTTCGTTTATTGTTATCAGTTTATATGTAAATTTTATTTTCCTGGAATCAATAAAAGCAAGAAGGATTTTTTTGTGTTTAAAGTGTTTCCTGAAACTTACCAAAAGTGGGGGTATTTTGTCATTTTCGATCAAGCATTGTAAAATTCCGTAGCACTGTGCGAATACGACACACGAAACACAATGAGAGCCACCTGCCTACCCAAGGTAGGGCCATTATGTCAGTAGACTTGGCGTTGGGAATGAATGACTTTTCTAAACTGCATATGCATTAATGGTTTTTTTTAAAAATTGTCTAAAAGTACAATCCCTATATCTGGCAATTTTGTGCGGATTTTGAAGCATGGATGGAGATCGACGAGAAGGTTGCGACTTCTACTTCTTTAATTGATGAGGACATTTGCGAAGCCGTATGTGTCAAGTATGATCAAGCTTCGTCACAAGATTCTGTTGCCGCCAAAATGATTATGAGCGTTTCGTAAATGACTTGCTTCGAAAGAATGCTAAACAATCGAAAATTTATGATTTCTTTTTAAGTTGATAATTAACCTTTTGTATTTTGTATTGTTTTCTGCAGTTCATCATTAAATATGTAAGTATACTAACTAGTATTTTTTTCTTTAGTGTGCATTAATTTCTATTAAATACTATAGAGTTTTACAGCAACAAATCCTAATTTAAAATTAATTTGTATTTTAATACGTATGCAAAAAAAATATTTTTTGGTTAAAACTTTTTTTTCGTGTATTGTAATCAATCGGTTATTGTTATCAAATCATGTTCGCCCCGATGTGATCACATTAAGCGGCGTCTACTGTATCAACATCTCAGAAATTATTAGTTATTTCTGAAAGTATTCTGTAGGCAGAAAGCCAAAGAGTCTAATTTACCAAAGCATTGATTGAGCAAATATATGTTTTGAAGGAAAGGGTCGTATATAAGGATCATTATAGTAAGAAATCTGCAAAAATATCACAGGCAAATTAAAAATCAATTTGTGAGTGTTAATTGAAATTAATATGGCACTTACACACATCTTGTTTTACCAAAAAGAACATTGTTTTTTCAACACAAAAAAATGCTTTTAAATTTAAAATAATTAGGGAAACAATATTTTTCAAACCAATAAACATTAACAATAAAGCACCCAAAACAGCAATACCTTTCAAGAGCTTCAAGCTCCATTGCTCTCAGTTTGCGCACTCTGAGACTACCAGGGAACTGTTTGTCTAATGCTTCCAAACATTCCTGGAAACAGATAAAACAAATATATTATGTGTGTCATATGTTAATTTCTTTAAATCAATTGAAGTAGGACTAGGAAGCTACGTCATGTATAACCTCCTAGTTCCAAAGTTATATGTAAAAAAAATGGAATTTCATCAAGTTATTCAAGTTCATCTTTGCCATATTGTGACAATAGGTCAAAAAGAGTGCCTGCAGTAAAAAAAATAATAATTTAATCATACTAATAAACAGCTCACTAGATTTTGATGATTGTTTTTAAAAAATTAGTATTTTTTGAGAAGTGGAATATGTTAAGAGTGCCCAATATGTTATAATTAGAGTGGTTATAACAATAATTTAATTTTGAGCCACAAGTAAAGAGGAAAGTTTGGTTGGTTTTAGAATGATCATTAATAAGCAAATATTCCATTTTTTTAGGAGGTATAATTCCAATAATTAGTAAGTTTTAACTTATTTCAAAAACTGAAGTATTGTTTACTAAATTTATAAATAAATTTAAGGTAATTAACTTAATTACAAATTAATAATTATTTACTAAGCATTTTAATTTGTTCATAATTATAAATTAATATAATTAGGGATTAATAATTAGTACGACTGTATTAAATTAAAAATATAAAAAATATAAATTGACGAGGCTTAAAATCTAATTTAAGAGGGTGCCAAAATGTCGCCATCAATTTTTTCGAAATTCCTTGCAAAATCTACATTTAAAAACATTAATTGTTTGAAAAAGATGTTTACATAACGAACATACGCATGGGATCTCTTTCAGGAGAGAAACGGTTAAATTTCTATCAAGTTCAAAATGTAATTATAATTTCAATGACTTGAAGTTTATTTTTTAAAGTACTTGCAACAATATATATTATAAATGATTTACTGGATAATGAATATTTAAAAGTGCTAATACAAACTGAGCATACCTGTGCTATGTCCAAACGATGGCAGTCTAAGGCAGCTAAACACACTTGCTCATAAATTAGCCATTCTAAAAGAAAACAAAATTTAAAGATAAAAAATTTGAGTAATTTTGTTTGACAGAAAATAGTGATTTTAAAGATTTGTTCATAATAAATTTTTTAATAACATTTTCGTAATGTTGTGCTGAAAGTTTAAAGGTAATTTGTCTTCAAATAATAAAGGTAATAAAGTACATTTTCCATTTTGAGGGCACAATTCTCAACATACACAATCTTTGGCAAAAAAAACAGAACTTTCTGATGACAAAACCCAGTTAAAGGTTTCCATCAAAGACATTCCGTTTGGTAGAGGTAGCATATTTTTGCTGTCTTTATTGTTTGTGCCCGTAAAATGGAAGAGTCTAATATTAATATATATAGAAAACATTAAAATTTTTTAAAAAAAGAAAGAAAAAATAGCAAAAAATAAGTTAAACTAAAATAGTCATCAGAACAAAACCAAAAGCAAGAGATATATAGCACAACACTTACTGTTTTTTAACTACAATTTATATTAAATAGTTTATTTTCTATAAACAATAAAGGCTATAGTATTTATAAAATCTTACTTTCATCACCAACTTTATTTGTACAGCTTATTAGAATATCTTGCCAAATTTCAACAACTTCTTCAGAGCGTCTTATATTGTCTTCTCTCCATTGCCGTAATGTGTCTCGGGCTTCTGAAATGCATTTTATATTAAATAATATTGAAACTTTTTATGAGTGATTGCATCTTTTACCCAGGTAGCACAACAATTTTGGCCAATGTCGCACAAGTATAGGCCAAACTTGGAAAATATTGGATGAAATCAATAATTTTCTGCCGATGTAAACCAGATCTCAACGTTCTTTAAGGTTTCATACAGTGAATTACGAAAAGTGCAATACTTAATTTTACTGCAATCTTATAGTATTTTGCAAATGTTAATGGCAAATATTATGTTTCGCAATATTTTTCAATCAAGAATTTTGGATTGTAATTTTTTTTCAAATAATATTCAAACCAATATTGTACCCCAATATTACCAAGCGTTGGTAAAACGTAGTCCATTATGCATTGGTCAATGAGTATGCGCCGAGATTGGACAATACTATTGTGCTACCCGAGTATAAACATTTTAATGATTTTCTTTACGAAAAAATAGTTTAGTAAAGATTTGAAGGCAAACGTGAATTTTATCTGCTTATTTTACGAATCGGTTTAAAACACAACTCAATGAAACTTGTTTGGCAAACTTGTTTGGTTTTATAATGTAAAGTGTCATTTTTGGGAGATATAATATTTTTAAGGCTCCTTACAAAAATAGACATTTCTCTAGTTGAGGATATATAAGTATCTCTTAGTTTATACTAGGGTAAAGTTTCTTCAATTGCAGAAAGTTTTAGTTATTGTTTTCAATGATTAATTGAATTTTTATTTTATTCAATTATTATATGAAAAAATGGGCCGAAATTAAAATTTGTTTGAAGCACAATAGGGGAATAATTAATACATTGGAGGAAGATTTTGTTTCAATAATTAAAAACTAAATCCCTTGACATAGCACTAAGCGTAACATCATAGAATATAGAATCAAAATGTGAAGTGCAGTTAGGGCCTCATCTAACACAGTGTTTTAGCACAACAAATTTTGGGACCTCTTTTTGAAAAAACTTGCTTTTATGATGAAGCTACGTGTCCAATGTATCATATATTTTCTCTAATAATCGCATTTATCTGGTAAAATCAATCAAACTAATGCTGTTAAATCAAAATCAAATTAAAAACAATGCAAGATCCCAAAACTTATTAAAAATTAATAGGGCATCTAACATTAAGCATAAAAAGTCATTGGGATAAGTTTCAAAAAGTTTGGGAGCCCTAGGTCCAGGCCTCATGGAAGTAAGTGGCTATAACCTCTTAAACCTAAACACAACCAATTTTACAAGTAGTTCTTAAAATTAATATCCTGCTGTTCTTTTTTGTGTAAGTATATTCATAATTTAAAGTCCTTTATGCAGTAATCAGTATCAAAACAAGGTATTTAAGATATAGCTTACAGTCAATAAAACATTATTTCGGAATTTTCATCAATAAAAAACATGTTACCAAAAAGGAAGACCTATTTATGCAAATCAAAATGCATACCTTAGCTAAGCTAATATAAATATATGAGTGCATTACTTTCATTGATTAAAGAATTTACCGCTGCATAAATAGCCGATAAATAAGTTTAAAACAACAGTGCAAATTCGATAGTTTTAAACAGCACACACAGTTTTTGATTAAACAAACCATTTAAATCAAAATACATAAAACACCAAACGAATCAGAATCCCCCACTTCCTACTTAGATGTTTTATATACGTTGTAGTTGCAAAACAGAAAAAGTTATTTGATTAATTACATTACTGCAGACAGCTTCCAATCGTTAATATCAGTCACCCAAACAAATATGAGTGTGGTAATTAGGAGCAATAGAAATATTTTGTGGAATAAAAAGAGACATTTAAATAATCCTACATAATTTGTCTATTAATTGGATTTATCATAAAAATAAACAAACCTTGCCAATCCATTTTAATAAATAAATATGAATGCGAAACCGACGTCGTAAGGTGAGAACGGAAAAACAAGAAAATTGTCGAGTTTAGCTGTATTCCGGGTGTGTTCAATTAGTAAAATAAAAAAAATAAATTAAAAAATATAGACGGTTACAGTGAGTTTATGGCAGTTTTGTTTTGGTTTATTTATAGATTGTTTTAATGGGATACTTCTTATTAACCCATATTCCTAGAACTTTTGCAAGTTATTTTGAATTATCGTCACACTCAACACGAGAGTAATTGGCGATGGGCTCCGTAACTTATAACACCACAGTCAGGTGACGAACTGACACCTGAGTTGGTACCCAACGCCCCTAGAACCTTTAAATATTCCATATTTTTGAGCATATTCCATATTTTAGAGCGGTGAGGAGTCAGTTTAGGTTGAATTATTGTTACAGTATAGCTACACTAGGGCCATTGGCGACAATTGCCGTTGTTTGAAGCACAGTCAGGTGACAAGGGTATAAGTGGTAATAGACAACTGCTACTGGGACATCAGAATCAATGGTTTCGTTTTGCAATGTCAAGCGTTGGCTTGGCACTTGCATTCATTTTTGACAAAAATAAGGACATTCATTAGAATAATCATTGGTTTAAGCGGAATATACCACTTAAAAATGAACTTTGCAATTGTATGCATTACCACACAACATAATAAATTTCGAAAACTAATCAAATAAAAACAAATATCCTCCCGTGAATAATGTACATGGAAAAATTCCTTTGTCGACGGACTCAATGCTTAAATAGTTCGATATAAATACTTGGTTCAAGTTCCTGAAATGTTCTATTGGGTAGCACATTTCAGGCTGTAGAAAGTCCTTATATACTGCATTCAAGTTGTCTCATACGCAGGGCCCGATCAAGACTTTTGTGCAAGGGAAGCCTGCCTTTGATTTGGGGGCCCCCTGCCTTTGGGGGCCCCTGAGGCAAATACGCAACTCAACTAATGGGCCAACATATGCAATGTATCGACAACTTTTAATAAGTAAAAGGTTACGTTACCCATGGCCATGTAACTGTTGTTGGCATAGCAAATCTTTAAAATTAAACCGGTTGAACTCATGATGTTCATGACAAGGAATTTTCTATTATAATTCCTCCAAGCATCAGAAAGTTTCTGAGGAATTATAATAATGTTGGTGAGCCTCCTACAGAAACCTATCAAAACAACATAGTCGCACAACAAGAAGCTCCACTGCAGAAAATATAAAAATGTTTTGTATCTGTTGGTTCATGGTCTGGTTGTTCCAAGTTCCAAGCACGACTCCAACTCTTATTTGACATTCCAAAGCCATATAATAAATATAATTCACAAAAAAAATTAACATACACTTTGAAATACACTGTATTTATAAATTTATATTATGAACTTTATTACTTTGTTTCGGGTATTTTAATTATACATGTATGTGTGAGAGATAGGAATTGGCAAATCTTCAATCTGCATAGCAAATCTTTAAAATTAAACCTGTTGAACTCATGATGTTCATGACAAGGAATTTTCTATTATAATTCCTCCAAGCATCAGAAAGTTTCTGAGGAATTATAATAATGTTGGTGGGCCTCCTACAGAAACCTATCAAAACAACATAGTCCCACAACAAGAAGCTCCACTGCAGAAAATATAAAAATGTTTTGTATCTGTTGGTTCATGGTCTGGTTGTTCCAAGTTCCAAGCACGACTCCAACTCTTATTTGACATTCCAAAGCCATATAATAAATATAATTCACAAAAAAAATTAACATACACTTTGAAATACACTGTATTTATAAATTTATATTATGAACTTTATTACTTTGTTTCGGGTATTTTAATTATACATGTATGTGTGAGAGATAGGAATTGGCAAATCTTCAATCTGCATAGCAAATCTTTAAAATTAAACCTGTTGAACTCATGATGTTCATAACAAGGAATTTTCTATTATAATTCCTCCAAGCATCAGAAAGTTTCTGAGGAATTATAATAATGTTGGTGGGCCTCCTACAGAAACCTATCAAAACAACATAGTCCCACAACAAGAAGCTCCACTGCAGAAAATATAAAAATGTTTTGTATCTGTTGGTTCATGGTCTGGTTGTTCCAAGTTCCAAGCACGACTCCAACTCTTATTTGACATTCCAAAGCCATATAATAAATATAATTCACAAAAAAAATTAACATACACTTTGAAATACACTGTATTTATAAATTTATATTATGAACTTTATTACTTTGTTTCGGGTATTTTAATTATACATGTATGTGTGAGAGATAGGAATTGGCAAATCTTCAATCTGCATAGCAAATCTTTAAAATTAAACCTGTTGAACTCATGATGTTCATGACAAGGAATTTTCTATTATAATTCCTCCAAGCATCAGAAAGTTTCTGAGGAATTATAATAATGTTGGTGGGCCTCCTACAGAAACCTATCAAAACAACATAGTCCCACAACAAGAAGCTCCACTGCAGAAAATAAAAAAATGTTTTGTATCTGTTGGTTCATGGTCTGGTTGTTCCAAGTTCCAAGCACGACTCAAACTCTTATTTGACATTCCAAAGCCATATAATAAATATAATTCACAAAAAAAAATTAACTTTGAAATATACTGTATTTATAAATTTATATTATGAACTTTATTACTTTGTTTCGGGTATTTTATTTATACATGAATGTGTTTTTCAAAAACGGTATGAATATCCACATAATGTGAAAACAGAACTCCCTTACAATTGTTTTTATCCCATCCCATGAAATTATAGAAAAAATATCAAAAACTTGTTAAACAAATTACCCAAAATACAGCAGTGCCACCACAAGCACAAGCTAAGATAAGATAACAAGGGCAAAAACAAAATATTCAATATAAAAGCCTAATTATTTAAAATTAGAAATTTATTCGTAGTAGTATTAAGAATGGTTGAGGAGTTGTAGTAGTAGTAGTAGTAGTGCTGGTATAGAGATATTTGCTCGCCCGGGTAGGTTGAGGAGTTTATACGTTTATAGTTTGTTTGTTTGTGTAATTGGTGGGTTTTTGCTGGATTTATGCTGCAACAAAGAGGAGCTTAGTTCAATTCAATTCAAACATTAGTTTTTTATTTTGAAAATTAATAGTATTTATAATATAATTGCGAGGTTGTACAATGGGATTATATATTTCTGTAATAGATCCAAATCAAACACAGTAAATGAATATTAGTTTTTAAATTTTTGAAGTAATTATGGATAGTCTGAATCGCATCACAGCAGGAGCACTGATTACTCAACTCTGCCAAGGTACTGATTTTTAATTGCAAACAAAAACAAACTTCTTATCAGCGGTCAGCTAAGCAATGGCTTAATTTATTTGTTTTCGTGGGTAAAGAAAAATATAATTTGCTGGAATTATACACGTTCGAAACTTTTCGGATTTAAATTTATATTTCGAAGTTGTATTTTCGTGATGGCCTGATGAGTGATGGCGAAGAAATGGAATGAGAACTCTGGGTCTGAAAAGCGGAAATTTAAAAAGAAATGAGATGGTTCGCTTAAAAAGATATAATGTTCATCATACGATCAATCTTCTAATCGAAAAGCTTAGTGGAAGAACGTGCTGTGTGACAAAAAGGCGAAAACGAGATAATGAACATCAAAGTTTTTAGTTAGCACTAGGATACGTTAACAACTACACTTGCAAACGGTAAAAAATACACTAAACTGAAAGTTTATGAAAAAGGTGAAACTTGCTTTCTTTAAAGGATGAAATAACGTGTTCATGACACAGAAATCTCAATTTTTTCAAAAATGTCACATTACATGTTCTTCCACTAAGCTCTTCTATTTTTATAACAAACAAATGACTAATGAGCCCTCTCCAAAAAGGTAAACAGTTAGGGGAAGGGGTTCATGATATGTATTAAATGTGTGTGTGAGTCTATGCGTCCACATGTACATGAAATATACGTATTTTAATTCTTCAAACAAATACAGATTCTTTCTGGGGGCCCCAAGGAAGTTTATACCCATTGCCCTGATTTATCCTGATCGAAGACCCCTGCACATCAGAAAATCATATACTTAGTATTTTCACAATAAATTTAGTAAATTAATATTTTGCCTCTTGTGTTCTGAATTATAGTTTGTTTTAAGCAAGGCTCACACAGTCTGTTTTGCGAACTTGAAGTTCAGGGATACTTTGTGTATTATTTGCAAGTTAAATTCAAGGGTTTTTTAAAAGTCAGATGTTGTATGATGTGTATTACTGAAAATGCATCATTAGCTAACATTTTTTTAAATCTCAACAACAATGTAAAACAATTTTTTCCTTTTTGACTTTAAAAAAAAAGTCTTATTAAAAAAAAACAGGGCCTTTATAAATTTCCATTTATTTGGGATCAGGGATCTCATCTGTAAGTTGGACATGGGGGCCTCCAAAAGTGGCTCAACTTAAAAGTTTTAATGAATTTACTTTTTTTAAAAAGTTTCCCAGATGGTGAATTTTATTTTGTTTTCCAGATATCCCGTATTATAAAATCGTTAGTTGAAGGGGCCCCCAAAAGTGGCTAAGAGCATATAAAGAATACTATACAAGTTTACAAAATGGGGAATTCTTTTTGTTGCCCAGACATCCCATATCCCAAACTCGTAAGTTGGAGGGGCCCCAAAAGTGGCTTAAAGTTGTAAAAAAATTCCATATGAAGTTCACAAATAGGGAATTCTTTTTGTTGCCCAGACATCCCATATCTCAAACTCGTAAGTTGGAGGGGGCCCCCAAAAGAGGTTTAAAGCTGTAAAAAAATTCCATATGAAGTTCACAAACATTGAATTCTTTTTGTTGCCCAGACATCCCGTATCCCAAACTCGTAAGTTGGAGGGGCCCCAAAAGTGGTTTAAAACTTTAAAAAGGAAACCATAAAAAGTTTATGCAATGGGGAACTTTGTTTTGTCGCACAGACTTCCTTAAAAGTGGCTTAACTTAAGCTTTAATGAGGAATACGATTAAAAAGTATTACAATTTTAAATTTTTTTGTTTCCAGATATCTCGTATCATAAACTCGTAAGTTGAAGGGGCCCCCAAAAGTGGCTTAAAGTTTTATAAAGAATACTATAAAAAGTTTACGTCATGGGGAATTTTATTTTGTTGCCCGCAGACAACCTATCCCAAACTTAAAATAAATTTTTTTTTCGGAACGTAAGTATTTGAAAATGCGGGAATTTTTATAACAGAATTAGTGTTTAAAAAAAAAAAGGTGATTTGGGGGCCCCTTCAAATTTTGAGGAGGAAGCCCAGGCTTCCCCGGCCTATTCGATGATCGGGCCCTGCTCATACGATGCAGTTGCACCGAAGTCTCTATGGAGGAACGGAGAGTTTTTAATTCGTGGAGTCAGCCCAACAGTCAGAAGGAACAGATATCAAGAAATTGAGTTATGTTTTCATTCAATTCATATATGTTGCATTTCACGTCATGGTTAAGGGTGTCAGTAATAGGTCTATGTTGTAAGGAAATTCTGTATTGGAAGAATTAAATATCTAACCGATAAGATACTTGAGTTGACTATTTCTTCATGGATATAAGTTCTGTGAACACCTTGGTTTGCCTAACGATTAGATGAATTTACTTCATGAATTGGTAAATGACAAAATTTATTTTGTTTATAAATACAGCTGGATTTTATTAAATTTAACTTAAGGTAATTTCCAGGCCACCAAATTTAAAATTTCACACGCTCAGAGGAAGTTGTTGTTTATAAGAAAGAAACCTAGGCTATGTGCCATAAGATATATATTGCCAAAAATGGTTACTAAACTAGTTTAATCGATGTTTAAACACGATTGTACATATAAACCCCCTTTTTTTAACGAAATAAAATAAAAAGGATTTCTAATTATTTTTAAGGTCTTAAATTACATATTAATTTTCTAATAAACCCTATTCCGTTAAAAAATCTACCTTGTCTTTTATTGATAAAGAAATAAGCCTGCAATTATTGGCAGCAATGTGTTCTACAGAAATAACTTACGAATCAATGTTTGTCTTTGTATTATTTTAATAAATGAAGGACTATAAAAAGTAAAATGCTTTTTATTATCCATTTTCTTCATAATCTGCCTCTGATGGTGGTTTACTATCAGTCTCTGGAGCTGGTGGCAAAGTCGTTGAAACAATAATGAGTATTTCATTTAATTTGTCTTCATCAAAACGTTCTTCACTTTCCTCTATAAGCTAAAATTATAAGAAATATTACAAAGCATTACATTTATTTTAAAATTGGAAAAATATTCACTATATTTTTGTCAAGTAACATGCACTAAAATCCTTTGCTAAACAAATTTACTCAAGCTTAATAACTTAATTTGTTTTGCAACTGAATTTTTAAACTTATATTATTGCAGTTTTTGATAACTGAGTGGAAATATGTTCAAAATGGCTTTTAACATTGGTTTCTTGTTTATAATATTTTTATTCACACTTTATGTGTATTAACTTTTTTTTAAACATAATTTAAAACAATTATTACCTGTGTTTAACTCCTTATTATTTTGTAATATTGAAACAAATAACTTATTCTTTTGTTTTATGAATTCATTACATTTAGGTTGTTTTTATAGTATGTTCACAATAAATAATTTACAGATTTATGTATTGTGTGTAATTCATTAGGTAAATTATATGATTTTGGTTTACAAAAATGACAAGTTAACTTTAATAACAAATGCATTAATACAAAAAAATTGCCAATCAAATATCTTTTACCAATTGTATCTCCACAAGACTTGTAGGACGCATATTTAACAACTGTAATTTTTCTCCCCTATAATAATGCATACATAACTTTACAAAATATTTTGTTTATATATTAATAACAAAAATTGTAAAATTTCTTATGATAGTTATAGTCAATATTAGACTACTTTTAAGCAGCTCCAGAGAGCTCTAAACTATATAGATTCTAATATACTTTTTATAGAATGTCAGTGTGTCATTTAACACATAGCGAAAAGAAATTGAAGAAATATTTAATATATTTCCAAGCATTTAAGTTACCTGAATATTAAAAACTTAAAACAAATTTTGAATCAATTTAAACTTTGTAATTAACTACTTTTATTACTTAAATACTCTTTTCCTGAAAAAAATTGATAAAAAAGGTCACTTTAATTACATTCACTTACTTTGTCAAACCATATGGTGCAATAGCATTTAAAAATGTCTCTACAGATTTCGGAGTCTGAGTAGCACAAGGCATTTCTTCTAAATATTTAACTGTCTGTAAAAAAACAAAAACAGTAATTGTATTGTTCAAATGGTAACATAAAAACATTGATTTATCGAAATCTACTGTATAGCTATCTATTAAACAAGTTTAATAGATAGCTATACAGTAGACTCCCACTTAACTGGCCTCTGTTTAACCGGGCTGAAAATTTCCACCCTTAAAATGTTAAAAATAGCTGAAATTACAAGTTTTTGGTTATTTCAATCGGTTTTCAGTGTCGCACATGTTTCAAATGTGTGGTTTGCTCGGGAGAATGGGGGGGGGGCACTTTTTGACATTGGAAGGCTGTGGGGATCAACTGTCAAATTTCCAAACTTCGACAAAAAAAGATCAGATTTTTTTAAAGGTATGTAATCAAAATGCAAAATACTAATAATAATGTATAAAATAACCTGAAAAATTACATCTTATTTCAATTGCACATGTATTTCATTAGGCAAATATCATCAATAAACAGAAGTGCAATCAAATAAACATCTAAATTTCAATTTATTTAATTTCTCCGGTTTAACCGGATTTTCGTTTAACCGGCTTACCATCGGTCCCGTTTAAGCCGGTTAAGAGGGAGTCTACTGTATTTAGACCACAGTGCAACTCTAGATCTAAAGTATACAACAGAGTACATTTTCTGCCACATAGAAATTTTCACATAGTTGTTGACCAAGAAATATTATTTCTTTCTTCGGGAAGCTTCTTTCAACAACACAACTCTTCTTGCTAATCTGAGATACACGAATTTAGAATTATTTTACATATAATTTATTGAATATCGGATATATCCATTACAGCCTTAAAGAATTATAAAGTCGTTTATTGGAAATTTCCTACTAGTTAAACTGTTCTTTTGATAAAATGTTCTTGTGTCAGCTGAATCCTAATAGGATAGGGGCTCAATAGCATCTCTGCTTTAACCCTTTCATTACTGAAGCGCCCCAAAACGCCCGAACAACAAAGGATTCGATAATGTTATTCCTATCAAATATTACGAGGAAGCAAAAATCCTTCGCAGTGAAAGGGTTAACAGGCCAAAAATTGCAATCATTAAAGTGTTTAAAAAACACACTTGTTTTGCAACCAATCTGGCGATTAAAAAAATGGCAAACTATGCGGAACTTCTTCAGTTTAACCAAATTACGCTTGGTTCCAAATAAACTGGTTTAGAATTATTGTGTTAAATCTGATGCTTACTTCATAAACAATGGTATTTAATCTCTGCAAACCCTTTTCTTTCTCACTTGGATCCTCCTTCACTTTTAGATGTTGAGTGTATTTGGACCCTTTCAGTTCAGTTTTTAAATCTTCAAGTAAAGACAAAACCTTCAAAAATTATTGAAAAGATTAATGAAGTTTTTAAAAAATATGAGGTTTTAACATTTTATATATATCTTAAAGATACTAATGTAGTATTTTTACCTCTGTATTGGACAATAAAGCAGCACTTTCTTTCATTCTAATAAAAATAAATCAAATATCAATATTTAAGTACAAGTCCATTAGAGTTAACAAGTTAAGATCAATTTGAACACCATAGAAATGGTCCGAATAATACACGTTATCACCTTCTGAACATTAAGAATTGGAAAATTAAGTTATATCTGGTATTTGGCAGACAAAAGTCTGAAGCCAAATAAATTCTTGCTTTATCTGTTATCATCATTTCAAATACAAAATCTTGGAAACCATTCAACAGTATGATTAATTTGGAGAGCTTATGATTTCATTAAAACATTTTCAATATAATCCATCCAGCTGTCAATTAGTTTTAAGAGAGATAAAGTGATGGATTTGTAAGGTTATAAGTAAAAAAAATAGTATAATTTTATGCCAACTTTTGATATCCATTCACATTTGGAAACTAAATTTTAACTAAAATTGTGACTAAAAAATATTGGGCCAAACTTGAACATGAGGGCGAAAGAGTGGAGAACACAAGGAATAATAAATTTATTGACTATGTTTTTAGGGTTCTAAATATATTCTGGAGCATAACAATGTGCTACTCTAAACTGTAATTTTACAAAATATAACTGTTAATTTTTAATAACTTCATTTAAAATACACAATTTCACTATAAAAAAAGGGATTTAAGCACTGGTGTTGATACTTTATGCTCTCTTAGCAACATTCAGTACAGCTACGATATAATGGCTATGTCTGCTCATTGACGACTTTTATTTACTTGGCAACGTAACGTAAATTGCTAAATTGAGACCATTATATCATAGCTGTTTCATTTTTCTCAAAAAACATCAGAAACAATGAAAATAAAATAATACTTACACCTCCATGATCAAAATAAAATTGTAAACAAAAAGTAACCATAACAACCAGAACAAACTAGTGTTAGAGTTGAGTGTCAAAGTAGCTGGAAATTACAAAAAGTTATAAATAATTTTGTGCTCAAATATTATTATTAAAAGTAAAATAAAGAACTTTCGATGGTGTATTATAGTTTTTTTAGTCTATAGATAAATATGTATTATGAATTCGAAGTTATAATAAAGTTCAGAATATGACGTCAAGTTTCATTCATCGCTTCTTTGGTTGCGCCATCTGACGGTGACATAAAAATAATTAAGAAAATATTTCACTAGTGATCTAGTGACTCATTTTTTTTTGTCGTAGACGTAAAGTGGTAAAGTTGTGTCAAGTGCATGCGAAATGTTTGCGATTGACTCATGTTTTGATTGCTGATTTTTAGTAATTTAAGTTTATTAACTTTGATTTTAAATAGAATTGTGTGACAACGATTTGCATTGGACTACCAACCGTATATAGTAACTCTCTCTCTTCTTGTATTGTAATTGATCCGAACATAAGTTTTCAGTACCTAAACATAAATATCAGCAGACCGGTTTGGTTTATTAAGTCTTGTTATCAAAATTTTTTAAAATATAATTTTAAAGAGAAAATCGTTCATACAAGATGGAAGACCTTGGTAAGTTTTTATTTATTTTGTTTTATTCCTTTTTTTAAAAAATATTTATGTAAACAATTTTGAAATTTATACTCACTGGATGTTTTTTGTTTACTTTTATTCCGAAACCATATCAAGAAAATATGGATGTTTAATATTTAGAAAATTGTCATTTTTTTTATTTATCCCTTATTCTTTTGTCATTACATCAAAGTAAGGTTTAGGATACAGGAAAATAACTTCATTTTTGTCTGTCAATGAAATGTTGCTTAGTAGTTACATTTTACCCACTTAAAGATTTTAAAAATACCTACATATAAAAATGATAAATTGATATGTTTCTGTGCATTACAATTTAGCAACAAGTTCTACCAAAATTTCTATGTACATCAAACTAGCTTTTTCGTTGTTTGTTGAAGATTTATTTAAAATTTATTACCCAATGTTAGTTTTTAGACTAACACAAGTCAAGTATAAATCTTTATTGTAAAACACAAACTTTTAATTTTGCACTTTATTTTTTCTCTTTAAACTGACAAAACGCAAAAACTAACCTTTCAGTCGGTTAGTGTGCCGATCTGTGTCTTTAAATTAGCTGTTACACCATGCACGTCTTTTGGAGAGTTACTTTTAAAAAGCAACTATGTTACAGTTACGTAATTAAAAAAGTACTGTTACAGTTATTTAATAATATGAAATTAACTACAGTGAAACCCTTAAGAGCGACCATCCTCCCGTTCCTTAAAATATGGGTCGTAAATAGAGGTTGGTCGCTCCTAGAGTACAAAAATTTAATTAGCTGGAAACTTGAAATATCATTTTATAATGTATTATTAACCATAGAAAAATGTAAAAAATTTACTTATCATTCATTTATTAATTCGTAGTGCGACGATAATTCACACTAATCTAACCTATTTCGCAAATAAGGTACACCAAATTATACTAACTTACTGTTGAACGAACTGTGGTGCGTAAGTAAAAAAATGCTACAGTAACTTATTTTAAACATTTAGTATAGTTGGACTTTCTCCCTTGTGGCGCTCAATAAAAACGGAAGCCGCCTCCTTTGCCTTAAAATCGAGTAATTCTCTACTCCGGGCTCAGTTACCGAGTTTCATTAGAAACAACAAACCTTCTTAAAGTAAGAAGAAATTTCTGACTTTCATTTCTTTTTTAATTTTTCGCAAACTATCTCTTTTTCTATATATTTTAAAAATCATCTTTAGTGCTATTGTAATTTGACGTAATAAAGTTTAAAAAGAAAATTTTTCATGACATGAGATTTGAAACCAGTCGTTTGGGGAATGAGATCGGGTCTCTCCCAGACTGGTTTTTATCACTGAACACATAAGGCGATAATCGGTGCCTTGAAAAATGGGTCGTAAGTCGAAGTGGTCGCTTAATGGAGGTGGTCGGTCGTAGAGTTTTCACTGTAATTTCAGTTGCTTTTAGAATTTTCTAGTAATAAGAAAAAATTTCAATTTAACCATCTTACTGTTTATCAGATAGACCTCAGATTAAAAAGAATAGTGACAATCGGGGGAAAGCTAATAATGAAAATTTATCTGTGTTAAAAGTTAAATCTTAAATAGTTAAGTTTTAGATGAACGCCGCACTACTGAAAAGAACCGTGAAGAACGATGTGAGAAGTAACGAAAAAGTTTAAAAAAATATTTTTACTGCTAAAAGTAACTAAGTTATAGTTACTCTCTGAAGAATCTAAAAGCGTTGAAAAAAAAAAGTGTTACAAGTAACACTTTACTCCAATCCCTGGTATTTTATAATATACTTTCTTCATTATCACCACTCCAAAAGCTGCGGAGGAGTTCATGATTCAGTTTTTCTTTTTACAGACAAAAATCTGTAGCTGTACTTTGGAATTGTAAAATACAAAGCCAACATAGTTGACGTTATAATTTACAATTTTATTCCATTTATGGTTGGTTATCCTATTTTTTTAAAACATAAAATATTCATTTATGCTGCAACAAGGCTTGAACCAATTTAGGCATAGACAAATTTTTTAATGATGAAAGTGTTTGAATAAGTTCCATTTATGCTTAGTGGGAAAACTGTCTAGATTGGAAATTTAACAATATTTTATAGTTATCTGTCTAGCCGTATGATAAACCATTGTAGAAAATGTATGCTGGAAAATGTGCACCATTCTCCTCTGCACATTTCCAACCTTTATTTTTATATTGCACAAAAGATTCAGTTATGCTGTAACACCACTTGAACCAAATTAGGCAGGGACAAATTTTTTATTGAGAAAAGTATTTGAATATGTTTCATTTATGCTTTGTGGGACACCTCTCTAGATTGCGTATTCTTCATAGGGTAAATTCTCTGTGCTTAATGTTTTTTTTTATGTCTATAATTAAACTGTCTGTTTTAAGATCAAATTTAAATTTGGTAGAAAGGCTTCCGGTGACATCGGATGGAGAGTGTCCTTAATAAAAACACACAATTTTCTGATGTGGGAATTTGTTTGCTCTGTTATCGTCGTTCTTATTCACGGTATATAAAATTCAAAAATGAATTTAAAATTTTAAGAATGGGAATTTCTGTGCATGAATTTTTTTGTCTTGAAAAAGGAGGGTTGATACCAGGGGGGGTTGTCCGGAGGGGGTTGTAACAGAACCTGTCACTCTACTTGCTTCCACACAACATATTTGTTCTACAGGAAAAATCGCCAAATACAATATTAATTCTATAATAAACATTTACACCTTAAATTTGGCTAGTTTCATTTATTTTATTTCAAAAATTCAATAATTATTTCATAAATAATTATTCAATACTTATTATCGTTTACAAAAATTAATTTATATTTTAAAGAATAAGTTTGTAATATTCCTCTATTTAAATAGAACCAAAACATTTCATATCATACACACAAGAATCTTCTTGTGAAATATATTTGACATCTTTTAAAACTGATTGATGTGGAAAACTTAAATTTCTTTTTTTAAAGATTTAAAGTTTCTTGAGTGATTGTTGCGAATAATTCTAATAAAAAAAATGACTTCTTATGCTTTTAAATTATTATAATTCCTTTCACTTTTTCATTATAAATGTAGTGTGGAAGCTAAAAACTGTTTAATTATTTTCTGGCTAGAGTGTCACTTTTCTCCCAGTCTTCCGTACTTTAATTTCCACAGAAAAAAAATCAGATAAAATTAGAATAAGACAAGTATTCAGATGAAACAATGTATACAATAAACTATTTTTTAAGCGACGAAAGTAGTTTTATTTTTAAATAAACTTCTAAAT
This sequence comes from Hylyphantes graminicola, assembly GCA_023701765.1. Taxonomy (NCBI): domain Eukaryota; kingdom Metazoa; phylum Arthropoda; class Arachnida; order Araneae; family Linyphiidae; genus Hylyphantes; species Hylyphantes graminicola. Next base: position 25,469,698 of record CM043121.1, read on the forward strand.
AGCAATGTGTGTCTGTTCTTGCTGAAACTTTTACAATTTGTAATCAATTATCATTTTATTGCCTAACATGTTTAATGCATGTTCGTGTGGGAGTTAATGCTTTTGACATCATTTACATTCATAACATTCTTTTATTTGCGCATTCCATTTAGACAATTTGTCTGTCTGCTGTCTGGTATGAAAAACATCCAGCTCCCACCTGTGATTAAGTTAAAATAAGTTGTGTATTTCAATGGTTTGATTTATAAGCGTAGTATTATAGGTTTGTTGCTTCAACGACTTATTCAAATTACCATTTTTTTTTGGTTTACAGGTTATTTTAAGTTGTAGGAAACCTGTTGAGGAAATTAATTTTACAACAATAATTTTTTCGAATTTCCTCAAAAAGATTAAAAGTATCCCCGCACACGCTGTGTTTACAGTATACATGTCTGGATAAGATTAACCTTGATTTATGCAATTTATGCTAACAATATTTTGTGTTGAGCCATTTAGTTGATATTTTCAAATTCCTTGAGTAATTTAAGGAGTTTCGATAATGCAGAACAATTAAGCTTTAAAGTTTTGTATCAGAATACTGTGCAAAGTTTTGATCCTTGGTAGTCACCCTTAGTTTTTATACAGGTAGATTTTTTTCTTTGTTGAGAAAATATTCTTTTTAAAGCAAGATTTAAGAAAATTTAATTTCTGATAATTTTTATTTTTACGATCTTCTCTTATCTAATTTTCTCTCTAAGAGAATGCGCGAATCTTGATAATTGTTTTTAACTTATCTGTTATCAAGTCCAGGATTACACATTTAAAAATAATATTCACTTAATACCTTATCCATATTTTGAATAGAATAAATCATTCTAAGAAATGAAAGGAATTTTAGGGCATTATTTCGTTATTTTTATTGGTTGGTTAAAAAATTATATGTCCTATGGCGGTAAATAATTTTACTTCAAAAAAAGTAGCTATTAAAAAAGAATTTGAGATCCACTAGTTTGGTAAGTTAGAATTTTAGAACGAAAACTCAGCCTTCCTTTTAGGCCCCCTTTATAGACCGAGTGACGAATGACTCACCCCAATCTTTTCTCGGGGATGACATATTCCATTTGGGACGTTAGAATTAATTTGACTCACTGTAAGAGTTGGCGACTTGGTGCTTTCAAAAAACTTCTCTTTCGAATAGATGATATTATGGTTAAAATTCCCTCAGTAAATGCCGCCTAAATCATTTATCCTTTCCGATCATGAAATGTAATTTTTGTATTAGGTACTTACCACTAATCAATAACTACTTACTCAAACTATTTTTTACTCCAAAAAAAGTTTTTTTTTTAACATGTGATGGCTCAATAAATGCCGCCGAAAACCTTTATCCTTTCCGATTTTGAAATGTTATTTTTGTATTAGGTACTTACCACTAATCAATAACTACTTACTCAAACTATTTTTTACCCCAAAAAAGTTTTTTTAAACATGTGATGACTCGTCCCGGTTTGGAAATGGATTAACACTGTAATAGAAGACTGGGAACCTCTGAACCTACTTCCAATCCAGCCCATACTTATTTACACTGCCTTGCCTATGTTCTTTATGACCATCTTCTTTAATATCCGTTAACAATCTTGCAGCACGCGCCTTGTGCCTTATTTCCACCCATAAGAAACTCACGTAATTTACCACAAGTGTATCCCATCCTGTTTTAAAACAGGAAACAGTTGGCGGCATGTGGAGAATAGGGGTGCCCCTTTCCGTTCTTAACAACCGTGAATTTCTCCGTGTTTGTTGACTTGAATAAACCACAGTTTCATGGAAGGAAAGGGGATAGCTTGGCCGCATATGGTCTTTGAGAGCACTTGCCGCCTTGCGTTTGGAATTTGAACCGCAAAATGCTTTAGAGACTGTTTTTTACTGAATGTTACTAAAACTAAATTAATCTACATTTTTTAAAATTAAATACGATGTTATCGTTAACAGTGAGCAGACCCTTGTAACCATACGGGCACGACAGCCCCTGAGTCCGTGATACAATGGTTTTTTTTTCTATTGGGATGAATTTAAAAATTGCAATTTGCAAGTGAACCAAGTCAAGTTATTCATTTTCGAGTTAGTAGCACACTTGCATGCACAATGGAGAATTTCAGTGCAATAATGAAAAAGTCTTAGTTCAGATAATATTTGCTGGTAATTTTCCAGGCAGATAAATTAAAAAAAAAAAAAACTGTAAGAAGTAATTTTGTTATGTAGGTTAGGTTTTGGATTATCGTCGCACTTGAGCTACACGTGAGGGCTATTGGCGACGGGTGTCGTATTTTAGAACCACAGTCGAAAGTGACGAGCCGACACCTGAATAGGCACCCAACGCAACTGTTAAAGGCGACATCGTACGCAGCGTTAGGACTTTGAAGGATATTTAACGTGCACTCCCTTATACGGGGTATTATTCGTCGGACTTTTTTTGGCTGCACGGACCGTTTATAGGTCGGCAGTTATTTTGGTGATGCCCTGACCCAAACCTGCGACCTTTCGCATGCTAGACGAGTGCCTAACCGACTGGTCTCCCCAGCCCCCCGTAATTTTGTTATAAAGCTTTAACTTTAAACTGCAAAGAAACTTTTTATGGACTTGGTTCAATGGTATTCTGAGCCCTCCAGACATAAATGCATCAGAAAAATATAATACTTTAACAAAGCACTTCATGCAGCTTCTGAAATTAATCTTATCCTCTAAGGTCATGTTATGGTAAACATATTTAAATTAGCTCATATCAACGATGGCAAATTAAAATAAATTCATTTTGACAACCGCCTATTCAGTTCAACCAGTGACAGCGGTGCATACCATTTCGGCTTATGTTACAATCACCTGTGTTTTTCAATAAGTGTCCTTTCACTTGTTATTTCAACATGCGTTGTAGAATTTTGACTTTTCAAAGCTATTCAGGTTGCATATTTGCTGCTGTAACCCCACTCGTTCTAGGCCAGTGTAATATTTGCATTTCCTCACAATGTGTGCATTTTAGAAATTTTATAGTTTGATGGCTATTTGTCAAAACACTTCCGCATTGTCCAACGGATCATCACTCATCCAATTAAGGTAATTATTATGCCGCCATTTGAAGGCCGCGTTTAGAAGGGAATAGAAGATAAACGCTTGCTTTTTATGTCTTAATTTCGTGGTAGCGCCACTCGTCGAATAAATTTCCATTGCCCTTAAAAGGCAAAAGCGGTTTATTTAATATATGCGTGTTATCGTTGTTGTTTATTTTTATTTAAAATTACGTCACTGGATTACGAGATTTTGAAATTGATTTCTTGAATATTTTACTATCTAGAGACTCTATCAACTCGAAAATAATTGCTCGGGTTGTATAAGAACTGAAGACTGGTTTTGATTTTGTTCATGATTGAAGAAATTTAATTACATTACTAGATTATATACCCGGCGTTGTATGGATTTACTATACACTTAATAATGCACAAAACAGCTGTGGTTCAGAGACTGATCAAAATTTGATGATTTGTTGTACGTTTCCAAGTAATGAGACCGGACAAATCATACGAAGATTCCGTTTAACAAAAAATTATGCTTATTGTATCAATCTTATTTTAATTTTTCGCGGTCGAGGAGAAATTTACAAAAATACCCGGTCATTTTAGTGAGGAGAAGGCGACTTTTTGCCTCCCCCCCCCCCCAAGAAAGAGTAGTCAAGTAATTGGACTAACTTTTGGCTGTGGCTGAATGACTTGTACTAGGACTACACATAATGACGCGTATTGACGATGGGGTGTATTTTAAGTTTGGACTGTTTCTAAAAGTGTTAATTTTTATTACAGTTTTGTGGTTTGTTTTAACATGCTATTTTAAAAAAAGAATATTTTTCTAATTTATAAGGCCATTGCCAAAATCCCTTGGTTCATTCTAGCCGGACGTTAATTCAACCAAACCAAACCTTAAAAGAATCTTTCATCAATACATCCATGTGATTCCGTAGTATTAATAATCCAACCACAAACCAAACGTATGTCCAATTAGTTGGTTAACGTAAGTCCAATTACCGGTTGATGTCTGGTAAAAAATATCGCCAATGGTTTCCCTTCAATGACCGGTCATTTTTGGAACACCTTGTGTAATGGTTTCATATTGAACTTAAATATTTGTGCACGACTTCTTAGGTTTATTTACATCATTATTCTCTCTCCTTCTCTCCGAACTCCTTTTAAAATAGAAATTCAAGTCTGTATCCTCAATAAACACCTCGAGTTAACTTCAGGAAGATCTCACTCTCACTTCCATGTTTTTCTAGTGATTCAGCTGGGGAGATGCAGTATTGGTGTTCTTTTCCGTAAACAACCATCGTTCGGAGTAGTTCTTTTTGACAAACCGTGCCATTGCAATAACTATAACGCTAGCATGAATAATTTATTTTCCAAAAATGCAACACAAATTTAGCTCGATTATAAGAGTATTTTGTGGTGCATAATTAGACCATGCCAATTTAAAATAATTTGCCTAATTTATTTCTTCAAGTGGGGTGGTCAGTCCCATGAAGCCGATAACGCGCATTAGTTTGCCCTTTTCACCAGGTATAAGAACGGTCGTAACATCAAAATAAAACAAATTTGAAAAGAAAATATCATCGGTTATTTATTTAGCAATTTATAAAGTTTTAAAATAGTGTAGAAAATCATCATTGAAATTTTCAAATTAATGCCTTTATTCTATGAGCTTTACCTAATCTTTATTTATTAAGACTACATACGTACAAATAACATCTTAGTCAGTCGTATTTTCATATTAGCAACTATACTTTCAAACAAGTCGAAAAAAATCAGCTCGTAGCTCTTTTAGTTCGAGCTGTAGAGTTGCTTCAGACAGACGGACCAATGTTCAAAACCAATTTTATAGAACCAGCCCCTTCGAAGCTTGTAGAAAGCACAAAATCTCCATTTCGGATTTTCCGTAATACTTTCACTTGAGTCTAGTTCTAAAATACGACGCCCGTCGCCAATAGCCCTCGTGTAGCTCTAGTGCGACGATTATTCAAAACCAAAACAAACCGTAATACTTTAAAAACCTTATACAGGGTGGTTATAAAATAACGCTCGCTATTCGGAGTGGTCTGTAGCTTGAATGAATAATCCAAATGCATCAAAAATTGATACACTTGCTAATCAAGGAGGGGGGATAAGAATGGAATCATAAAAAACACAGAATCCTAAAAAATTATCATAAAAAGAATAATCATAAAAAACAAACTCGTCATCTGACCAGAATCTAAATTACGAGGCGTCGTCAATAATGGCCAATTACGACCAGCACAGCTAATTACGCCTCGTAATTTAGAACCCTGGTCAAGAAACGAGTTTCTTTTTTAAGAAAAAGAATGGAATCAAGAAAAAGAAACTCGTCTCTTGACCAAGGTTCTAATTACAAGGCGCAGCTAATTATGGCTAATTACGAACAACACATCCAATTACGCCTCGTAATTTAGAACCCTGGTCAAATGACGAGTTTGTTTTTTACGATTCCATTCTCCCCCCCCCCCTTCTTGATTAGTAAGTGTCTCAAAGTTTTTCGCATTTGGACTATTCATTCAAGCTACAGACCCCTCCGAATACTATAGCGAGCGTTATTTTATAACCGCCCTGTACTTTCACTTGGCTGTAGTTCTAGTGCGACGATAATTAAATTCAAAACCAAATCAAACCGTATATTTTCTTTACCTTATATTTCATACTGGGTAATCGACAGTAAAAACTGTTGCGAATAAACAGGTCGCTCTGCCTCCTAACATCCCCGTGTGATTCACAGCCTCCGATCCACTTATCCCAGTGTATCACTTCCCTCTGGAAGCTCAGGATGAATCTCCGCATCTTCCCTGCTATTTCGGGGATTGACGCTTCTTCCCAAGGACAAAGGGTGGCCTACTGGGGCTCTCTGAATTGAGATAGTTTGTTGTAATTGTGTTATATAAATGAGATGTAATGTTATAAAATGAAGATAATTTCATTGTAATTGTTTGGTGAAACAATTTGTTTTTGTTTAAGGATTGATACTCCCGCTGAATTTTATTGTGAATGTAAGTGTTAGGTGTCGTGTTTTACTTTGCAGGAATAAAGTCGATATTTTTATGTACGAATTTCCCCATAAGTTTTCTTGTTTTGAGATATATTTTTGGTATCCAAGTCAAAACGTAGTTTACTCGGTTATTTTTTTGTGGGTTTTTTTTGTGCATTAACATATTCAAACTCTTATTTTTTAGTTTTAGTTCAAAAGAAAACTTCCCTTTTGATGATAACTAGTTAATTTAAATTTTAAAAACACCATCTTAATATTGACTCTTTTCATGAACCTAAAAGCGCCGATTTTTTTTTTTTTTGAATACCATTTACACATTGATTTCCAAAATAATAATAATAATAAAAACACAGTTTTTAAATTGATGTTTAGTGTACCTTAATTTGTCCTACCTAAATTTTTCAGGACTATGATCTTCATTTTTTGTGTATTTTGTTTATTCAGGTAAACTTAAGCATCAAGATCATTTTCCCATCGGAAATTTCCTTTCCAATACTCGACGTTAATGCGTTAATAACAAAATGTGATTTTTGTACTGTTTTACTTCCTTTCATGAATTCATATCGAAAGAATCATATTCGTACAAAAAAATGTTTTTAAAAAATTCGGATTTGTTAACTTCAATCAGCTAGGGCATGTGGTTTATAAGATAGCATTTTAAATTACTTCGGAAACAAACCTTCGGCAAAAGTGAGACTTGATCGCTTTCTTACTGTCTCCTCAGTGTCACTGTTGGTGATAAAAAGAAACCGTCTAGAAATAGTCGTTATATTGTCCCGCCAACAACAAGGGATTGCAGCCAGAAAGTTTTCTTTCTTACCTTTTGCAGTGACATAAGTCGACCTTTACAAGATAAAGGTAAAGGTGTCAATTTCTTAGTCTAAATTGTAACATTTTAAAATCATTTGTTAAACAACAGTAGATAACATTCGTTACAACGACCATTCATGATGTTATAACGACCATTCACGAAAAAAAAATGTGGGACTAAATGGTTGAAACAGCATTTTTGATTATTTAATTTAGAATAATTGGAACGATATTTAATCTATATTCTATATACATAAAAGGCGACTTCTGTGTGTCTGTTTGTTTGCATAGGACGCGAAATCTCACGAATCACGCAACAGATCGTCACGAAATTTGGCACAAAAATTCATCTAATCTCCGAAACAAACATAGGCTAAGAATTTTTCGAATCAGATCATTCCTTCTATCGTTTTCGAACGTTTTAAGGTAAAAAATACAACACATTGGTTAAATGAGATTTTCCCTTGATGCCATTCGGCAGAAAAAATTAAATAAAACTTTTAACTAAAATAATTGAAATTGAACATGTTTATTTTGTTCTGTTGCTAAATTCCTAATTTGAAAAGTAATTTTACGTTTCAAGTTCGACGTAATTCAACCTGTTTCCTTTCTAGGATTTATTGTGTTTATTTAATTTGAATTGTGAATTTTTTTAAACGCATTTTTAAGATAATACTGAACTATTTTGGCTTTTGAAGGCCATCGCACTGGAGCTGCATATCAGGGTTTTTATGTCTTCCTTTTTTCACCATATACTTTGCCAAACTCGCTAAGTTATCACAAAAAGCGTAACAAATAAGCAAATGTTTTTTTTATTCACTGGTTGTGCATCGCACGAGAACTGAATGGGTGTGTTGGTAGCAGAGACATAACATAGAGTGGACTGCGCATTGGCAAACCTAAAGTGTCCTAAACATCTAACTTACACAGTCACATGACTGTGTCGCGTTTGGCTCGCATCTATGGCGAGTTTATCATTTGGCGAGTTTTTCCACAACGACCTGAACACAGAGGCCGACAATCTAATGTTATGATAAAGAAGCTTGGAAAGGAGCAAGGATGAATCGCTAGTATTTTAAGATCCTCTTAATAGATATCAGATTATTTCTTTGATTTTGTGCGTCTATTTAAGATTACTTGAACAATTGAATGTGGACCCTTTATTAAAAATTAATTTAAAAGAACATTAGTAGGTTTATGTAGAGTGTTGCTGTAATAAAAGTTGGTTATTGACATCGTGAATATTTTCTGCCGTCTGTATAACTTTCGTTCTAACGGTCCGATTTAAAAAAAAAATCAAATATATATATATTTTTTGAAATATTGCTTCTTCCTTTATTTCACCTGGAATAAATCAACTTTCTAAAACACATCAATATATTCCAAATTCAACAAATGTTCTACTTTTTAAATATAAATAACTCAAACACGATTGCAAAAACAGGTTTCGTTTTGACCAAATTGTAAAAAAAAAAATTCTACTTCTAAGCTGTCTAATGTTCAGACCATTAATTTAATTGACTTGGCCCAAAATATTTATTATAATTAGAGTTCTAACAACGTTGATTTAATCATGGATATGATTCTTCAGTATAAAAGAGCTTTTAGAATAAATTCCCTCGATAGAAATTATAGTTTATGAAGAACACACAATTACTAAAAGTATGCAGAACTAAATAAATTTTACCCGTGAGGTGTGACTAATCCTTTTTTATACCCCTCTTTACAATTAGGAATTCACAAGCATTTGGCATCTTGCACAAAACGTTACTGAATTAAGAGTACAACATTCACGATTCATGCTCAGAGATTAAAAGAATGTAATTAAATATTTATTATAAAAGCCAAAAGAGAAAAATACCAACAATGCTCAAAAAATGGTCTGCAAAAACATTAAAAAAAAATTCAAGCTGCCGTGATTGGTAGAAACCCACGTGACTTGGGTATTGATGGTAGTCTCCACTTCGGTTTGCTAGCTGATATTCAGGTCTGGCGACAATTTGGAATAGTTCGTGACGAAACGGTAGCTTTAAGTTGCCATATGTAGCAACCTTTCCCCTCTTGGGGATGGCGGTTTTCCAGAAAAAAACGGTTTTCCATTTTCCATCGGTTTTTCCCTAAAAAACCGGTTTTCGGTTCCAAAGGGCCTCATACAAAAAAACCGGTTTTCAGTCAAAACCGGGACCACTGGTTTTTTGAAAACCGGTATTGGTTTTCCATCCCTAAGCTGTTTTACTATTTATGCGCAGTCCACTCTATGTTATGTCTCTGGTTGGTAGCTATATCCTTTCCTCGCCAAATTATGATTTTTATGTATTTAAAATTTTATTAAATTACGACGACTTTATCGGTGAATTTTATAGCGTTTTTAAAATTTTGAATTTTTAAGGTAATATAAGTAGCAGGATTCTGTACTTCATAACGAACGGTAACAACAACATAAGCTTATTATTTTATAACGGATTAAGGGAAAGATGAATTGAACTGACCTATATAAAAAATGCCAATCGTTTTCTGTGCAATGGAGTAGCTTGTTTTTAATTCTTACTGATTATTTTTTACTTAATTATGTATTCTTTTTAATTTGAGCTTCTTATTAAAGGTATTTTTGAAATTAATATTAATCATTACTATATCCAAGATGGGTAATTAAAGGGAAAAAATACTGGGTAATCTTCGTATCTTATGTAACTCAAATGAAAGAAAAAAATAGTTAAACTGACTATTAAATTATTTTTTCACCTCTACCCGTGCAACGTCGCCGTCGGGTATAACAGCTACAGCTAGCGCTAAATATTGTTGTTGAACTGTTACATTTATCGCTCAAAATATTATGTTTACCGAGAAAAAATAACTTTTACAAATGAGGTACTCTGTTGTATATTATTCTTATGATTTTACATGATTAAGGTTCCTACTTTAATCTGAAAGATATTTTGGATAAGTTTTTTTTTCTCATTAAAAATACCTTATACCACTTAATGTAATATGAAGTGTATTTAAGTACCTTTTTAACCGCTTTTTTTTAAAGATAAAATTTAAATTATTTGAAATAAAATTTGAATAAATATCTACTAACGCAAAAAGGTACAAACCTTTTTTTTTTCGTTATTATTTTGACCGATTACAAATAGTTACAGTTCTACGCGATAGATGGCGCCATGACATTTGTGCCAACCGTTTTCACTGCGCAATATCATCGATTGTTTGTTTACATTTCGTCGCGAGCCCTTTAATTCGCATTTCACCAAAACAACATACGTAGTCTTTTCGCTTTTTTTTTACGAGTTCAGTTTCAAAATGTGTGAATCTTCAACATCAAACAAGGATAGGTATCCACCCAGATCATGCGATACTTTTGCCGTTCTTCCCCCCGGCACTCTCGACAACTGCGTAGTCTTCGGCAAGAATTCCGACCGCCCCGGCGACGAAGTCCAAGAGGTCATCTACGTCCCCGCTGCTGACCACCCACAACCCTCCAAGGTCAAATGCACCTACATAGAGGTCAAACAGGTGCCCCACACCTATGCGGTCATCCTCAGCAAGCCCGCCTGGATGTGGGGTGCCGAAATGGGGGCCAACGAACACGACGTGTGCATAGGCAATGAAGCGGTTTGGACTGTGCTAAATGACGATACGGACGAGATAGAGAAACTGTTAGGGATGGATCTGCTGAGGTTGGGGCTGGAGAGGTCAAAGACAGCTCTGGAGGCTGTGCATGTCATTGTCGCACTCATTGACGAGTATGGCATGGGAGGTAATTGCTCAGATACTTTGCCTAACTTTACGTATCACAACAGCTTCCTGATTGCCGATCCGCAGGAAGTGTGGATTTTGGAATGCGCCGGAACCATCTGGGCTGCGGAGAAGGTGACCGAAGGCGTTCGCAACATCTCCAACGAGCTCTCCATTGGGACCAAGATTGACTTGAAAAGTGGCAATGCTGAGGAATTTGCCATCGAGAATGGACACTGGAACTCTCGTCGAGGGGTCTTTAACTTTAAGAAAGCATATGACCAAAATGATTGTGGAATAGAGAGTTCAAGATATAGAGCTGGCAAGCGTCTGCTCAGGGATCTTTCTAAAAATGGACAGTTTTCAGCAACTGATATGTTTACAGTTTTAAGGGATGAGTCCAGTGGTATATGCATGTGTCCACCTGATTCTTTTGTTTCAACCGGAAGCCAGGTTTCTGTGCTACGTAAGCCAGGCTCTGGTAAGCCATCTTGCCACTGGTTCACGGCAACCCCTGATCCGTCGCAGTCTGTTTTCAAACCTTTTATCTTCGCCCAGAATGTAAAATTTCCAGATGAGGTCGTGTCTCCTATTGTTGGTCCGTGCCATAAACCTGATAGGAGACACGAATTATATAAACTTCATGAGAATGCTGTTATTAATGTGCGAAGGCAGAAATTTGCTGGTAGTAATTTAGAGAAGTTAGAAGCTAAGTATGTTGAACTTGTGAGGGAAATAGTTTCTAAGGGAGATGAGAAACATATTGCAGATAAACTTTTTCATGACATTGTTAAGGAGGAATGTTTAATGTATAATTGAATGATATGACTTAAAGTTCAGAATTCTATTTAAAATTAATTAAAATAATTAATATTTGTAGGAACATTAAAACTTACTATTCCTGTTCTAAAAGTGTATCATTTTCTATCACATTTCTTACATGAAGTTAAACATGTGAAAAATATTTAACATACTGATGTTAGATGAAAAACATTGTTGTAAATTAAAATATAAGCTATGTTAAAGGTAATAAAACAAGAATTATATTGAAGCTACTGGTTTAAAATAATTTCTAGTAACATTTCTTTCTTTAAAAGGTTTTTTTTAATTAATGTTTTACATATTATATATATATATATAGTATCAAAACATCTCTTGTTAGTATAAAAAATTCAGGGTGTTCAAACTTTGTGCAATCTCTTAATAAAGTTGTATTTTTGTTTTCTTTTGATAAATATAGAAAGATAAAAGTATCAGCTCTTCCTTGACATGTCCACTCTTATTTTGCCTATAAGAAAGCTATAATTAAGTAAAGGGTATATATAAGTGTTATGATTTAAAAAAAAAATTAAGTTTAAAAATCTATCCTAGTATCTAATGTACCACAACAATAAAACAAATTTGGGACGTGGCATTTTTTTTAGTTAAAAGTATTGCTTTTAAAATTAGTTAAGGGTCTTGTATGGTAGCAGAAGATCTCTATGCAATTCCAATGGGGAAACTTGTGACGCTGTTTTTAAATAAAGTATACTCCGTGTACTCACGAAAACTTACCAAAAAAATACAGAAGAAAGTTATTTTGCCATTAAAATTATTGATAAGTATAACTTTAAAGACATAAGACCCTCTCGTTTTACAATTCTGGTTTGCTTTAATGAGATCAGAATAGTCTGCATGTCGGTCATATTTTTCTTGTACATTTGGCTTCTCCAGACCTTGCCAGATATTCAGCTTCTGGCCTCAATTCCTATCGAATAGTAAATTTTTGCCATTCCTCGTCCATGGTCTACACCAAGTTTGTTTTAGTAAATTTATATATTATTTCTTAAAATTGGTGTTTATAAGTTTCTGCTCTATAAAGTTCTGCTTCTTCATATATTTCTGCTCTAATAGTTCTTCAAAATAAAGTTTCTGCTCTTTGAAATTCAATACGTTGAATTTCACACCTGATTAATTGACTTTTTGTGGCTACAATTTAAGTATTTGAGGGTACTATTTTGGCTAATATATTTTTCTGATGTTACTATTTTTTTTAATGTCTGAGGCTACTAAAGCAACCATTTTAAACGTTATTATAACCAGTTGTAGCCCTCCCTGTAGCCGAAACTTTAATTTTTGGTTATTAGATTATATTTAATTATGCATTTCTTTAGAAAGGGCGTGGCATTGATAATAAAGGAAGTACTGTATATGGGATGGAAATAAGACCCTCCCCCCATTCCTTTTTTACATAAGGAAGATAGTAATTTATCAGATTTATTTGGCATCCAATGTTGTATTTTAAAAATGATTCATGCTTTTCAGTACTTTTTCCTGGATTTTTTTCCCCATTGAATTTCGTTTCTTTCTTTGATTTTTTTTAATGAATTCCGCACACTAAAAAGGAAAGAAATGTCTATGTATGAGATAAAATATAATAAAAATAATGCAACAGCACTTGACACATCACTTTCCCGAATCCCCTCCCCACCCTTTCAAGCATACCGCACAACTTCTAAGATACGAAAGAGATAGTGATGACCAATTGTGGAAAGTTTTCTACATGAAAAACGATACTCACTACAACTACAACACTTTTCTCCCATCTTCTCAGAAATCGTCTTCAAAATAAACAACTGACTGTCAAAAAAACTTTTTGTTATCGTTTGTTTCGTACACTCACTTCCGTTCTGGCTAATCAAAATGACGCATTTTCAAGTTCACTTTAACCATTTGGCTTTCGAAGTTTGTTCCTGTATTGGTGAATTCTAAAAGTCTCATTAAAGGGAGTTTCCTCTTCATTGCGAGGATTGTTTTTTTTGTAGATCATAATAAGGACTATCATGGAGGAAGACTCAGTCGGTATGTTTTTTTTAAACATTTATTTAATTTTTTCAAATTTTATTAAGTGTTTTTAGTTTTGTTCAGGATACTCGGCTATCTTGTTTTTAAAAAATATAGTTTATTACGTACGTTTTGTATTCACAAAACGTAATTCTATAATACGGGGTAAGGGTGGTATAGATTTGAATTGGGTTGCTTCAAATAATGTAGGGTAAGGTGGGGTAAGTGGGCCACCCCCCCTGGCATTTCCCGAATTATGGACGTAAAAAAAATCTGTTACAATATTTTTACGTATTTACCCCAATAGATGCAGGAAATATTATGGCATCATTTTCATTTAAGTATGTAACAAGATACAATCCTTTTTGTGAAAATTTTTACAATTGCATCTTTTCGTAATTCACGCCATTATACTATTTTTTTATTGATTTCCAAACGTTTCATGATACAAAACAAAATGTTATATATTTTGAAAGTGTATAAAACATAGTATCTTTTTGTAGTGTCATGTACTTGTGATGTTGATAAGGTTAAAAGAAAATTGGGGTGGCCCAGTTGCCCCGCGTTTGGGGTAAGTGGGCCACCACAACGGCGGGGTAAGTGGGCCAGGGGTGGCCCACTTGCCCCAACTCTTTAATATACTTTAAAAAAAAGTCATATTCACTGATTCATAGGGTTAGTCATATTCACTATTCATAGTCCTATTCATTGACACAGGCCAGTTTAAAATCTGTAGCCCTAACACTTTTTTTACGCTACATGCAAAAATGACAAGATGAAAATTAACGTATTTTTTCTTGTAGTAAGCTTGCATGCCAGAAAAAGTTGCTATGTGGGAACTATTCGAGATACGTCATTACTTTTTTTTTCAAACACTCAAAAAATCATGTAGATTTTTCCACTTGCCCCGCCATATCTCTACCAGTTATGTGTAAAAATATTTTTGGGGGGTGGCCCACTTACCCCACCTTGCGGGGCAAGTGGGCCACTCGGATGACCAAAAAGAAAAACATATTTTTTAAAATTTTTTTTTGCCAATTTGGGTTAAGGTTGCCATGGGTACAGTAATAACATATGAGAGAATGGACCACAAAAAGAAATAAGTTGTTAGGCCGATTATATCCAGTGGTATGAGGGTCTAAAGTCGAATTATGCCAAAAAGGTGGCCCACTTACCCCACCTTACCCTAGTTCTTCCCAGCTTTCCTTAAAATGAACTTTCTTCACTCGGTTCTCCGATTGGTGCTCTGTTCCCATGTCACATTGATTCACCAATCCTGGCTTGAGAAAGAATTTATTTTCATTCCGCATTTCTGTTGCCACTCAAGACCCATAAACATTCATATTTCGGTCTTTTTTATAGTTAAAAATTTATGACATCTTCTACATTTCTTTATGAATCATGCTGCATTATTTGACGGAAAGTTTTATCGTCAATTTAACAATTAAAAAAAATGTTTTTGAATTTTTCTTATCTTTATATCGTTTTGTATATTTCAGTAAATATTAATTGAAAATTATATATAAATTTATGCTTGAATATTATTTAGTAATAAAGTATGCAGAAAACTTTAAAACCTCGTAGAAAGTTATTAGAAGTAAGATAAAAATCCCTTTCATATGTTGTTTTTCCGTTTGATAAACTGTACCTATCTTGTCTTTCTCGAATGTTTATTATGTTTTCCTACCACCCACCTCACCATAAAACAATTTTATGCTTGCTGCGGCTGCTCTCAATAACGCACATCTAATTCATCCAAAGAGACATTCCCATGTAACCGAATACTCCTCCACTTCTAAACTTATTTTTCTCCAAACTTAAACTCCAATTTCTGTTTACCCAAGTTAGAATTTCATTTTTTAAATGATTTTTTTTACACCGTGAGATAGATATAAAGTTTGTTTTGTTTGAAATCCATCGAATTTTGTCGTCTTTTGACAGTCATGAATGGGTGTCGATTTTTGTTTTCGGATTTCTGGCGGAAGAAACTGGGCCGCCTGGAGCTTTGCCAGTTTCGCACAGACGTAACGCGCGATGTTGTAACTAAAGTTTCTGCAGTTTAAGTGTTTTTTTTATACAGCAGTTACACATCGTCAACTCCGTTGTCAACTCTGTTGTCAACTCCGGCTTGTACAATTTGCCCTTCAACCATTCGACCTTTGTTGGCGTGAAGTTGGCGAGTGATTTTATGACGCGGCGATTTTATTCAGTGTTTGTGGATAGCAACTGAGATATGGATGAAGAAATTTTGATTGCTGCTTGTGCATAACATTTAGAGAGTATAAACAATTATTAACAATAATTAACAATTGATATAGCACGTAACGTTTAATTAAATTAAAGGTTTTTTTTTTAAAGTCTGATCAAGTTGCCGTAGGGAAAAAGGCATTAATTGCACATAACAATATATAACACTTCATTATGGATTCTTTTTTTAAAAAAATTCTTAAGTATTTTTCACCCCAAAAGGAAAAGTTTGGAGTGTTGAGTAAAAAGCTTTGTTTTTTAAACAAATACACTAGCGGCAGAAAATTAGAAGTATCGGGGGTTGAGGCAGACTTTAAATAATGTGTACGAAAGTGTATCTTGTTTTTTTTTTTATGTAATGCATAGACAATTTTGCGAGAAAATAATTATTTGTCAAGAAGATCCTTGTAAAGTTGGACGAAGGTACTCCGGTACCAGTATTTGTGCAGTTTTTAACTATTTGTACCATCTTTAAGGGACATGATTGTTTCAAAAAAAATTAAAAAAAGAAAACGGGACATGACTGTTTTTTAACGGGGCATGACTGGTATCTCTGCTGCCGGTCCCTGCCCATTATTAATATTTTACGGGGAATTTTTTTTTTGTTTTAAAAGTGTATAGGAAAGTGCATTTTTTTCTGGATTTTTTTTTTTTTTTGATGACTGTTCTTTTTCGTACTTATATTTAAATCTTTTAATGCCGGAGTATTACCGATTAAAATCAGGTCAAATAAAAAAAGCGTTTTCAGTATTGTCCGCCAAAAATTTCGAAATTATTTGTATTAAAATAACTGATTAAGCTAACAACTCCAACCAGGTTTCAGTATTTTAATACAAAATCTTGTTTAAAAATTAATTGTTTTGATTACGGGTAAGATATAAATAAGAGTTTGAATACTTTAATTCACATAGATAAATGTTATCATCACGTATTTTACAGTGTCAAATTTTTAATTTCATTCATATATGTGATTGAATTTTATTTTCAAAATAATGAATGCGTCCTGCTTTAAATAAAAAAAAATTAAGAAAAACTCATACAATTCAATTTGATGTTTTACATACTTTTTCAAAGGATCACTTAAAAAAGAGATAACACGCCAAGATGTTTGCTATTTTCCTTATGGCAACCCTTTCCTTTGAAGTAGAGAAGAAAAACCGCAAAAAGATGGGTTCGTTACCTTGAACACCAGCTTCAACTGAGTGTAGAATATCTACATGTAATACTTTTACCTTGAACCAGTTCAAGGTCAAGTTGAAGTGGAAGTTGAAGCCGGAGTTGACGACGTGTAACCACGGTATTATATATGTGTTACAGACTTTGAAGTCAATTCTTATTGAACCCTTATTAATTTGTCATGTTTAAAGAACAAGTCTTTTTCTCATAATAGATATTTATGCAACTAGTGCGAAAAGTAATGCTTTTTAAAACAAGTGGATTTTATTTCACGAGCGAGGTACGAGCGAGTGAAATAAAGACACGTGTTTTAAAAAGTTTACTTTTCGCACGTGTTTCATACACTATTTTTTATAATTGCGTGAAAAAAATCAAATCTCATTGGTTCAAAAATAATTCACGTGCTAATTAGACTAAAATAGACTAAGAGATGTCAAGGAAAACAACCAATGATCTCACAGTTCGGAGAGCGTGACGCTATAAAAAACCAATAAGCATATTTCAACATTTTGTCAAAGAAAGCAACCAATGAACTCGCAGTTCGAAGGGCGTGACTTAAGAAATATTCCCATCGCGAGAAAAAAAATTCATTGATTCAAAAATAATTCACGCGCATAATATTTTTAAATACAGCAGATCGATAAATCTTTGGATTTTATGAGTATTATCAAATCGAAATTTTACTTGAAATGTTGGCATCTTATAAAAAGAGTGCGACAAAGTCTTTTTTTCACTGCTTTTGGGTGAAAAAAAGTACTTTTTTTCACTGTTTCAAAAAGTCTAGCTTTGTGCACGCGTCTGATATTGAAATTATAATGTAAAAGTCGGCTTTTTTTCACGCAATTATAAAAATATAATTATGTTGAGATTTTTTTGTATTTTTATATTTTCTAAAATTTTTAACTACGTTCAAGATGATGTTGATATATTTTTCAGTCTTATACTAAGTTTGAGAAAAGATTCTTGTTTAATATCTTTTACTATTACTTTATTTCTTGTTTAGCACTTTTTTTCTGGCTTCTCTGTTTTTTTTTTTTTATTATTTATCTTACTGGCGTTTTGAATTTTAATATTTTTACTCTTTGTTTTTCTTTTGGTGCTCCCTTTTTGTTTTTTGTCTTAGTGATCTGTCTTGTTTTAGTCTATATATACTTGTTCTGTATAAAAGTAGTTGTTAATAAATAAAATAAAATAAATCATGTAAAAATAGTATGAAAGTTTTGTCTCATTCGTCATAAACTGTCGTTTTAATCTTATAAGAATTCACCGAAACCTAGGAACACATGCCTACAGTTTGCATTTCCAAAAATTATGTTGAGTATCCTTGATTGTTGGCAATATCCAATAAATTTGCATCTTAATTACAATGGGAATATTTCTTATGATGTCACGCTCTCCATACTACGATTTCATCGGTTGTTTTGTTTTCTTTACCTACTACTTGAAACAAGCTCATAGGTTTTTTATAACGTCACGCGCTCCGAACTGCGATTTCATTGATTGTTTGCTTTGACAAAGTGCTGAAACAAGCCAATTTAAAATTAATCATTGATTTCAGAAACCCTATATGTCTACAAACCATATTTTCCGAAATCTGTTTTAACAGTAGCGTTGCATTGAAATTACTGAACAAAAAAAGTAACAATCTTTTGTACACTACTTTGTTTTCTACAAATTGAAAGAATATAAAAAAAGGGATTATTTAATATTTAAAAAAATTAAAGTTGCTGGACTCATGCCCTGCAAAAAACAGCAATTATTTGTTTTTTTGTACAAGAAATATAATGCCAACTCATACGTTGCAATTAAAATTTTGTTTATTAATCCTTAAACAGTTATAATTATCGTATATAATATTGCACTTAAATGGAGTTTCTGAAGAAAAAAAACGAACCAACAATTATCTGCGTTTCTTTCCCTATTGCAGCCATAGATTCCAGCTATGCGGCAAGGTCGGTGACTAATAAGGTTTTTCGCAGAGCCAGAGTTCCTAAATTTTAGGAATCACAATTAACGATCGCTGGAGTTTCTGGAATATACACTCTTAAAGCAAAAGAGTGAAATCCACTCATATAGGATAAGTGCATGGACTGGAAAAGTACACTGGAAAAGAGTGAAAATTAACTCAGACTGAGTTAAAATCACTCGTTTAGAGTGATCGTCGGAGTTTTAACTAAACAAAAGAGTGAAATCCACTCCTATTAACTCGTTTGTTTTAAGAGTGTACGATCGTCGGAGTATTGCATTTTATATATCGCCGGAGTTTTACGATTTAAAGATCTCAGTAGAGAGAATTTTGATAAATTTAAGATTGTTGAAGATTTGCGGTTTTAAAATTATTTTCGGCAAGACCCTTGGAAATCACTTTGCAAAATGAATAGTGACATTAATAGTCGCGATAACTGCGACTAAATTTTTGTTGAAGTCGCAAAGTTGAACGACTTGGTCGCATTTTACGACTGGCGACCCAGCAATTTTGAACCCTGCTTCATAGAATGTGAGTTCACATAGGATTGAATTGATTAACATCAAAAACTTAGTCAAGGGTTTTTGAAAATAATCTATGTTTGAAAACATTGATTCAAATATCTTTACTCTCCGTGCCAACCTAACTTGGGTAAAAACAAAGAGTAAAAAGGCAGAAGGAAAAGGGCGATTGGTCTGTTAGTTGGAAACTCTTGTAAGGTAATATTTACATACAAAATGATCTGAATACAATTTAACCAAAATGCACTTTTCATTCTGATAAAATTGCCAAATGTTCTCAAATAATATTCAAATCTGTTTGACCTTAAACAAAATTAATGTTTTAAACATGTTTTCTGGATGGATTCACAAATAATTTCTGGAACTCTTTACATTCGTGGAAGGATCTTCTCCATAGCATATTTCTTTTTACCCAACTTGGCAAGGAGTGTATGTAATAAATTGCTATTATAATTTTCAAGTATTATTGAAAGTGAATTACCCCATTTTTTCGAAATGGGTGTTTTCCCTCCTACAGAATCCTTCCGCAGAGAAACCAGTTTTAGGGTATTCATAGCGATGTTTGCTTTCTTACGGAGTTTACGACACTCGATTGTAAATGGCCCGACATCTTTTTGAAATCTCAGTGTTGGTAGTAGTACTTTATTTTGGATGGTCTGTCTGCAATGGTGGTTTGTTATTTATTCAAGGTTATTTAAAGTCGTAGGTGTCATTTGTTTGAAAAGTAGAAATGCATTTGCAAATTCTTTTGTGCTTTTCGATTGCGAAAAGTTTTACATTTGTTTGTGGTATTTTATGCTTCGACGATGTAATGCTTATAAGCACATTTTTTATTACTTATATTTGTGTTCTGGCATTTTGTTATATATTAGTGATTAAATTAAAATATGATTAAATTAAAATATGCAAAAGTTTAATTAAACTTATTTTTATGACTCGTATAAAACTATTGCAATTATACTTACTATTTTTACTTTCAAGTTCCTTATCTGAAATATAAGGTAATGAAAGTATTTCGATCAGGTAGAAATTAAATCCTTAAAAGAAATCAAATTTACATGCCACTTTAAATTATTATTTAATATTTTTTGCCGAAAATTCCATCCCCATTACAAAGACTGCAAGTGTGATAACTTCATAAATAGAATAACAAATTTTAGACCAATAACAACAATGACCACTTAATATTTTACTTGACTTATAGAAGTTATTTTAGTAGTGTAGTGAAACATAAACGAATTCTTCGGTTTTAAAAAAATTCAATTGCTATTTATTTTGTTAATGTTATTTTTATTATCGAAAGATTTTAAATTGAAAAAAAAATGTGTGTTACAAGCACTACACGACTTTCAGTTACCACTCAGTAAAATAATCAATTCGTTTAAAGGTTAATATAAGTGTAAGGTATAAGCCCTCCCTCAACGCTCCACCCCTATAAAGGGTACGTAAGTTCCATGTCCCTATTCTCAAGTCCTTATCCGTTCCAAGTCGCCTTCGTAAATTCTGTCCGGTTTTAGCTTCTTGAGATTTCTGAACTGGGCGTTTTTTCCGGGGTGAGGTAGTTAGCCTCACGCCCAACCCCCAACCTGGAGGACCAGGGTGTTCCTCTTCGTCTGGTGTCTCCCCTCCGACCTGTCCGGCATGGGTGACCCTGCCGGTAGCTAAGCTACCGCCGGCATAGCTCTCGGGATCGACAACACACAGGAGAAGAGGGAGACCGGCTACGAGGTGGTTGGATGTGTTGAGAAGGACCTGAAAGTGATGGGAATAACCAGATGGAGAAATCTGGCTGCAAGTCGCCCTGTCTGGAGAAAGCAGACTGAGAAAGCCTTGGCCTGCACCAGGCTGTAGTGCTGTTAAAGAAGACGAATAAGCCCTCCTATAAATAGTCGCAGTAATCGCAACTATTTTTTTTATCACTATTCATTTTGTATAAGTAAATATACCCTCCTATAGTTAAGGCCTTCGTCTTGCATTCAAAAGGTCTCAGACCCCGTGTAGTAGAAGCACATGTTAATTATGTTTCAAAGTACCAACGCTGCGCACGATGTCGCCCATGCGTCGGGTGCCTACTCAGGTATCGGCTTGTCACTTGACTGCGGTTTTAAACTACCACGCCCGTCGCCAATAGCCTTGGTGTAGCTCTAGTACGACAATAATTTAAACTATATCCTAACCAAATACTCATTTTATTGTAATTTATTCCAGTGGTTTTTAAAATAGCCGTGCTCTAATTCAGAAGGCGTTGATTTAGTGTTAATTTTGCACTATCTAGTGACACGGACTGTAAATATTTCTGGTTTCCTGTGTTAGTGCTTTGCCATGTATCGTGGGATGTTTATTAGTTTCTAATCACGTGCAGAAGTGGTTGAGGCTTGATATTCCTACGCATGCTTTCTGCCTACTTAAGCCCTAAGCGTATTTCATCTACTGTTGTTTCTACACAATACTACCTTGGGATTTAATTTTGAAAATAGACTATTGTTTTATATTTAAATAAAATTTTAATTTTACTTTATTTGTCGAATAAATAGACTTGTTGACATTGGATATGTTAATGTTAGCTTAGCGGTAAGTCAATTTTGATGACTTAACATTTTGACGCCTTTATTATGTTCATTAGCTTTATGTATATCATTTTACTGATAGGATACAAATCGGTATTTTAACCGCATTGTTGTATTGTATTGTTAGTGGTTTTATACCGGTTATTTTATTAGTTGAATTTTTTTTTTTTAATTTCCTAATAAAATTGGCCTTTTCTCGTTTATATTCCCCTGATAACTTGCATCCATTTAAAATGTTTTCTTTGCTTGTTATTACGTAATTTATAAATGTAAAAAAAGTTAAATTATGTGTTTTTGTTGCATATGTTATGAGTACCATTTTTCAGCATTTGATAGCCATTTGCCGTTAACTTCTTAGAATCATTTCAGTTGTGGGAATTCTGAGTCAGCGAGTGCCACAATTTTTGTATCCTGCGCTAATTATGTCTTATTATTTATTAATTTGAATTCTATTCTGCTACTGTAATTAGTCTTATTTCTGCTTCAATTGATAAATTTTTCAGATGGAATTTTACTAGTTTCTGTTCAAAAAGTTAAATTTTGCTGCTTGAAATTGGTTCTAGTAAAATTCCCACCCTTGTAATTTTAAATTTAACCCCTCATTTATCGATGTAAATTTCATAGGTAGCCAAAACTGTTTGGTAAAGGTTTTTTTTATCCATTCACAATCACATGGATGTTGGTTCTTAATTCATCGTATTCTGGACCAAGAATAGGTGTCCAACTTGATCTGTTGTAATCATACGTTTTTTTTTTTAATTTGTATGGTTTTTGTATGTTCCAACCGAAAATAACTATAAATATCCTTATCACTCATATTTTTACGTGTCTCTTCTCGCGGATTTTTTGTTAGACGCACACAAAAACTCTAAAATGACATTTTCAACCAATTTTCAGCGTCTGTAGGTCTGCGTTTCCTTCTTCAACAATATGTTTTTCGAGATTTTAAGTATCAAAAGTGTAGGGGAGCAGGTATATTAGCGGATTTTTTTTTGTCTTATAGTTTTTCTGAGCAAAGCCTACAAGCCGAATCAAATTAGGACGGATTAGGAGTCTTGTAAGGCACTCCGTCGCCGTGTGTTCAAAGTCTCTTATCCATTGTATCTTTTAATTATGCAGCTTATTTCGTGGCTCTAGCTTAAAATTTTCGGCCACCAAACATTCGATGAGCTAATTAAACTGGCACCTAGTAAACAGTGCTCACTGCTCATACTTTTAATGATGGTCCTCGGTAGTGATTGGAATTCTTTAGTTTATCTCTTGTACCATTTCAATTAAATCCTGCTCTTTATAGCTTAACATTTATATAACAGACCAACTAATAAACTGAACTCACGGCTTGTAAACAACTTATATCTAATACCGAAACCACATGACGTGTCGTCATCCCTGATGACGTCCTTTATCATGCAACTCATAAGACAGATGTCCCACGTCGGGCATTCCAAATTCCAACCCTATCGCACCAAAAGACACCCCATCAGCATAGAGGCCCGTTATTTCGTGGCTTTAGCTTATTTTCGGTTACCAAACAATCAACGTTCTTATTAAACTCACTCCTATTACATAAAGGGATATGGTCATCGACAGTGATTGAACTTCTCTTATTTCTCTCCGGTGTCATTTCAATTGAATCTTTCTTTATACCTCAAAATTGATTTTACCGACCAAATATGCGACATGCCAATTAAACTAAACTCGCAGCTTGTAAACAACTTATACCAAAACCACATGACGAGTCTTCTTCCATTACGTCCTCTTTAACTCATAAAGCAGATGTCCCACGTCGGGCATTCCAAATTCCAACCCTATCTCTCCAAAAAGACACCCCATTAGCATAGAGGCATCGTCCCTGCCCTTGCACGCTAGTCCTCCCACTCCCAAGCCCATTTATGGAAGCCCACTGAGCGGCCCACGGGCGCCCTCGACCCAAGGCTGACCCCGTTCGCTGCTTTTTTGCCCACTTCTTCACAAACTTCTCTACAAGCGACTTCTTTGTGTGATTAGCTGGTTGAAGCGGTCGATTGAAGCCACTTTAGTTTTGTGACGGGTCCTTTATTTTTGAGTATTTGTTGGTTGCATATATACTATGGCCGCCTCCGCTATTCCGTCGTCGGTGCTGCATTCGTATCATCAGTTCGGGAAGGAATCGCCGCCGCCGCCTGGATGTGAGTTGTGCCTTTATAACTCGTTATTTCTTCTGTTTTGGATAAATTAAATTTTTTTTTGGCTGAGATCGGTATTGGATGTAGCCGCCATCAATCAGAGCTAGTGCAGTGTTAGTGATGGGAAAATTTGAGTGGGTCAAAAACTGTTCAGCATATTTAAAATATTTTTTTTAACTTGGTGTGTGTGTGGGGGGGGGGGAGTAATAACTTTCCAACCCCTCCTTCCTCCTACTTCTACCCCCTCCCCCCCAAAAAAAGTGATTGAAAGCACCTCCCACCAATCCCAACCGCCGCATCTAACTGCATACGATGTCGGATAGTTAATCTGGTCTTAATTGACCCTTATGGACATGAAAATAGTTTTATTTGAAGGTTTTTCGCTGTACCAGTAGTTCTGAATATAATTTAGTGTTTAATCCAATACGTAATGTTTTGTTTACATACCCTGTTATATAATTATGTGGAATTTTATTTTAAACTTCTACAGCGTAAGGGTTTAAAAAAATTGAGTGTAAACTTGTTAGTTTGGCTCTAATTGTGTCTAACAAGTACAAACATTAAAAAATATATATATTGTTCTTTCCTTTCGAAATTTTACTTTGCGTTACTTTAAAAAAAATTCTTTTAGTGTATCTTTCACTCTTTTATCAATTAACTTTTCAGATCCATGTAAATTATTGCCGCAAAGGCTTCAGTATTTCAAGTTTACTGAAATTCAACTTAGGATATTTACATAATTTGGGATTTATACTCAATTTATCTGAAGTATTCAGGTGTAAGTACATCCGATGTCTGTGACGCTTCCTTGTTGGTAAAAATTGATTAATGTTGTTGAACATTTCGCGGGTGCCAAAACCCAACAGCACATGCATCATGACAAAAAAGATTCTTAACACTTCTGGACTTGGCACCCAGCTTCCCTGGCAGCATATCCCCAACAGATGGCGAAGTTTCGATCAAAAGTCAGTGTACATTTCTCACCCTGTTGCACGTTTACAAGACCTCTGTCTACCCTTCCTCTACTGGCGGTCTAGAAATAGATTTTTATTTATCCCCCAACACGATAACTTCTTGATGATTGAGATATTCTCGTGGCATGTGGGTGTGATGTAAAGATTAGGGCGGCATTCTTTGAAGGGTCTTATAAACAGCTCGTTTGTGTTAGCAGACAAATTGCATGGGGCGTCATTGTCGTTCTCTAATTAAAAGGGGGAAGGTGGTACTGGATGGCATAGAAGTTATGAATTCTAATAAACTAACGCCAGCTCTAGAGTGCTTTACTGTAAACTGGTGTTACAAAACTTTACAAAATTATGCTTGTGTGGATCCTTTTCTCTCTGACCTGACCCAGGGCCAGATTTCTAAATAGGCTAAGTAGGCTGTAGCCTAGAGCGGCTAATTTTTCGGGGCGGCAAATTTTATGACCAATTATAAAGCGCGGTATAAAAAAATTATCATAACGATACAAAACAAATAATTTACATTAATGCGTAAACCGTAAACGTATAGTACTAATATTTCGTAGACAACATGGTCGCTGCACTAATTGCTGCACCAAAGCAATGGCACCCCCTTCTCCCGGATTAGTTGAACAGTTAAAAAAAAAATAGCCTGTTTCGCTTTATTGTGTAAAGGTACACTGATTATTCTAATATGTCAATGTGTATCTACCATTTTAAAAAGCACATACCACCATATTTTGCAGCTAACCAGTTACCTTTCGTGAATATTGTGACAGGGTGGCAAACCAATTGTAGCCTACAGGCGGCAAATCTTTAAATCCGGCCCTGACCTGACCGGTATACAACTTGTGGAAGTCAGCACATATACCTTATGCCAAACCTCACGATCGAGTATTAATTCGCTTTGGCATAGACGGTTTGGTATTGTGCCGGCAATCCGGCATGTAAGACTAGCATGGTTCGAAACCGGTTGTGCCCATACCTTTGCAAAGTCTATCAATCAATGGATTTTCGGCCTTGTATCCTGGTTCTTTTGCTTTCCAAAGACCATAATACCGCTGCTCTACTTCTCGTTTCAAGTTTTACGTCATCCTGGGTGTTGATTTTTATTTTTTAGACGTAACTATTTATACCTTTTCTATGCAGCTATGCATCCACCGATTTTGTTTTTTAAAATTCTATTTGTCAAGTTATTGGGATTTATTAGGTTTATTAGCGGTCATGGTTCGAAATCTATGCTGAGACTATTTATTAGGAGTCTTAAAAATGTGCAAAGAAGGTACTACAAAGCATAGTTTGATCTTTCATGTAACTTTTTAACTACTCAATATATAAGTATAATTTTTTATATGTAATTCTACAAGATTTATTTAATATAAAACAAATTTTAACATTTATGAAACTTTAGCCAAAACTAAAATAAATGATATTAAACATAAAGCTATTTGAACACATTGGGATTAGGCTTGCGCGGCAAATTTTGAGGTCAAAATTGAAAAAATGACCAAGAAAATAACTTTATATTGTACAAATATGTACAAACAAAGACTTATACCTAAATTCTCAGCTCAATTTTAATTAGAAATTATTTTAAGAACTTTTTTCTAAAAAATTAATCAAAATTTTAAAATTTTGATTAAAATTTTTTAAAAAAAATAATTTCTAATTAAAGTTGAACTGAGAATTTAGGTAAAAGTCTTTGTTTGTATATACTTGTACAATATAAAGTCATTTTCTTGGTCATTTTTTCAATTTTGACCTCAAAATTTGCCGCGCAAGCCTAATCCCAATGTGTTCAAATAGCTTTATGTTAAATATCATTTATTTTAGTTTTGGCTAAGTTTCATAAATTTTAAAATTTGTTTTATATTTAATAAATCTTATAGAATTGCATATAAAATACCTGTCTCGAATTTAACCCAATAAGTACTTGAATTGGCACCACCTCATTTTTTTTTTATGTTATTACTTTATTACCAACAATACCATTTTGAATATGTGACAGCATTTAGGTAGATTTATCTTTACAGTTGAAATAAAATATTTTAATAAATTGAAACTCAAAGCTCTTATACTTTTCCTTTACCCTATATCGAAAAAAAGATTAGTATAGACTTTTTTTAAAAAAAAATGAGGTTTTTTTTTATTTCTCGACTGCTTAAAATTTTAATTAAAAAAATATAATAAATTTATCTTTTTTTTTGTGAACGACATGAGTGTCAATGCAAAAAAAGCATTGGAGTCATTGCTTATTTTATCAAAAGCTTTCGCATAAGCTGAAAAAAAATTTAATTGAAGAAATTGAAGATAGTTTTTTTTCTTTATTGTAAGATAACCCAGAAAATGTTTCATTACTTTTTTTTCTAATTGAGATAAAATTATAAAACGTTGCATTCATGTTTACAGATGATAGTTACTGCACAAATTAAGCTTTAAAACGATTTTTGGGTAGAGTGTCCTCTTAAAAACACTTGGTGGGGAAAAATCTTATCTCTGACTTTCTTTATTGATTTACCCTCAATCTTCGACTCTCCTTTTCTGAGAAACTTTATGGAATTCCTAACCCCATTAAACTGGATATTTTCCCAGAAATTTTAAGATTTATGATTATTTTGAAAGTTTAACTTTTTTTACTGGGTTGAGATTCTGAAAATATGTACGAGAATACAAGTTTACGAAGTTTTGCTCTAAAATGGATAAAGCGAAATAAGTTTTTCGCGTCTATGGTATAATGAGCAGTAATGTTT
The DNA here is from genome assembly GCA_023701765.1 of Hylyphantes graminicola. Taxonomy (NCBI): domain Eukaryota; kingdom Metazoa; phylum Arthropoda; class Arachnida; order Araneae; family Linyphiidae; genus Hylyphantes; species Hylyphantes graminicola. The sequence continues at coordinate 25,497,492 of CM043121.1, forward strand.
ATAGTCTACTTCATTTTTTACGCAATAAATGAATTATCTGGACTGAGTATCAAAATTTTAGTTTTTTTTAAAAAATCTGTTTCTAATTGCCCTTGATTATGACAGTTCATTTATTAAAAATCATTCACAAATAACTTTTCGTTTAAAAGAATGTGGAAAATTTAATATTACGAACTAATGTTTCTTTATACACATTAAATAGATTCATAAAAATTGCATTTTGTTTCCTTTTTACAATCATTTAAATTGATTTTCATATAATTTAACATACGTATACCGTTCGAATATATAAATTTTAATGTTTGTATCTGTTTTGAAAACCCTATCAATTTCAAATGACAAATATCTATTTAATTCAATTACTAATCACAATGCATAACCGCAAATGACCTCCAGGTTAAGTTCGTTTCATGTGAACCGCAAAGATGCCTCCAAGTATGTCACGCTCCTTTTCTGGTAAGGTTCACTTTTAATTGCCACCCTGCCTCAAATATTTATTACTCTTGGCATTTTAATGATTGGTAATAAATGTTTTTTTTTTTTAGCGTAGTAAAATTCTCAGTAGTGGACTATAAAAATAATTTAATGACTTAATATAAATTACTATAGTTGAGTGATACATAAACTTGTTGCATTTGAGATCCCTTTTTTTCGGATGATGTTATGTTTGAAGAAATTTTGATATCTTATTTCATGTTTTATTTTGGCTCCAAATCATTTTACGTTAAAACTGATCGATTTTAAAAATTGATCTTGTATCAACTGAGAAGAACTTTTGGGATTAACTAGGGAAAAAAAAGTTTGTTGCTATCTCTCTTGAAACAGCAACATCCTTACAACGTATCGTTCGACAAATGACCATCTTCAAAAATGTTTTTCAGTAAATTCATTTAAAGTTTATTGCTTAGTTTTTCATTTTATCTCTTTTGCACTTTTTATTTGAAGAGTTCAGTTGCAAAACTAGCATTCCCCAAAGTATAAAATATATGGTTCGGCCCGTTCATTGGCGACTTCGGTAAACGAATATACAATCGTCAAAAGTCGCAATGGACAGGCCGCAGTGCCGGGGAGTGGGTACATTGCATCATCAATAGCAATTCAAACTATTTTCGTTTCGTCATTTGTGACTTTTGCTATAGTGATAGTCAGTGCTTTCCATCGAGTTCTGTGACTGGCACTATAATGATTCCTACAGTAAGTCCACCTGTCTTTTAACTTATTTTTGATTTTAAAATATGGTTAAAACCAGGGTCTAAATCAGGGCTTGGGAATGTAGTAACCACCTCCCATTACTTAAACCCTTCAAGTGTAATGAACTGCAGATACGTTGCCAGGTAGACATCATAGGGTAAATAGGTCTCTTGGCCCAGGTCCATTCCGTGGACAGTTGACGAAGACATACACACGCCCCCAACCCTTTCCTATTCCACTTGTTACTAAATTTAGCCCAGGATCTTATCTCTTTTATCCCATTCCAAAATCTCTTTAATGTCTCGCAGCATTACCCTTGTGTTTACATTACTCGTATTTAAAAAAAAACAAAAAAACTTGGGTTTCTTGAATTTTGTTTGCGGAAGATGACATGGTGGATGAAACTAACATCTTTTTTCTGGTTATGCTGATGGAATTAATGGGGTTACGGGATTTGAAAGAGCTTTGGTTTTAACGTTAATTTCGTATAGTGTTTCATGTGAATTGATGCCTTTCTCTATCCGTTAAATAAATCCTTAAACTTTAGGTTCTTAAAGTATTAAACTATGTTTAATATTTTTGAAATTGAAACATTTTAAAAACATTCTGGAAAAATCCAGTCTCAAGTGTGATTTATTTAAGTGATGAGTGCTATTCGATGATTCAAAATATTAAATAACGCCGGAAAAAAAGCAAATAAACACAGTACAATTTATACAAATATCTAATGATTATATTTTAGGAAACACGTTTATATTAAATTTTTTTGGGTAATATACTATAAATAAAAGTACTAGTAATAGTACTTTAATACTAGTAATAAAAATACTATATGCAACAACTACAACTTGCAAACAAGTTTTATATTGATTGTTCACAATTTTATTAAAAGTCAAGTATGTAAATTTCTTTAAATTAACCTATTTTTATTAAGTATTAAAACGCATTATTGAGGATAATTTGTTTATATTTGAAACATAAAAACTTAATCCTTTTCTTAATTTATAATTAAGTCAAGTATTTACGAAAACGTCAAAATATTTATACAATACGTTCCAACTTAACTAACGAAATATTTTGTTATTGATGTAGAGGTTTTTGAATCTTTTTTTTTTAATCAACGAAGTTTTAAATATAAACAAGCGTTTTCTTCCCCATCCCCACCGCAAATTATTTGAAATAGATATCATCATTAAAGTCATCATTAGTCTCATTTCTTGAAAAAAAAAAATCCCGGGCCTCAGCATCAATTGACCTCTTTTAGAATAATTAAGATATACTTCTGCGAGCACCTCTCGAATAAAAATTAGAACAAAACCTCTCAGACGGAAAAGAATTAGCAACTAGTTTCTTGGAAGGGAGGCGTCTTTTCTTTTTTCTTTGCGCCATAATTTTATCTTTTATTTTCCTTCCTCTCGTGGGCGAGCGGCCATCCATATTTGGGACTACCATCATTTGATCTGTCTGCAACGTCACTGTACCACGTGTATAAACACACGCCAACTTTCATCAGAAGTTGAGCTCTCTACTTCGTTCTACTGCAGATTTTTTTATTTGAAAGATTTTTCCTCGGGGAAAACGTTGTTTTTAACAAATATGTAACAATTGACTTACAAGAGAACGGGACTTAGGGGAATTGTGTTTTAGGGTGGCTGAAAGTTGGGTGATTGATGTTTGGTTGATGTGTAGGTTGACACATTTGGGATTAGGATAAAAATAGGATTTTTTGCTGGGTTAGTTTATTACCGAATCTGCAGATTTTTAGCTTGTAATTTTTTTTTAAATAACTTAGAAATTAAGTTGAGTAAAATTGTTAATTAAAAATAAATATTCCACTTCAAACATATCTTTCAGTATCAATGACAATTTGGCATCATCATTTTAGAAAAAAAATTCTGATCATTTAGCCATTTATGATATCAAAAAGCACATCATTCGATTCGATTCTTCAGACTTTTTTCTATTAGAAAGTATTTTTTATTAATCCCAATAGATGCCAGCCCTATTTTTTTTAAAAATTATGATCAGAAACATGATGATGCCAATGGCATCACTGAGACTGAAAGGGTTAAACTCATATTTTTGAATTAATACACATTAGAATCTTTCATTATTCTACAGATTCATACAATTTAAAGAAAGAATAATTTAAAATTATTATTTTTAGTTACTACTATATGAATGTAGGTTGAACTTATGGAAAACCTATCCTAATAAGTAAAGTTCTTCCTTTAAAACTTCTTTTGTTTTTATATATTTTTTTAAAAAATAATTCTACACTTTTTTCAATGAGGATGCAGAAATTTTGCATCTAGTTGAAAATTGATATATTTGGTATTATTAGTTTTTTATTAAAAATGAAACTTTTTTGTTTTTTAAGTGTAAAAAATACAACTTTAAGATGATTACAACATTGTTCCTTGAATGACTTTCTTCCCACGTTATAGAAAGATACAAATAGAAAGTGTCAGGATCTTTTTAAATGGATTGATTGACTTTTGAACGATTGCCCAACCGCACTTCTGGTAGTCGCGTGGTTTGTTCCGGTTGCTTTAAACACAGGGCTAAAGAAATACAGCTTTTTCTTTTTGATCCTCACACCTGACGCGCTTGTTAAACATCTGTCATCAATTCATTCTACTTAGGACATAGTCATAGACTATCTCTTTTATCTTTTATAGATTTAAATAAGAATGAAGGGAATGTTAATGTGTGTCTCAAAATTTGAGGTAATGTGTAAAACAGTTTGCATTTGGTGGCAGTACTCTTATCTGTGATTTCAAAGCACTTACAAAATATTTTTATATACTTATTTACTACAATTTATACGTTTATTTCATCCTTTAAACATTAAAAAAGAAAAGAAGTTGGTTGAAAGTTTGAATCTTGACATCGCTCTTAAAAGTGCTGAAATTTCAGTTTAAAAAACTGCTTCCTAAAAAAAACTTAATTTGTGGTGTTTTTCTTTACAATTTGACCTTTCATAAAAGATAATGTAACCAGATTATCTAAACCAAAAAATGTGTATGTTCCTTACCCCTCTATATCATCCTTTCTGACATTTTTTCATATGATGCCTCCACCCAAATTTCAAACCTGGCATCATTAATAAAGCAAGGCTAATAATTAGTAAATAACTATATGGTTACAATGTTCCTGGGCAATCAAATATAGAATTGAATGACAAATAATTATTATAAAGGAACTTTGAAGTTTTAAAAAAGATTCGTTTTCACAAAAATTTTGTAAATCTATAATTTATATATTCCACCGTTTTTCTGGATTTTGAAGGACTTTTACAGACTTTGAAGGACTTTACTTACATCTTTTAGCTTGACATCCGGTCCGTTTGACAAAAAGCTGTACTGTCCCACCAAAAAAGGGATGTCTGGTCACATTAATAAAATAATAGCACTTTTTTTACTTAATTTAGTATTTTAATTTGTTTAATTGTTTTTTAGCTCTTTTATATGTTACTGATTATCTTTAGGCCACCTAAAATGTCTAGAAGCATCTTTTTAAGTATAGTTAATGTATTTATTTCTTTTCCTATCCGGTGTCATTTTGAGTTGCTAGCAATTACAACGACATTTTCTGTTACAGATGCCCTCCTAGCCGATCTGCAGAGTCAGACTCAGCTGAATTTGGGGCAGTCAGCAAGACCCTTATCCCCAGGTTCCAACAGTTATGCCACAGTGATGTCGCAAGCCCCACGCCCCTCTAACGCCACCGTCACAACTACGGTGACCACAGAAAGATACGAATACAGAAATGGAGTACCGGATGATCAGGTATTGTTATATTCTCAACTACTAAGCTGTAAGGTTCGTTGAAAAGTTTGCTTAAATCCGTTTTTTTAGTGAGACTCCAGAAAATCCTTTCACAATAATTAGGGATCTTGGGAAAATAGCAATATCCTGGATTTCCCCCCCCCCCCCAAATTGTATCAAAACTCATTTTGTCCATTTTACATTTGGATAAAGCCTACAATATGTCTGTTTCGTGTGTTTTGTACAAATGATGCCAACATCTCAAGAATTTTGCAAATGTAATTATTGTAGAGAACTTTTGAAGCAGTTTATTGCATAAATAATGCAATATTTCCTCCTTTTTAACACACAATGTTTACATTTTTTTCTGTTAGTTGATTGGTCTATTTTAAAAAGTGCTTTTTAATGGTCTCATTTTTTCAAACTTGAGTTTTTCCTAAGAGTATGAACATAATTAAATTTTATACATCGAAGTTCCAAGAATTGAGAAAATAGTTCAAACTTTTAAAATCAGTTTATCAGTAATCATTAGTTTTTTCCATAATATAAATAATGCATAAATGTAAGTTAAATAATTGATAACTTAGTTGTCTATTTTTGTTAAAAGTGCTTTTTAATGGTCTCATTTTTTAAACTTGAGATTTCCTAAAGAGTATAAACATTATTTAATTTTATGCATAGAAGTTCTAAGAATTGGGGAAAAAAGCTCAAATTTTTGAAATTATTATATCAGTGATCATAGTTTTTTTCCCTAACTTAAATAAAATAATGCATAAATGTAAGTTAAATAATTGATAATAAATTACTTTTACAGCCTATCTACCAAAATCAGCATGCTATTCATAGTGCCATTCATGAAAAACCAGCACCTAAACCAGATTTCGCCAGCAACTTATCAGAATTGGACAGCTTACTCGAAGATTTAAATTCTGCAAGATATGCAAATTATCCGGGAAAGAAAGGTAAGGAAATGATGAACATAAAGTTTTTTTTATTTTTTATTTTAACTTGGAACCTTTTATGTATATTTAACACTTTTTAGCATTTGCAATAGATTGAGTGATAGTAATTTCAATATTGCGTTATTCAGTTAAAAGATTTTATATTCTCTAATAATATATTTTTTTGGTAAGAGTTTGAGGGATGTTATTTGCATAATGCTAATGCACTTATTACCTCTAAAAACTTGTTGAATTATGTGCATAATCTTTAATTGTAAGAAATAAAAACTTCCTAACAAGCTGCGATTTTTCTCTTTGTTAAATTAAACTAAAAAAAATTTGTTGAGAATTTAGGTAATTGGTAATTGTAGGTACTGATTACTGATTTTAACTGATCACTGATCAGAATAACTGATTTTTGCTTTATTTTCAGGCTACACTTCCCCCTCCCCTGGGTACAATGTGTATAGCAATGAGACTGTCACCAAAACTTCCTCTTCCAATGGATATGCGGAACCTATTCGCCCATCTGTAAACAGCCTTCTTGATGAACTGCAAAGTGGATTGCCTGACACCCCAAAGCAGTGAGTAAATTTATAGCACAGGTTCCTTTCACAGGCTAAAGAAGCCCCTATATAAGCCAATCAAATTAAAAGTGTTTTCATTTTTTTGAAAAATTCCTATGTTACTATTTTCCTATTGTGTGGATAAAGTAATTAAAGTTGTTTTAGATTAGTTATTTTGTTAAAATTAGTTGTTTTTATTATATGATGCTTTATTTTTTTTAAATATCGATAAATCGGGTGTATGTTTAAAAGCAATTTGAAAGGGAACATGAAAGAAGTATTTGCAATGACTTGTATTCTATGTTTTGTTCTTGAATTCCATTTTTACACTAAATTTTTTACCAAGAAATTAAATGTTGTGCACATTTAATGTTTTATCAATTAATAGTAAATTTATAATATATAATTTTAAAATGGGGCAAAACCTCTAGTTGATGTATTTTTTAAGAAGCACAAAAAATAAAACCAAGGAAAATAGTTTTTTTTTTCACTCAACACCTCTAAGCGACTAAGTATTTTATTTTTTCTCCAGGTACCCATTACTGTTTCTAGACATCTTAATGAGTAAAATTTTCTGTTTCAAAATATTATAAGGGCTTTTTTCTTTCTCTTTCCAGCTCTAATGTGAAATACAAGGAGACCGTCACGTCCCCCATGATGTCTCACGTTAGCTCCTTCCCCCCTCCCCCTCAGTCTGCGGATGGAATTGCACCTGCCGCATCTTCAGCCACCAAAGAACTAGATGACCTTATGGCTTCCTTGTCGGATTTTAAGGTGAGAACCCGAGACTTTTTGTATTAGTTTGAATTGTTATTGTAATCAGTAGAGAGCACTTTTGATTATTTGTTAAGTTTTTTACTACTATCGATACTCACAAGTGTTAGGTGCAGGAAAATACTCTTTTAATTAGTAAGAGAGGGTTAGTTGTCTTTGAATCCTTTTTCATATAGTTTATCATGCCATTGAGTCGCATTTTATTAATTTTGTTTGATGGTAAGCCCAACATCTTCTGTGTACCAAATCCTCTGGATTACCTAGCATGGACTCTAATTGGGATTACCTAGCATGGAAAAATGTATATCTCTAATTTTATTTTGGGGGCTGCGGGTTGTCCTGTGGTTTGGATATCGGTCTCCGGAACGGAGGGTCAAGCGATCGAGTCCCGGTACCTACCATCGAGTATTAGTTTTACACCCCAAAGCAGGAGTACGTGCTCGTTAAATCTGTGGGTCCGAAATTTGGTTCAGATGTATTTTTTGAGGCCCAGTGGCTTAGTGGTAGTGCTTTGCATTGCCACTCCACAGGTCCGGGGATCGAATCCCTGATTGGGTGAGGTTGACCCGTCCTTTCATCCCTTGAGTGGGTTGACAAAATTGGTACCGAGCATGCTTGGGAACTAAACAATGGGGGTTCCGTGTGAGGCTGACCAACTTACCGGGACATATGCCTAGCACCCCAGAGCCCTAGGTCATGAAAGCTGAAATGGGCACGGCAGGCCTTGGCCCAGTAATATGCTGTTGCTCCAAGGAGTTTAGTCTTTATTTAAATTTTATTTTGGCTGCATATATTTCTCTGTTTGCTGTTATTACAGTCTGCAAAATATGGTTCTCTCAAATTCCTAAAAAAAATGTGCTTCCCTAATACAACCTGCACCTGAAGATGCACTAAAAAAGTGTGAACCATTTCTCTCTCTGCTATCTCAAATGTCGGCAAACAAAAGCGGCATTGTAATTTTTCCCTGCTCTCACCAGCCAAGTGGTTTACATATTTATGGAAACTACAAAAGTGTGGGTGTTCTCCCAAAACACACACTGAGCTACCTCCTTCCAGGTTCCCTTTCTAAAAATAGGCTCAGCATGTGGCTGGGAACCGAAGCTTGTCGATTGGGGTGTTAGGGGAGATAAAAACTTTCTTCATATTTGTTCTCAATTACGCAGCAATAGATATTTTTGTTTTTAGAAAATAAATCTCTTAATTTTAGTTAGTTTTCATATATTAAAAAAACAACAAATATGTATAAATTAATTTTATGGTGCTAAGCATTTTTATTATTTTGTAATTGTAGTATTTTCATGTTTTTTAAGTATTTGATTTTTAAAAAAAATTGCTTTATATTTGAAAATAAATAATGAGTTGAGTTAAATTCTAAAACTGTAATTTTGATTCACTCCTAAACTTCTTACATTATTAATTATTTTTGTAAAAGTTTATAGTGTATCATCGTTAAAAAAACTTAATTTTAATGAAATCGAAGCAAAGAACGTAACATTTAAAGATAAAATAACTGTGACAGTATTTAGACTTTAAAATATCCTTGCTTCTAACAAGTAAAGAACAGCTGTTAAACAATAACAGGAACACGTGTCAACTGTTCTTCAAACACAAGTGCAACTTCCTCCTCCTGTCAATCCACCCACTCCACATCCAGAAATAGCCCCATCATACTTCTCGTGAAAAGAGGGGCGTATGTAGGACAACATCCCTTAATTTGGGGCTGTCCCCTCCCCCTGCCCCCACCCTGCCAATCCTGTCAGCCTGCCCTTTTCAGTCAACTTGTAACCTAACTAAGAAAAAAAAATTGGACTTTTCCCACAATTCCGGAAGCGAAAAATCTCGCCGGGAGAGAGGGGGACATTTCTGAGTCTGTCTCTGTCGGTGACTGCAACCACTTCCCTCGATCTCTCGGTTTTTTATGGCAAGGTGTTGATTGTAAGTATATGTTTTTTGTCCTTTGTCCGTCCGTGTAGCAATCTGCAGCCAAGCCAGCGGAGGCTCAGTACGCCAAGCCTAACAAAGTCGGCAGGTCACCCACCGGGCCTGGGAAAGGAGTTGACCAGTTGGATTCTATGCTTGGGACCTTACAGTCGGATATGAGCAAGCAAGGTGTCAACACGAGTCCCAAGGGACACTGCACAGCATGCAACAAGCCCATTGTCGGTCAGGTAAGTTTTTTTTTGTAATTATCATGATGTAAAGTTTAAAAATATGAAAATATTAACTACACAGTGGTGGTTAAAAGTGTGGAATTTTTCTTAAAGTTTCATGTAAATTTGTGTGCTTGTAAAATATATTAATTTTTACTTGAATACAAACGTTTATACATTAAATTGAGGATAATTTAATGTAGAATTTAGTAACAAAAATTGCCAAAAGTGAAACTTAATATATTCTACAAGCACACAATGTTGAAAAACATGAAGCTTTAAAAATTGTCCACACTGTTGGCCACCACTGTATCAAAGCCAAGAGGCCTGTGCTGGCAGAGGAATATACAGTGGTGGCCAAAAGTGTGGACACATTTTGAAAGTTTTATGTGTTTCAACTGTTAATTTGTTCTTGCATCTATTAAATTTCGCTTAAATACAAACATTTAAATATTAAATTGAAGGTAATTTAATTTAGAATTTCACTATAAAAACAGAATTAAAGTATCTTTATTACAAATAAAGTTATGCTCATTTTAGTTGAACAAGCAAGCACAATCAATGGATTCTCTTATGCTGAAATTGCAATACAAGTTGGTGGTTTAATGACTTGCAAAACTAAGACAGATCATACTATTAGTTGCATAACTTATTCGTAAAACATATATTGTAATACTGTATTTATTTTTAATTCTACATGAAATTACTTTGATGATGATGATGGTGTGTCCATGGATATAGATTATATGGGACCAAAGGTCTCAATGACGGTTTCAGCGATCTGCATACAGTGGTCCTCATAAAGATTAAATTACTTTTAGTTTGATATACAATTGTTTAATTTGATATACAATTAATATATTCTGTAATCACACAAAGTTGAAAAATATGAAAATTTCAAAATGTGTCCACACTTTTGGCCACCACTGTAATTTATGTATGGATAATTAATCAATCTAATCACAGAAGAATCCAATTAATACAAATTTAATAATCTTAGTAATTTGAATAAAAACCTTAGTTTTGAATAGCCTTTTATCATCTTATTCAAGTACAGTACACTGTCAGAAATGTATTTATTAAATTTACCTTGCTGATGAATGGTTGGCAAGGAATTTTTTAGTCAATTTTTTCTCATCTATAATCTTTTTTGTTAGTATAATATCAATTCTTTGCTCAATGTTCAGTTCCAAACTATATTAAAATTGTTTTAAAATTATAATTCTCACATTCATAATCTCAACTTGTTCAATTCCTGGTAGTCATATTTAGTTTTAAGTTTACATTCATGATAGATATTGTGGAGTAAATTTCATGTTGGTTTAATATTGTAAGTCAAGTTGAAGTGGAATTGAGATTTTTAAATGTACTGGTTTAAGGGTGGGGGGGGGGGGGGGGGATATTAAATTTTTATCTAAAAAGCCTGTAAGTTTTACCATTCGAAACTCTTTAATCTATTTCACTCATAAAAATAGTTAACTATCATTGTAGACATTTACTAACAGCATTCATTGACACGAAATATGCAAATTCATGATCAAAAGAAGTAAATTATCTTTATATATTTATAAAAATATATCAAACAACAAATAAAAATTTGCTTAAAAAACACTGAACTTTTATAAATGATAATTTACTTTTAGAATGTTGTGCAAACCTGAAATCCTGTCAAAATCAGTCTCTCAATTCATTTTTGTTTTATAAACTAGGGTAAATTATTAGTTTTGTATTGATCTAATTTCCAACTCATTTGACAGATTGTGTTCACTAATATTTTACCCACCAACAAATTGTAACAAAAAGGCTATGTTTTATTAAGCTATTAGGTAGGCAATGTCTTACAATTCCCAGCTTCTCAAAAGTATAAAAAAGTTTTTTAAACTGTAAAATTTCGTAACTGTGGCATAATTAAGATTATTCATAAAAACTACTATTGAAACCATATATAAGAAAACAATAATCAACATTGGGAAAATGAAATCTTGTATGGACCTGGTTCTAAGTGATAGCTACTGTTAAAACCCTATTTGAAAACCTGCACCACATTTTACTTTGCAAATTGTTTTTTATATTCATTTATTTTGATTTATAATAACTGCTGCATTCAATATATATGAATCAAATATGGCATTTTTTTTTTTCAAAATCAGGCCTTTGCAAAAATTCTATTTTCTACTTGCCAATGGCAGGAGAGAAATTGCCAAGGTTGAGGTTTATGAGCGTCTAAAAATGTAAAATGTTTATCATATGCACTGAGTATTTCTTGGCACTTGTAGATTGTTTACAAAAATAAAACATGGAAAATGTTAAAAGAAAGCTTTCTTGGGTGGAAAAGATAATTGCCAAGTGTTAATGATTTCATTACAACGTTTTCATGTTGAAAATTCAATTGAAGTTTTCTATTTACTTCTTTTTGCTGTACCAAAAATAAATTCATAAGAATTTATAATACAAAATTATAGAAAATAAATTCTTGTGAATTTATTTTTGGAAGAATTCAGCTAGATAGCAAGTGCATATAATAAGATGATTTAAATTAAGCCTGAGTTCTAATTATTTATTTTATTTTAGGTTGTAACAGCACTTGGCAAAACCTGGCACAAGGAGCACTTTGTCTGTGGCCACTGCCACCAAGAGCTGGGCACCAAGAACTTCTTCGAGAGAGACGGAGTCCCCTACTGCGAGACAGATTACCACAACATCTTCTCACCTAAATGTGCTTACTGCAATGCTGCTATACTAGGAGTGAGTTTTTATTATTGGGAAATATCTTTGTATAGTCTTGCTCTCATATTTTGTTTGGTGGTGTTACTAGTGATGATAGTCTCTTAAAATGGTATGGCACATGGTGGTAGTTGTACAAATTGGATTTTGCCTGTCTTTTACATTGTTCCACTATCTAATCTGTCAGAATATGAAAGCCACTCTATAATTTTTATTTAAAATGAAAATTTTGTGTTAATGTAATTCAAGCAATCCACCCATAACAACCTAAGCAGGATGAATTTTGTGCTTACCTACACAATTAAAAAAGGTTTCATAACATTAAGCAACTAAACACGCAAATTGAGATTTTTTATAACGTCTATAACCAATACACGCTATGTCAAAAGTAAACTAAGCAATAGAAGATCAATATTCAATTAAAGCTAATTACATTCAAAATTAATTTGCTTGTTTATTAGATAAAAGCGACTAATAAATAAAAAAAAAGGTATGGACTAATACACTTTTTTTTAAAAAAAAAATTCTAACAAATCTATGTTATTTCGAGCATTAAAAAGGGGTAGTAGTGGGATGGGGGTAGTAGGGAGGTATACTTTTTTGTGCTTTTTATTCTTCTCTAACAGGCTGATAAATACAACAGCCCCTCTTATTTATGCGAAATTATACTATCAAGTTTAAAGTACCTGATTGTCAAAGAATAATTCACACTACAACTATGATACACCAACATTTTTGCCAAATGCTAGTTTCAGTTTAACTTGAACCTTGAACATGGTTTGTTGTGATTTACAAATGCATATCTACCTGAAGTAATTCATTGTTTAGAAATGTAATAATGTTTATGATTTTTCTTTTCAGAAATGCATTACTGCCTTGGAAAAAACTTGGCATCCTGAGCATTTCTTCTGCACTCAATGCGGAAAACAGTTTGGCGAGGATGGCTTTCACGAGAAAGATGGCAAACCCTATTGCAGGGACGACTTCTTGGAGATGTTTGCTCTTAAATGTGCCGGATGCAATAGGCCCATCACAGAAAACTATATCTCAGCCATGAATAGCCAGTGGCACCCGGGTTGTTTTGCTTGCCGGGTAAGGGATTTCATCATATTACTATATTTTTAAGTTGTTATAAATATACCTTTTAATTTGTTTGTGCCTTTTATATGAAGAGTACACAGGAAGAACCACTTGATTTTTTAAGAGTCTTTCCTTGTGTGTCTGCTTGGTGGACATTGGCGACATGAAACCGGTTTTTCTTTTCGGTTCTACATTTGCGGTACAAACATATTACTTGTGTCCACTAGGGTTACTGAAATATCTGTGTATGAGGGTTGTGACATGATCCCCTCACCTGATTGGCCGGAGCATAGCCATGATCCCGATATACGGAGCTGTTATTTTCCCTCCGTAGACATTACACAGTGACTCAGCGAAGTTCTACTAAATCGAATCTAAACGATATAATCAAAGGAACGTAACCACTTTTTGTTGTTGATTTTGTTTTTAATGATCTACATTCGTCAATATTTATTCTTTTTTGGATTAAAATTCTTTACGGTTAAGCTGTAATCCATGTTTAATACCGGCGTGTGTCATTGCTATGGAATACAAAAGTTGTTTAAACTCGGAAAAAGTGTATAATGCTTTACTTTTTAATCTTTGTATTGTAAATTAAACAACATGTAGACTATTACATTTCTAAAAATAGTATTTTTTGTCATTATACTACCAGAAAATGCCATTTTTAATGTCGAAGCTAGCAGACGGTTTTTGGCATGACTTTGGCATGTGTTGGTGGAACAATAATTGCCGGGAAATCATAACGTAAACAAACCGGAAATCAGTCATTGCTTACTGAAAGTTGAAAACATTCTTATTTATTCCAAACTAAGCAACAACATAATGTTTATATGTGTAAAACTGGAATCAATAACTAGTTTGGTTTTATTGGCGAGTTTGGCTGAGCGATAACGATTGTAGCATGGGACACCTGCTAAGCTCCTTGGCGTTACCCTGTACAGCACACAGTGTATCGAAGGTACCCTAGTGTTCACTGATCTCTGGCTTGAATCAGTTGCGGCGAAAGAAAAATAAAGCGAGTGACCTGTTTCTTAACACCAGTTTAGGCGATTTTTCGCTATTATCCCCAAGGAGACTATTAAGGAAAGCCTTCTACGAAATCAAGTGGTTCTTCCCGCGTACTCTTCATATATTTTACATGCAAAAATAAGTTTGGAGACCAAAGACTTATCTCCCTTTTTTCATACATATTGACGATAGTTAGTTTTTGTTTCAAATTGATGTAGCAAAAACAAGTTATTTTGTATATCATTTAAATACTTTTGGGGGGACCCATAAGTAACCAGAAGTTTGATGTAACACTTTTATCTTTAACTTTTGTGTCATATTTTCGATTTGCTTTCAAAGAGGCTTGCTATGTCTCTAGACATTTTTTCAAGGTCTGGAATTTATTTTATCTTGTAGAAAATCAAAAATAGTATTTTATCTCATGAAATATGAGTTCAAATGTTTTGGCTAGATGATGCATTTTTCCTTTTTTATTGAAACAGTTTCCAAAATTTTGTGAAGGATATTCAATGGTTTATAGCTTTTTAAAAATTAAAAAAATTAGTTTATTTTCCACTGTGAAACATTAATAAATGAGATTCTACTCTTTGTATTTTTATCATTATTAAAATTTTCTAGCAGTTTTGATACAGGATTTAAACAAAGCAAAACTTATCATAACATCATTTTTATTTATATTTTTAATTTTCAAACAATTATTTATATTTTTCAAAAAACACATCAATATACCATTAATCTATCATCTTCAAATAATTTTAAAAGGGTGTGATTTTCAAATACTTCTGGAAAAAAACATGTAAAAAAAATAAATACCACAGTGTATAATTTGTATTTTGATGCATTTATAGAATCGTACATTAAAAGCAAATAAATGTAAATTAAAGCAAACCAGCTTTTGATGCAAGAACAGATTGTATGCCGCTTTTTAAGTAAACAACTGATGAACTAAGAAAAAACCATTGGGCTTCTTTGATTTATATTATAATGTTTATATATTCCAGACTGATTTATGTGTCTAAAAAATTTCTTTCTCAAATATTCATGTTAAATAAGTTATGTTTTAAATAAATTCTGGATGATTGTTCTTTTGGCAACATCGGTTTTATGAATAAAAAATGAATTCCGTTACTATTCAAATGGGAAAACTGTTACAGACAGGTTACAAATGTACAGACAGATGGACAAAAAGTACAAAAGATAGGTCTTTTATGTCATACTTTAATTTTTTTTATATATAATAGGACAAGGAGAACTGAATTTAGAAGGGAGTACAGCATCTTAAGCATGCCAATACCTTTTTTCCATTTTTTAAAAAAATCTTTCCAATTGAAAGAGGAAAGTAGGTTTTAAAAAAATCACAGTAAAATAACACATATTTGTCAATAACAGAAACTTTCCAGTTACTTTTGGGTCTCCTTAAGTACTTAAATATATCTTTAAAATGTGTTCCAAAACTAGATAATTTTGCGGTATAAAATGATGTATGGCATTCCAACAAGCTTTTTTTTTTTGGTTTTGCAAATTATTTTGATTTTTCAATTCCTTGCTTACATGTTCACACATGCTTTCATTTTACCTTTTTGGTGCATATTTTGTTACAGATTTTTTTTGAGTCCTTGCTATGCTCTAAAATTATTTTCACTGCCATTATTTAGCAAGAAAAAACCGAGGCTTGAGATTTCAACCCTCAATTATAAAAAGTGAGGACCGTTTCATATAAGCATGTGTGAGGAGCATTAAATTATTGACACTGCATAGTAATCCAAGCTTAAAACATGCACTAAAGCAATTAACCACTAATTGTCCCGCTTTATTTGATTAAATTAAACAAAGGTAAAATTAAACAACTAATAGAACATGTTTCTGTTTCACAACTTGTTACTACTCATTAAGTTAATCAAAACACATGATTAACTTTTTACACCTTAAAATACACTTTGAAATTTAAAAAAACACAACACTTTGTTTGTTATGTTAAAATATCACGGCATCTGTTCATAGAAATTCAAAAAAAAATTTCGAATCATGTAGCCCAAGTAATCATTATTAAGGTTAAACTAACTTTTATACTATGGAGTGGTCCTGTCTGTAGTTTGCAATACAATTTTTTGTTTATGTTTGTAACATACTTTAAGCAGAAGATCTTGCTTTTAAGTAAACACCATAGGTCCAAAAAAATTTTAAATTAGCCTGAATCCCAGTACAGAACCAATTTTTTTGATGATTTAACGTGTGTTTTTTTGGGGTGGGGTGTCTGAGCAAGGAATAAATCATTTGGATAAAGAAAATAAGTAGTGTTCTCTGTAAGGAAACTTTTCTTTTTCCGTTATAAACATTCATTTCCGTATTTTGCAAACTAAACGAAAAAAAATTTGCTGGGTTTGAACGTTGAAACTAGCAGTACAAATGTGGTAAAACACAATATAAAGTACAGGGTAGCACTTCTAGAAAAGTGAGATGAGTAACAGTGTCCTTTCAATCAACTATCGGTTATTCGTTTTGGGGCCTCCTTTAAAATTTTTAAGGCACTTATCAATAACACGCTGAATAAGGTTTATTTTAAACAACAGTTTGTACTTTAGATGTCATCAACAAATCCTACTTTTATGCAGATTAGTTTCCATTCGACAATGCTATTAACTTGTACATATACATTTTTCAAAAATGGATCGTGTGAATTGACCAAATGCATGCTGCACTTATGTGACTGCATGCAAAAGTAATAGCACATGCGAGTGACATATACATCATGGTTTAAACAACAAATTGAAACTTTTAAAGATTAACTAAAACTTATTCATATGTTGGTAATGTTAAAGTTTAATTGTAAGCTTTCAGGTTCTTAACACATTCATAGGTTGACCAATAATGAGGTGTTTTATTGAACTTAACTTTAACTTTTGAAAAATTGAATACAGTCAAACCTTGTTAACACGAGCTCCCTTAACACAAAATTTTGCTTAGGATGAACTGAAAGCATTTATTTGGCTTGTAAATTTTAAAATAACGGAAATAGCTTTAGGCAAAATACAGCTTAACACGAACATAAAATATTCAGAATTTTACTTTCTTTTGTGTAAGTTTCAGAGAACAAATGAAACAAAAAAATATTTTAAAAAAGTAGCAAACAAACATTATAAAAATAGTGAATTGTCTTCTACTTCTGAAAAAATCACAAGATGTCCCATGATTTGTTAATTTTATAATTAATTTTTTGATAGTATGTACTACTTCAAATGAACTTTATTAATTGAATTACTTATACTGTTTACAAGTTGGTTGTTATTAGTGTATTACATTATAAAATTATAATATTTTTTAGATGTTACTTTTTTTAAAACTATTCACTGGTTCAATGTAAAATAAATTCTTGACGGGGTTAACATGAAATGTTTCGGTGCTACCGTCGAGTTCATGTTAACGGGGTTCGACTGTATAAACTTTTTATTAGAAATTTTTAAATTAGAGTTGTGTTTATGATTTTTACATAAATGAAACCTATCAAAATATTGTTGATTTTAAACTGTTTCTTCTTTTCTTTTACAGGTACTTTTTTGTTTATTGTTTATTTTAAATATATATAACCATTTTGTAATCTAAATTTGATAATTTCTTTTTAATGTGTGTGATTATTATAAATACATGTTTGCATGTGTCTTTTTGTATATTTCAATAGTTAATTGCAAGTATTTGAGACAGTTCGAGCTATGCAAAATATTTTACTGGTTACATATCATACTCAAATTTTAACCATTTAACTTTTCACTATTAAAAAACAACTACAATTTTATTTAACTGTAAATTTGATATAGTTTATTTTTCAATATATACTGTTAGCTAATCTAAATGTGCTATTTTCCCAAAGCTGATTCTAAGTTATTGTTAAAAAATGTTTTTTAACTAAAAGTATTTTATTAAGCTAAATCTTCAATTTGGAATAACTATTCTGGTTGATTTATTAGTCCAGTTATTTTGAAATAGATGTACCATGCTCTATTTCTACTTAAAACTATACAATCAAACTAGGAACAATATCTTCAAATTCAATAAAAAAAACTGGTACTAACTAACAGTTTTTAATCTTCTCATCATTTCTATTGGCTAGACAGTTTTAATTTAGCCCGGAACATTTATGTTCAGATATTTTCTTTGAAGACAATGATAAATTTCTAGCCAATCACTTCAAATGAATTTTTGATTATAAATAAGTATACTTCAAAACTGCAAAATTAAATGTAAAACTGTAAAATTAAATTTGTCGCCCTCCTAGTGTAACAGTTATAGCTCTAGACTGCAGAGCTGGGGGTCTGGGTTCGATTCCCGGGTAAGGCGTGGTTGAAAATTGTACTAATCTCAGTCTTGTAATTGAGTGTAAATCTGTTAGGCTGTGTGTCATAATAATAAATATATAAAGCGTATGTTGATTGAATCAATTCATTACTCAACTAACCTTTTCTTCCAATCCTATTCCAGGACTGCCGCCAACCTTTCAACGGCGGAAGTTTCTTCGAACACGAAGGCCAACCGTTCTGCGAACTCCATTACCATGCCAAAAGGGGCTCCCTGTGTGCCGGCTGCCACAAACCAATCAGCGGTCGCTGTGTCACCGCCATGTCGCGAAAGTTCCACCCCGAACATTTTGTCTGCTCCTTCTGCCTCAAACAACTCAACAAGGGCACATTCAAAGAACAGAACGACAAACCCTACTGCCACCCTTGCTTCGAGAAACTATTCGCTTGAATCGGAACTTCAGTGTGTTGTACTGTCTCTCGTCAATTCGCAAAGAACTTTTCAGAACTGCTTTTTTAGAAGAGCTCGAGGTGTTAAAGGTTGTGTGTCGGCTTTTTTTCTCCCTTCCTGGGGTTTTGTTCGTTAGAGTTGGACTAAGTTGATACAGTAAAATATGCCCAAATGCACTATTTGAAAACCTGGAATATTTGAGATTTCTTAATGTAGTGGAGTCTTCATAATCTCTATATTTGGTTAAATTGATCTTCCTTTACTTTACATTTTTCTGGCATTTGGTCAAATTTTTCTCGTACTTTTTTATTCTTCCAAAACAGAAGTTCGGAACCATTTTATGTTTCCTTAAATAATATTTCTTATAATTGACAATCTACCAACTTTGTTATTACTATATTCAAAATTGTAGTAATTTGAATTTCCATCAGTCTTTATTATTTTACGAAATTATCAAAATTCCACTATATCAGGTATTTCTGAATATATGAAAAAAATTACTTAATATTGGCAATGCAATACTTGTTTAAGGAGGTGGACATTTTACCTCAAACTTAGGTAAGTCTTTAATGCAGGTAGTTATTGAATCCATGTCAAGAAGATATAAAATAGGTTACCAGTGCATTTTTGCTTAAAATAAATTGGTGGATTTGTGATATTTTACTGTATGACCTAAATTTTTTGCTGACTAAGTTCACCAATATATTTGGTTTACAGACAGTTTTTTGGGCTCATAGAAAATGAGCTTTGTTAATTATATCTGTATTATTTCTTCTAAATGTTTAGTTTGACAAGATTAATTTGCTTTTAATGTCTTTGTAGATGTAAGCATTTAGATTTTATGCTAGGTAGTTAACTACTAATATTTTAGACAATATGCTTTTACTTAATTCGACAACAAATCAATTTGGTTTTAAATTATGGATTTATTATCTTTTTTTTTTAACTAAATTAGTTCTCTTTTTTTATTTTGTACAAATTATATTTAATCTGTTGTTAAATATTTTTGTTGAATACAAATCCTTTCATTTTAAAAACAGAAGTATTCAGTTATATCAAACTAAAAAAATGTCATATTTTATGTACATAATTTTAATCACTGATAGTAATCAAAATGCACATACAAAAATTAATAAAAAATAATGCAATGTTATTAAACGTTAAGCAAATTATAATTTAATTTTACTTTTCAAAATGATTTTCATTTTTTTCATAGTGTTGATGAGTTATTAAGTATTAGTATTTACACTATACATATCTGAATACTAATTTTGAAAAGTAATTTTTATTTTCTTTGTCAACTAAAAAGTTTTTTTTAACGATGCCAAATTTGTAATATAAATTTCAATGTTATCTTATGTTTTTACTGTATGAAGTTTCTAAAGTTTTATTGTTAGCTTATTATAAGCAATGTCATATAATATGTCATTGTTTGAGTTTCTGTGGAATTGTGGATTGCATATATATATGCATTAAATTCTCTTGCCTTTTAATCAAAAGAATTTTTCTTTAATATTGAGTTTTATTACTAAGTTGTAGCTAAGTAAAGTGCCAAGAATGGTTCAATATTAAAATACATTGTAGTACGCTAGACATATCTATCTTTATATTGTTACGTTCTAAAGTAATTCATCATTGCTTTAAACATGCTACTAGACTTTATATTGCAATCATATAGTAAATATTATTGCAATGATGGAAAACATATGTAAGTACTTTTTGTGCAATGTCCAAGACTTCTTTTTTATTGAAACCTCCATTGCCTTGTTACAATATAGTGATTACAAAATATTGCCATTACAAACAGCTACAAAACTATCCAATAAAAAAAGCAAGAGTAAAACGTTGATTAGAATTTAAATATTTTTTAAATGTAAAAATGGATTTAATATGCCACAGGATGTTGTTCTTGTGTAGTTTCTAGTGCAACATTAATTCTATGTTTTGTACTTGTGCAGTGACTTAGGATCATGCATCAGCTCTTAGACTTGTTTGGCTTGTGACCATATTATTTGTATTCACTATGTTATTCAATCGCCCTGAAACTTTTCCATGATACTTGTAAATGAAGTAATTAATAATAATTGATTATTTTTAAATTCTCTTTTAATGTGCCCTTGTTGTTGGTTGTACCTATTAGTGAACGCTTTATTCAAGTAACATTTATATAGTTTCTTTAACCAAACTTATTGCATTTTGTTTATTTTATCTCATACCTTCAATAGATTAATTGTATTTCAAAATGTTAACAAGATTTTTTTTTTTTGCCAATGTAAAAATATTTCTTGGAAAAGTGGAGTTATTATTTTTTGTGTCTGTTGATCAGTTTTTGTTTTCACAAGAGTTTGTACTATTATATTTTAAAAACATGTATACTAATGACAATAAAGTTTTTTGTTTTTATATCACTTTTATTTCTGTTATTATAATTTATCCAAAGCTCACCCTCTGGCCTACTTTTTATGCAAATATAAGATCTATTTTAAAACCAAGCAACAATTTGAGATTTTATGGGCAATTTGGTAGTATGATAACACATAAGTTTTGGTAAGTGAAGGAAAAAACCAATTGATAAATTAAAGATGTAAAAGAACTTGAAATATTTAGTACACTATAATATCCTTCTTATCTATTAATTACTAAGATATCTCCCTTTTGGATGATACGGACTTTCCTTAAATGGAGGCAAACTTTTCTAAAGTTAAGGAAATAAAAAATTTTAAATAATAACTTTAAAATATATAAACTTAGTTTCTGAGGGTTGCATAGAGGATATTCGTTGGTCCAAAGGTAGCATTTGGGGGGAGGGGGGTTGATTGCTAAAATTACCCAGACACAATTTATTTTCTAAAATGTAATGAATTCCAACAGTTATGCATGAAAGGAAAGTAAGTTCAGAAGGAGGGGCACGGGCGACATATTATTCAAGACGGGACAAGTAATGTAAGTGCTGCTTCTAGAGTGTCATGTTTACGTGATTCAACAGGACTATTATAATCTCCTATTTCTCGGCAAAAGAAAATATGGGCGAACATACAGGGCCGGATTTCTAAATAGGCTAAGTAGGCTATAGCCTAGAGCGGCAAATTTTTAAGGGCGGCAACGAAATTAAGGCAAATTTTTTAATTTATCTTATTTTATAAACGCATTTTTTGATAAAGCATTACAGCTGATAACTATTTTCTATTTTTACAGTTAGTAAAAGAAAAAGAATTCCGAAAGAGGATTGAATTGTTGGTGGGGAGGGGGGTGCCGATTTATTTTTCATTTGTTTTTGTCGCTTTTCTCACAAATCTTTGAAGGTCGCAATAAATAAAAAGAAGAAAAAGGAATAACGAAAACTACTGGCCAATCACAAAATTCCGCTCAAAGAAGATTTTGGAAATATTTTTTATTTTTATTTGTTTGGGTTTTTTGGCGCCAATTATATTCCATACGTGCATCTATACCAAAACCGACCTTAAGTTTGCAGTATACAAATGTTCTACGAGAAAAAGGGTAAATAGTTCTCATTTTTGAGTGCGAGAATCGAATACAAAAAGGCATTTCACACTCCATAAACAATGAAATTTTGCGCTTTTTCTCTTCTGTCAAATTTCATAAGAGCAAGATTGGATTGCTTTTATATTTAATCAGTAAGTTCTTCGTATTTATTATTATTATTTTGCAATTGCCTCAATGATAAAAAAATATACTTAACATTTTTGAGGTATTCGTGAAGGTGGCATTTTAAAGACTATCATGTGTGTTAGATTAATTTGAATTATCGTTGCACCAAAGCTGGGGCCTAACCTGAGCTTATGCCTAGCACCCCAGAGCCCTTGGTCACGAAGGCAGAAATGGGCACGGCAAGCCTTGGCCCGCTAATAGGCTGTTGCACCGAGAAGTTAAATTTTTTTATTAGTTAAATTAATTAGTGAGTTTCTAACAAACTACTACTGATTTTCAGAATATACAGACATTGTTTGCCTTGTTTATATATATGTTAGCTACTTCGCATCTTCAAAAAATGAATGAACTTTTTATTTATTATTTTCATGAAATACTTCGCTAATATCTGTTTAAACCTGTTGTTGTATATACTAATATCTTAAACACCATTTTTTTGCAATTAGTTTTCTATTTAGTATACTAAATAGTTAAGTTTTTATAAAAACATGCCACAAAATTGATTTTTTTTTTCATTTATTTCATTTAATGTTTTTTAAATGAATTTTTTGTAATCTATTTAAATATACAAACATTAGCATGATAGGTAAGATTAGTTTGAATTATCGTCGCACTAGAGTTACCCGAGGGCTATTCCTTTATTAATGAATTCAATAAAAGAAAAGTTGCGTACAATGAGTACCAAGAGAGGTTCTACTTCCTAACACAATTATTTGATAGTCCTGCAATGACTGAGGATTTAATAAGAAACAAGGCCACTAATCTTAAAGACATCTATTCAGATGATCTAGATTCCGATTTAATTGAAGAATGCATTCATTTCAGAAATCACTGCATCACGGGAATAGAAAAACCTTTAGATAAATCATTGCAAGGTGTATCTAAATTTCTAAAGTCTCATTCCTTGCAAGACGTTTACTCAAATTTGGAAATCGCGCTTAGAATAAGTTTATGCATACCTGCTACGAACTGTACCGGCGAACGTAGTTTTTCCCATAGATTAAGAACACTCTAGATCTGACCCCGAAACATTCTGGGGACATGTGGTGCCAAAACTTTTGATGTTTTCTAATTCTAGAGGATAAAACCTTTCTTTTAATACCAAACACACTCAATTTGAGTGAGTATTTGAGCTTCCAGCTGAAATTTTGGTTTTTATTCATGGCTTGTTTCAATACACACAATGCATTGCAAGTTTTTATAACACACTATTAACCTCAAAAATGCAATTGAAGTTGAATGCAAATTTATATTAACTTTTTTTAGCAGAGATATTAAAATTCCTCAGTTTGAATCAAAGAGCTATTAATGGGGAAGAAATAATAAAACAAAACACTAGATATATTTTGTAGTTCCTGATTATGGTCTTAAATTGATGTAGATACGCAAATTAAAAATAAAGGAAACACAGGTAATCGACATTTTTTAACCCAAACACCCATCCGACTCGCCTTGAAAAAAAAAATGGCTGAAACGAAGAAAATAAACTTTATGCCGTTTGTAAACCTTTTTGTGCATAATTACCGCAGCACACAACTTTTAAAATAGTTTTAGTCAATTAAAAAAATGATTTTAAAGGGATTTTGAACAGTAAAAACAAACATCGCATGTCTAATGTCGAAATTTAGTATCAATCCAAATACTAAATTTCAAATAATACCAAATTTATAATACCTAAATTTCAAAAATCATCACCCAATACCAAATATATTGAAAATATATATAACTTTTTAATGTGCTGTACTTCTACAATGAAAAATAAAGGTCAATTAAAATGGATTAGAACTAAATTATAATCACTAGTGTGAAAAAATAACACGATAAGCCACGTTTGTTTTGATTTTGAACGTATCTCAGAGATATCCCTCTGAAAACCCACCGATATCGGTGGGATAACCCATAGATTAAGAACACTCTAGATCTGAATCCCTGATTGGATTAGCATTGGAGAATTTCTATATTGAAATTGACATAGAAACTAGCGCCCCTATAGTTACTTTGGGAACTACTGGGGTTTCACGGCTGCTTTTTTCTAGCCTTCTTTAGGAGCTTTAACACAGTCTATTACACATCGTAATTTAAAACCCAGGTCAAGTGACGAAAAGAAACTATTTTTGGCGACAGCTGGACCATGCGATTTTTTATAATCATATTTTGGTAATTAAAATGGTTGAAGTTTTACTTAAATTTATCTCTTGATTTAATTTAATGAATGAAATAATATTTCAATTTATTAGACAGTATCTACTTTTTGACTGTGTTAAAGCTCGGGAAGAACAGGCAGTAGGAAGCAAATTGTACTTAGTTTATTTATTTTTAATGAAGTCACTTTTCGAACGACAGTTTTATTAAGCTAGTTTCATATGCATTAAATGTAGTGCTAGAATATAAATAAAAATTATGCAAGACATTTGTTAATAAATAATTCGCGAAATTATTTTTTACAACATTGATTGTAGCAAATTGAATACAAGAATAAAATTCAAAAGCATAAATATCAGCATATTTCTTTTTTATTACAATCATTTTTACAATATTATTTGTTATTCTTATCAAACAATCTTTAAATATGTACATTACAAAGAAACAATACATAACTTTAAATATTTTATTAAAAATGACAAGAAAAACTGCAGTTATTTAGCGCAATTATTATTTCAATTTTGCTAGATAATAAAAACTTAAGATTGTGTATCAGTGTTTATTTAGAACGCCGCCATGTATCTTATGTATGCGATTTATGCCGGTAAATTTATCAGTTTCTGTGAAGAGGCTGCAATATCCTATAAGTATGAAGCACAGAGCATTTCTTCATATAGAATTAATTCCTATCATTTCTTTAACCAATTCTAAATGATAAAATAAAAACGAATAAATAGATATTCATTACTTAATAAAATTATTGTTGAAAGCCAGAAACTAGTGGGACTTTTTCTTGTAAAATTTATTGCAATTTAATCAACAAGATCTTTTAAAGATTTATAACTTAGGAACAATAGCAAAACTTTTATATAAGTTAAGAAATAAACTGAATTATCTTTTAGAATCGACGACATTCGATTTTTATAAAAAAAAACGAGAAAATTTTACTATAGTTCAGAACAGTCATTTAAAAAACCCCAAAAAGAATAAGAATTCGCAATAGTATTTACATGAAATGCACTTACTGTCGTTTATTCTCAAGATTGCTGAAAATTCTTCGAAATACACTATTTAAATAAAAATTAACAAAAAATAATTGCAGACTACGAAAAATAAACAAATTTGAACATTATTCTATTTCTAAAATGCATTTAGCAATTTTATCGTCAATCGTCATAGTAACCGAAATTTACTCTCTGTTGCCAGACTTCGATTTAAATAAATTCGAAAGTTTTAGGATGTGATATCCCGAATATACCTAGCAACAAATAAATGATTAGCTTTATATTAATTCATTCCTGAGTATTAGGTAGCCTTAAAATCGAAAATTTCAATTATCAGTTTATAACTGACCTAATATTATGGCACATTCCGAAGAAACAATTGCGCTGCAATCAGAAAGTGCAATTATGCCAATCAACAAATCAACCATTAATAGTTTATTAGTTCCTCAAGTAACTTTAGGTGCGTAGGCATCAGATTGACTTACTGGTCTAGAGTGTTCTTTGTCTATGGTTTTTCCTGCCTCAGGAGGGTAAAAAACTATCTGAAATCAAGTATTTCTGAGGAAAAACTAAACTCTCTTGTTATATTGTGTATAGAATCAAAAATAGCACAAGAACTGTCTTATGACGATTTAATAAATGAGTTTGCTATATAAAAATCTCGCAGAAAAAAATGTTTGAGCATGTAATATAATTATAAATAGTGTTGCAGCAGATAACCAATTCCTGCTAACAATACAAACAACCGTGGAACGTCCTTTTTTTTAATAATATTGTACTTCAAATAAACATATTTTTCCTCTTTTATATTCGTTGTGATAATTTTAAACAGCACATAGCACACTATTTTGCAGCTTACCAGCTAAATATAAAGAGAATATTGTGACAGGGGGCGGCAAATCGATCGTAGCCTACAGGCGGCAAGTCTTTAAATCCGGCCCTGCGAACATAAGTAAAATATCTTAGATAATCGGATGTTCAATTTTAGTCATTTACATAACTTTTTGGTTTCAAATAAAATAAAAATGATGGTACTATATCTACTAGTTTATAAGAAAAACAATGCAATGAGCTAACCATGTCACTTGAATACTACGTACTTAAAATTATGAGTTCCGTCATCGACAGACCGTCATTAGCTCCAGTTTGATGAATATAAGAAAGTCCCCAAACTATCACCAATGCTCTTGTTCAAAACAAACCAAACAATTTTGATCCTCATACGATACAACTCAACTTAATAGCAATATGGACGCTTCCATTAATGCATTGTTTTGTTTATTTGGGTTTGACTTCACCGGTTGACAGTATTTTATTACACAAAAAACATTATTACTTTCTGAGATGGACACATTAAAAGTTTTAAAAGAAAAGTCTCAAAAGAGGAGGCAACTTTTAGCACAACAGGTAATACATAATTCTTTAACTGTTTATCTTATCTGTTTCCAAAATCCAATGACTCAATCCAGAGTCAGACTCTTTACCTGTTCTACACATATGGCTTCTCCGCTTTTTAACTGACCCTAACAGATTTTTTTGGCATCTGACACTGAAAGACCTGTAAATATCCTACCCCGAATAAAATGGTAAAAACTGCAGGGTGGCGACAAGACCGGGAAAACCGGGAAATCAGGGAATTCTCAGGGAAATTTGCAATACCTAGAATATCAGGGAAATCTCAGGGAAATTTACCAATTACCCCTCAATTTTTAAAATAACGGATTTTTTTTCGACGTAGCGGAACCGATCCTTTTGTGGATCCGTTCATTTGACCTCGTTCACTCTGGACCGACCCATTACCAGCGATCTCGGAGGGATTTCCCGGTCTGTAACGGGTCTTTCATTCGACGCGATATAGAGAATCCGGATGATCGTTCCCTCTGTGGATTCGTTCTTTTGGAACCGTTCACTCCGGACCGACCCATTTTTAGCGGTTGCGCGCTCGGATTGGAATGCGAGTTTGTTTATTTTATTGTTATTGTTTCGTTCTCTATGGTTTCGTTTGTAAGCGTGCTATAAAAATGCTAGTGAATTCCGCTTTCGTTTATATTCGTGTATTATTTTAAAGATGTAAGCGTCAGGAAACTAAACAGTATCAAGTTTTTTAGACTCTTACTCAAAACAATTCCCATGCATCGGAATTTCTCGGAAAGGATCCAATTTCCGTTTCTGCGCAGTGTGTGCTTGTGATATTAAAATTGCTCCTGGTGGTTTAAGTGACATTAAAAATCACATTAACTCGAAGAAACACACTGAACGTGTTGAAAAAACATCTAAAATTGGGAAATTTTTAAGTTCTGGTGAAAACGATAGTGAAGTTATAAATTCGGAATTTTTAAAATGTTTACTTTATGAAAATATCAAGTACCACTGTAGGAAATGTTAATTATATATTTTGTGTTGGGAGATAAAAGATGAAAATCACATCTCCTTTTTTGCTATGGAAAAATTAATGCAAAGTTAGTCAATTTATTTTTGTGTTTAAGTTATTTTTATATGTATTACTTCAAAAATTAGTTTTTAAACAAAATTTGAAATCTCAGGGAAATTTTGTGAAAATATTCTGGAAATCAGGGAAATCTCAGGGAATTTTACATTTCAATTTCTGTAGCCACCCTGAACTGACTAAGTCCCACAAGTTGAGAATTGTGACACAAATGGAAAATCAATATGTATGCATATACATTCAATATCCCGTTTGAATCATTTGCAGCATAGAAACGAACAATCGTCACAATTCCTTCAGAAAATGTATTCACAAAAAAATTCGTACTGCCCACGCCTCATAATCAATGAAAATTTCATCAGGATATAATATATTTTTTCCTTCAAATGGAGCGAGAAGAGCCATGGCCAAACTTTAACCTGTAATTGATGCCGCCCCGATATTCCCAAAACCTCTTGATTCCAAACAGCTACTTTAACACAATTAGAGTTAATGGAACCTCAAGCTGTTCATTGCACCTAAGTACTTCTCACTATGGCTCAGCCGCTTTTGCTTTTTTACCAATTTGCCAACAACAATTATATTTACTTTTGCTCGTCCAATTGTCGATGGCCATTATTTATTAATTGTGTAATATTTCATTTAGTTATTCGGGAGTTCAGCAGATATAAGTAGCAGGGCAGGAAGTCAAATGTTGTTGACCGGTTATTTTTCAAACCTCAAAGTAGTAACATCTATCAAAAGGTTTGATTGATTGATAGCTGTCCTGTCCTAGAAAAAAATCCTACTAAGTGATTACACTACAAACTGGAATCCAAGGCAGCAAGGTTTGGGGTTTTGCTGCAAATAAGCAAAAATTAGGTGGCGTTGAGGTTTGGTTGAACAATCCGTCTTAACCCTTTAACCTCACAAGGTAGGAGAATTTCTCATCCCCGAAGTACGAGTTTTTCTAGGCAGGAAAAAGCGAAATGGAATCGTCCTGTATAAAAAAATACCCAAGTGATTATTTCGGCCGTTAGTCATCCCATGGAATCGGACCTTTTTGACTTTGTGAATAAATAACATTCTAAGTTGATTGCATGAAACAAAATTTTCATAAGGGGAGGTCTTCATATTAAAAATGTTAACAACTTTGAAATTTCCAATAGTAACACCCATATTTGATTATTTAGAAATGTTAAGCATCCTCGAAAACCCCTAAATCTTAGTTTTTGTTACATTTGGACGAATATTTAACGAGTTATTCCATCGAATCACTTGATGTCCTATGGGGGACCATCTCAAGGTTGTTGGTTTAATGATGTTTATCTTCCTTTCCAAAGCCGTATTTGTTTATCAAGTTCATATATAATCTTATACACAGTCCCCTGAAGCGCAATTAAAAAGTATTTTGTGATTTACTCAGCAAATTATGAATAAAAGAAATTAAAAATTGGGATTTCGCTTAAACTTCCTGTCTTAAATATATTTCTGTAAAAATATTAAGGGGTTTCTATTCATAATTTTTTTAAAAATTAAAAAAAAAAATAATTTTAAAGTATAAAAAATGTTTTAAATACCCCAATATTGAATGCATTTTGTTTGGGTTGTTATAATTTCTTTTCAGTAAAAAATTCGTTTCATTATCTTAATTATTTATAGATTGGGATAGTTTTTTATGTGCAACTCATTTAACATTATGGCACCTAAACTTTACACGTCTCTAACTCCCCTAATAATGCTTAAAAACTAACAAAATTTGGGATTTCGTATTAAAATACGTCATAGATTAGAAATATGGACTCAAAAAGGGGTGTTGCCATTGGAAATTTCAAAGTTAGTAACATTTTTAATATGAAGACGGCCCCTTATGCAAATTTTGTATCATGCAATTAACCCAGAATGTTATTTTTATACAAAGTCAAAAAGGTCCGATTATATAGGATGACTAACGACCGAAATGATCACTAGCGGATACTTTTTTTTCCACAGCACGCTTAATTTTTAACATACCCAACACCCCTATTTGTGAAACGAAACGGCCGAAACCGGCCTTCCCGATGTTTGCTGGTAGAGCCGTCCTGGGCCGGTTTCGAGGTTAAAGGGTTAAACAAAAACTGTGTTTTAGAAATGAAACATTTCTGCTGTTATGCTAAAAACTGGAAAATATTTTTAGGTGTCATTTTAATACATCTTGACAAAATATCCTCATTTCTTACGATCTTATTTGAAAACAAATAAGAATAATATTTTTTTGGTGAAAATATTCTCTTTTTCCCTAAAAAAAAATTGTCTTTTGTCAGCACTTGGATGTTTTTTTAAGGTTGATAGATGGATTTTTCTCTAAGTTAACATTGGCTGCCATATGGCTAATTTTTTGCTAAGCATATAGCACCGATGCATTATTTTAGCCTAGCCCTAGTTAGCACTTTGGTAAAATTGTCTCAAAACATTGTGACCCATTTTGACATTTGCATCTCCTGCTTTATCTATGCCTTTCTCACAAGGCTATAAGAGTGCCTAAAAAAGATCCATAGATATGGTAAATGAATATGGGTTTATAAGAAAACAATCTTATTCATGAAGATATGGAAAATTGAAAAAAATTGGAATATTGCAAAGTTAAATGCCAAATTGTACTCCAATAACTCAAACCTGATCAGACTTGGTTTGCTATTATTAAACTTTCTAGTTCAGTAAACCTCCACCTGAACAAGAATATTATTCATTATTCAAATAATTTTGAAAAATGTTTTTGTGTCCATAATATATGTGTTCGCTTAAGCTGCAAAGGCAGATCAACTACTGCATCTACAAAAATAAATTACACCAATTAAAAAAAATTATAAATGGTTACAACCAATAAGAAAATGTAGTAACGCAGAAGTATTTCAGGACTACTATGTCAGTAGATACAAAACTTGTCCTTAGGCATATTGATAATACTATTTACTGCTACTCTTAATTGATGCTTTTACAAATTGGTATTAGATTGTTTGGAATTTTTATGCCATTATATTTTGTTGTTCTGATTAAATTAAACTTAGTGTCTTTATTTTTTAAGCTATTAAGAAAGGCTATTATTAAGCTTGTCTTTGTAATTTTTTTAGCTTGGAGCTGGAAGTTCAGAGAACTTGAGTTTGGTGTTAGGCAGTCAGGATGATAGAAATGCATGCTCTGCATTTAAAAAGCCAAAGAAGTTAGTTGGAATATATTTTTTTAAAAAATTACTAGGTTCATGTTGATATAGTTATAATTTATTATATTTATAAATTTTTTTCAGAGAATCTTTTACAGCCATTTCTACTGAAAGTGTTCGAGAAGAAACAGGTGTTATAAAGCAATCACCATCTTCTCATGTAAATAAGTTAAATTTATTATTTTTAAAGTTATTTTAAATGTAACGTTTACTTATAATGTAACACTTAAGCATTAAAAGAGGTTTTTAAATTCAAAATGTTTGTCTAGGCATTTAGTTAGCTTTGGTAAGTTTTAATTAATTTCATTTTGTATTTTTTTTGTTAAAAATGAAACCTAATAGATTTTAAATCTATTATCTTCTCTTGCAGATTGGACAAAAATTGCAATTTTTACTCGTGTTTATTTTGAATTATAAAAGCTTTAAATGAAACCTTGTTATTGAGGTGCTTTACATGTCATATAGCATTAAAAAAATAATTGCTATTGTTAATTACTAGATTTTGATTGTCATTTGAAAAATAATCCCTTTCATTTTTAAAAATTTAGAATCCTCCAGATGAAGAAAGTGATGATGTATCTGAAGTGAGAACATACACAGATTCTAGTACATTCCTTAAAGTAAGCAATTTTCATTTGTATTAAAATTAAAATAAAAATATTTTAAAAATAAGTTTATATTGTATTTATATTTTTAATATTATACTTGTTACTGCCTTTGCTATGTGTTTTGTAAAACTTGTAATTTTCAATCAGGGAACTCAAAGTGCCAACCCACATAACGATTATTGCCAACATTTTGTGGATACTGGACAAAGGCCACAGAACTTCATACGAGATGTTGGTATGTCATTTCTATATTTCATAGTTCCTTTCAAGCATGGCTATAATAGTTCGATTGCAATAAAATTCTTTACTTTAAGCATCTTTGAATTTTATAACAAAAAAAATGTTTGGAAAAAAACCATTTATTTTAAATGCCATTATTTTGAATTTAATTATATTTAAAATAATTAATTTCAAGTAGTTAATAAATATACTGTAACAAATATAATCATTCAAAATTTTTAAGATAAATTTATGTTAAAATATTGGAAGCTAGTACTATTATTTTGATATGGTAGCTAAATATGATTTGTTTATTCACTAAAGACACTATTGCTCCTTTCATGTGTCATTCTACCTAAAAGAAAGTATTATTTTATTAAACTGTTTATGATTGTAATTAGTTTTTTAAATAATACTTTTATTAAATATACTTATACCAGTAACATGCATTTATCCTTTTTAAAATTTGATCACTAAAAATTTGCATTATTTTGTTACAGGTTTAGCTGATAGGTTTGAAGAATATCCTAAGTTAAAAGAGCTTATACGATTGAAAGATGACCTGATAGCCAAAAAGGCAACACCTCCTATGTAAAAAAGTTTTTGATTTGCTTGTTATTTTTACGCAGTCCTTAACTTTTCGGTAAAATTTATTAAACCAATACATAATTAAAAAAACTAAGCTAGTTAAAGAGTAAAAGCTTAAATTTTATGTGTAATAGTATATTTTTTCTTCATTGTTCATTTATGTGTGTAACATTAATTTTGCACAAGCCGTGTACATCAAAATAGATACTTCATAAACTAATAGGTTCAAAAGTGTTTGAAGTCTTAAATTTTCATACTAGGTATTTAAAATGCGATCTTGAAAACTTCGACTTTCGAGACCTCAACTGCAAGTTTGATGTTATACTTGTCGAAGCCCCTTTGGAGGAATACCAAAGAACTTACGGAATGACAAATATGAAGTTTTGGACCTGGGAAGAGGTACTTATATTTCTGAAAGCCATAAATTAATGCTTTGTTTGGGTTTTAAGGCTATCAAGGAATGAAAACAATTTCAGAGAAGAATCGAAAAATGTGTGTTGTATGAAAGGTGCTACATACTATAGCATGAAACTAGTAGCAGTATTGTAATAGTATTTAAAACCATGCATTTCATGTTAAATTAAATACATTTCCATTATTTAAACAAAAAGACTTGTTTCAAAACACTTTTTTCAAATGCTTACTAAACACAAACGCTAACTTTTTCAAAAGTTATTCATAAGAAAAATTGAATTTAATTATCACTTTTAAATGGGGTGTTTTGTTTTAAGTTCTATTTTTTTAAAAGTCACAAATGGAACATTATATTTCTATTTTGACTGTGTTAAACAGATGTTAGCATTTTTATAATGCCATAAGCTCCACAGTGTCTTTTTAAAATTACAAAGAAGGTATTTTTTTTTTAAATTATAATGTATGGAGCTTTTATGTTATTTTTGTTTGATCTAAAAATAAATTTTAGATATTCTACATGGTTATAAACTATATTTATTGCTCCAAAATTTTTAAAAGTCTGATTATCTTAGGGTTTGCGCTCATATTAATTTTTTACAGTACCACATATAATAGTGTTTAATTTATATTTTTTGCAGCTTAGACTCATTATTTTGAAACCTTTTTTTCTTTTATAGATAATGAAACTTGATATTGAGGAAGTTTCTGCTCCCAGATCTTTTATTTTTCTATGGTGCGGTTCTTCTGATGGTTTAGATCTTGGAAGACAGGTAGTTCTAACAATATACTTGAAATTTGATTTACATACTTGCTACTTTAGCACAAATAATGTTTGGTTGTGCACTTTGATGCATTTTTTTTCATGTTTCAATTAATCCAAAAATTTCTGAAATATGGATAAAAATTTCTTTGTGTTTTGAAAATAAAAAAACTGGTTACTCATAAAAATATATTAATATTTTCTGTAACTGCTTTTTTCTTAGAATAACACTGACTCCAATATTTGTAACACAATATATAAATTGTTTGAGATGCTCCGAAATTGTTTTTCTTTTTATTGTAATTTTCAAGTATGTATCACAAGAATTTTTTTTCACTACTTAAAATTAAATTACTGGATAATTATTTCAGCTGTGTTATTTAATTAAATATATGAATAAAAATATAAATCTATACAATCCAAACAATATATACCAACAATCTGTACAATATAATAAATGTACTGTTTTAGTTGCTTTTCTGATGCTGTATTTTCATTGTTTCAGTGTCTTAGAAAGTGGGGGTTCCGTAGATGTGAAGATATTTGTTGGATTAAAACCAACATCAACAATCCTGGTCACACCAAAAATTTGGAACCTCGGGCTCTGTTTCAAAGAACAAAAGTAAATACAATTTTTATCAACAATTTTGTTCCCTTAAATAGAAAAAAAGACAAATAACTTGTATTATAACATTGGATATAGCCATTTTTCTACTGGTGTGCTCTTGGACAGATCAATTGCAGTATCTACAAAAGATAAATTTAAATTTTATTTTGATCTGAAGCAGTCATATTTTACTATATTACTAAGTACTATCTTGTAATTAATTCGTTAAGTGTTTCAAAATATAAAAAAAATTCAATCTATTACTTTTAGTTGCTGCCATTGTCCTGCTTATTGTACAAAAACAGTAATTCTATCCTACAATTTTATTTATAAGTACAGCAAGTGTCCATAGTTGATCTGCTGTACAGTGAACCAATGAGTGAAATTTCACCATATTTGATGTATAGGCTATTGACAGCACATGATTTATTTGAAGAGAGAATCCTGTGAGGGAAAAATAATAATAAAGTAATCAAATTAGTTAAGGCTGAACATTGAGCTTTACATGTGCTGTGCAATCTGATTTTGTAAACCAAACTTTTTTTTTTTAAATATAGAAGAGCTTAAAATTATTAAAATAAGAATATTGGTATTATGTATAAAAGTTGCAAACTAGCAGACATCAATCATTTAACAAGATTTGGAATCACAACTTTTGCAGAAGTATTGCTTTGCCATGTTACCCCTTTGTTGCCCTTGTTGATTCCCACGTATGCGAATCAACATAACATTGAAATGAAATACATTTTAAATGATAATGTTTATCTAGTTATTTAATTATATATATTTGAAGGTTTAATATGCCAACAATGTATTGCAGATGGCAACGTTATTTTAAAACTTTATCAGTTAATAATTTAATAACAGGATGTTATTTTCGTTTTAATTTTGCTTTAAATTGAAGTTATGCTGATTCCCATACCTTGTGAAAAAGGGATAAAATTTCTTTTGCATAAGATGTGATTTCAAAACCAATGCATTAGCTTTATGGGACTGACGGGGTCCCTCTTAAGTCTACTGTGACAGAAAGATGGTGACAGGGGAACTGCAAAGGAGTGAAAGGGATAGTAGCCTGGCTGCTATACATTTGTACCGGGGGCATGCAGTATCAATATGATACCCTCCCATCTCATCATCGCCTTTCCCCTTGATTAAGTTAAGTAAAAGGACTAACATGTTTTGCCATCCTATGCTTATAGAGTAATGGGCTACACAGCCTTCATTCTTCCCTTCTAAACTAAGGCCACCTTTATGTTATGTTATGTATGTTAAGCTTCTTAAAGAAGGACTGTCAGTCCCATAGAGCTAATGCATTAGTTTTGAAATCACAACACTTGCAAAAGAATAGCTTTGCCACGTTATCACATTTTCACCAAGTATAGGAATCATCATAATATCAATTTAAAACAATATTGAAAAGAAAATAACATCCTTGTTATTTAATTATTAATTGATGAAGTTTTAAAATAGTGTTGCCATCTTCTGTATATTTTTGGCATTTTAAAACTTCGAAAAAAATACACAATCTAGTAACTAGATAACAGTTCAAATTTGTTTCATTTCGATGTTATGTTGATTCCCATATACCTGAGCAAAAAGGTCTGGCAAAGCAATACTTGGAATCTGTGGAAGTTGTGATTCCTAAACTAATGCATTAGCTCTATGGGACTTACAATCCCTCTTAAGGGTCTGATTTACTAAATTATATGACATGTATTTACGAAAACTTACCCCCCCCCCAAAAAAAAAAGCAGAAAAAAGTTATTTTGCCATTAAAGTAGATAAGTATAATTTTAAAGATATTAACTAATTATAATTGAAACAATTGTTTTAGATAATTGCATGTTTTTAGTGCTGCCATCTGTATTTTAGGAATATTTACTAAAATTTTGTTTTGATGACAACTAATTAGTTATCTTTAAAGTTATGCTTATTAATTATTTTAATGGCAAAATAACTATCTTTTGTATTTTTTGGGTAAGTTTTCAAGAGTACATGTCATATACTTTATTTAAAGAGACAGGGACCAAAGTTTCCCCATTGAAATTGTATAGAAATCTGATACCATACAAGACCCTTAAACCTAAAATTTCTTAATAAACCTCCTTTTTCTAGGAACATTGCCTCATGGGCATAAAAGGCACAGTACGCCGCAGCACCGATGGCGACTTCATCCACGCCAACATAGACATCGACCTCATCATATCGGAAGAACCCGAATACGGCAGCATTGCCAAACCAGAGGAAATCTTCCACATAATCGAACACTCTGCATTCTGCCTGGGACGAGCAGGTCTTGGGCCGACGACTGCACTTTTTTCGGACGCGACGTGACGGTCAGGCCCGGTTGGTTGTCTATAGGACCGGCTCTCACGAATAGTAACTTCAATGGAGAAACGTATAATTCGTATTTCAACAAGGGACCGGAAGATTTTTTGACTGGATGTACAGAGAGGATTGAAGCTTTGAGGCCGAAATCGCCTCCGCCGAAGTCTAAAGGGGGTGGGCCAGGGGGGAATAATCGTGGGGGGAATTCGCGTGGGGGAGGGGGTAGTTTTTATTTTCTAAAGATGGGTCTTTCATGACTGTTTTTGATTTATGGAGGGTAGGGAATGAGATATGGTTGTTCGTTGATGGGGTTATATTTGTTCCTTGTAAATTTACTTTTGTGGTAATCGGGCGAGGATGAATAGTCGTGGACGAGGCTCGCATAGGGGGAGGCAGTGAGGTTTTTATTTAAGGACGAGGGAAGTTTTTAGTTCATGAAGTTTTTTATTAATATGGATTGCTTAGGTTTTTTATATTAACAGAAATATTTGGTAAAAATGTTTTAAAATATGGAACTTTAAAAAAAAATGAGTGAAATGTATTGTACGTACCTATTATTTGTGCATTAAATGAAACATACCAATGTAAAAAAGATGAGTTAAACTTATCGTATTAGTTATTTGCGTACCAATCTGAAACCTACCAATATAAATATTTTTTGTTTACCTCAATTTTATTTTTTAATATAATTTTTACAATTCTTGGGATATTGTATATCTGCTATATTACAGTACTTGTATAATTTTTTATTAAAAATCTTCCATGGAGACTTTTAAACTGTAATAAAAAAACATGCTGTCAGTTTTTTACTTATCTATGTGTATGATAGAATGCCACAAATTTTGTATGAATAAAAGTTTTAGTACTTCAAATTTTTTTGTTTCAATTTATTTGATAATTGTGAAAAGCTTTGTTTATTAAAAAAAAGGCCATTAAATAGATCTTAATTTTCAATCTAGCTTTTAAAAGACAATTTACCTGCGTTGTCAAACCGGGAATGAACCAGGAATTTTTTTTTCTTTCGAAAAATGCAATTCCAGCTACTTTCACTTACTGTTTACCTCTAGTAAAAATTATGCCGAAAAAAAATCTGGTCTTTGTATTTTATAATTTTATGAAATAATTTTTTTAAAATTTAAAACTCTAATTGTGAGAAATAATGAATGAATACACGGTTAATAATTTGGCACTGCTTAGGCAAAGCGAAGCCCTTTTGCTATGTAACGTTAACTAGCCCGTTAGTAACATTTCTGTTAAAGCTGAAGTGTATGTTATGTGTATGTATAAAAAAAACTTTAAATAGTATTCAGGAGCAAAAATGAAGTGAAAAGCTTCAATTCTTTTTATTGCCCTGGGGGCTCTTTCAGTTATGGCCATTAGAGTGTTTGATGGAAGGCAACCGCAGCTATTTAAACTTCTACTTTGCATTATAGATATAGACTTTAAGATCTATCAGGAGGTACTTTAAAATTATTATAACATTGTTGTCTCGTATATATCGAAATATAAAACTGAATTGTGGCGACATCTGGTGATCAAAAGATCACATTTTGAATAACTAGTGACGTTTTTAAAACAGCTATGTTACAGTCGGTGGTATAATTTTTAAGAAACACATTTCAAAGACATTTAAGTAATATTAATAAACAAAATCATTATGCAAGTTATGTGTATGGTACTAGAATGCTCGCGAATATGAATGTATTAGTATTTTTTCATGTAAATGCAGCTTGTATTCTAGCTGTGATTTTAGGAATATTTATACATTCACTTTAAGTGCTATTTGTATTCACAATTATCATTTAGAGCGCAACTCTCTATATAAAAGGTATAAAAAAGGCAGTCCTGACTGACTCACTCGCGTATTAACGCCCAGCCCAAACTACTGGAGGTATAGCTACCAAATTTTAGGCGTACATTCTTTTTGTAATGAAGGCGTCATTTAAGAAGCGAATTTTTCGAAATGCAAACTCAAACGGATGTAGGAGTGCAAAACGTGAGCCGATTTCTCCTTAGGAATAGCGTTATAAGATTAGAATTTCGTAACTTTTTATTTCAATTTAAAAGAAATTTCCGCGAGTTCAGCTTGAACGAAAATTAGGTTTATTTAGCCTATCATAGCTCAGCTGTTTTGATTTTAAGTCATATTTGTGTATCATTCTGATGTCACAGGATCTCCGATTCTTGCGAAATATACTAATTTTTACACAAAACTATTTGCGCCAAGAATAAATTTTGCGTACTTCCTGTATCTTCAAGATATTTAACCTTTGATTGCAAATACCCATAACAAAATCCCTCACACAAAAACTATGCGTCTTTTAAGTAACTCGTTCTTAAACTTCTATTAAAATCTATGAGGTATTGTTCGTGCATTTTTACTGTGGAATTAAATACCGAGCATGTCATAGAATAAAAAATAACCACAGTGCATGTTGCAGTTAATAAGTTAATTTAATTAAAATTCAAACAAAATGTATAGAAGAATATTGGTTAACATTATACTTCCATGGGTCACACAGTAAATGTAAAGCTGCTTTCTCGTTTTAAAAAAGAGCTATCGTAGAAAAAACAGTATTTCTTCATAGCTTTTATTTTAAGTGTAAAGTTGGCTTCTTTTTCACAAAAGTGCTACAGTAGTAAAACAACTTGTACAGAAACTTTCGCCATGGTAAATGTAAAGTTGCTTTCTTTTTCATAAAAGTGTTACAGTAGTAAAACAACTTGTACAGAACAATATTTCTCCCAAAGTTTCATAAGTATTATTATAAAGTTGCTTTATTTTCCTGACAAAAAGGTGCTATTACAGTGAAACAACGTGTAGAGAACGAACTTTTTTTCCCAGGTTTACGTTTACTTTCGTAACTTAAGATTTTAATTTCATATCCACATTTTTTTCCTTATTAGGATATCAAAGTTTTTTTACTATTAGATATTACATACAAAATTCCCATATAAAAAGGCGGGTAATGAACTTTAATGCACGTGTTAAATATTCGTATGGTCTGATGTATATTTCAGGTTGCATACGTGATGTTCTTTTCCATTGTGATTTAATTTTCCAAATCATTGTTTTTAAATCTTTCCTTCTATGTAGAATGGGGATACCTAAATGTAATTTATAGTGTGTGTTACATAAAACGGTAAATACAAGTTCATTTACATAAAATTATTTTTTTAAAACTGCTCAAAATATAATGTTCCTTTCGGTTTTACAAAAGTGCTACTGCAGTAAAATAACATGTACTGAACAAAATTAATATTTGATTTTTACGCAGCTTTTAAGTAGATATTTTAGTTTAAAATAAGTGTATATATCTATTTTAATTTGTCTTTGTTTACCCAGATAGATTTGTTACCGTAAGTAAAACCTCTTGGTTACTTTAGCACTTCGTTATTTATCCTACTTTATTTGTAACTGGAAAATGCTTTTTTGTGGTTTAAATTGCAATTTCTTCTGATACTGAATTTGTGGATTTTTTAATTAAATAAATACTGAATTTTTGCTACAGTGTGCATGTTAACGGCATTATGCTAATTTAACCCTTTCAGTCTCAAAAATTTACTACACTACAGAAACATCTGATATTCACAAAATAAGCTTATTTTAGGTCAAATATACGAATTCCATAAGAAAAAAAATTCATTAAAATTTTTATATGGTTTTTGAAACAACAAACAATGCCAAATTTTTTTTTACTGTGGAAAACAGCAAAATAATATATATATATATATATATATATATATATATATATATATATATATATATATATATATATATATATATATATATATATATAGATAAATTTTTAGATTTATTTGTACTATATATATATATACATATATAATATATATATATATATATATATATATATATATATATATAATATATATATATATATATATATATATATATATATATATATATATTATATATATATATATATATATATATATATATATATATATATATATATATATTACCTAAAAACACTTCGAGTTATATATTTTAAGGTATCTGACCCTATTATTAAAAAAAATTTAGTAATTATTTTAACCGAAATAGTTTAAATTGTGTTTTAAATATGTGGAACTGAAGTGAACTTATCAAAAATCAGGAGAAACGCTTGTTGACTATTTTCTAAATGAAAAAAATAGTAGTTCTGACTTCTATTGAGATTAATGTAAAATATTGTCTGATAGAACAAAGTGTGAAGAATCGAATGATGTGTGTTTGGATGTCATAACGGGACATAAGAATTTGGAAAAAAATATTGAAATTGATGATGCCAAATGGCATCACTGGGACTGAAAGGGTTAAACAGCTAAATGGAAGTATTTACATAAAAATATTAAACGCATGTATTTAGTTCTCAACAGCTGCACTCTCATCCCCTCCCACCCTAAAAAAGAAAATTACGCCTACAAATTTACTATAAAATGTAACTACTTTCACTAAAAAACTAACTTGTACATCATGCAATAGTGGGCGACAATTTGGGGGGTTACTTTTCTCTTAATTTTATTACCAAATAATTGTTAGTTGCAAAGACTCTACCTGGAAATTTTTTGATTACAAGAAAATATCTCTAATACTCTCGTGTAGCTCACGTGCTAAATAATTCATACTAACCCAACCTGTAATGGCTACATGGTGACTGTTTAAGGGTCAGTACCCCAAAATCGGTGAAAAAAAAATAAAAAAAATTATTGGCTTAAAATACTATCACAACCTTTATTAATAATGTCACAAAGTATCAAGACGATTGGAAAAATATTTTTGACAATAAGGTAGGCGAATACCTAAAATTCTAAAATTTTTACTATTACTTTAAACTTTCCCAAATTTGGCATAGTGATTTCAAATACAATGAACAATTATTTTTGGGCAATTTTTTAAAAAAATATAATTGATTTATTTTAAACGGTGTTTTTCAACTAAAAAAAAGGTGTTTACACCAACACTTCTAGCATAAAAAGTTTTACACTAACTTACCTAAAATTTTTTTCACAGATGCTATTTCAATATGTATCTGTGCCATGAACCTCTAACATCTGGTGTAATTATACAATTTTTTTTTTAAATGTCCAAGTGTAAGTTAATCGAAAAAAATCTTTTTTGTGTGGAAAATTTATGACATTTTTAGCGTGTCCAATGCTACACCAAACATCCAATTTTTTCATGCAGCTTTTTGATAATTTCTTCTTTGTTCAAGTTTAACCCTTTCAGTCCCAAAAATTTATTACGCTAGAGAAATATCTGATATTCACAAAATAAGCTTATCTTAGGTCAAATATACGAAATCCATAAGAAAACAAATTCATTAAAATTTTTTATATGGTTTTTGAAACAATGCCAAATTTTTTTTAACTGTGGAAAACAACAAAATAAAAAATTATATATTACCTAAAAACACTTCGAGTTAGATATTTTAAGGTATCTGACCATATTATTAAAAAAATTAGTAATTATTTTAACCGAAATAGTTTAAATTGTGTTTTAAATATGTGGAACTGAAGTGAACTTATCAAAAATCAGGTGAAGCGCTTGTTGGCTATTTTCTAAATAAAAAAAATAGTAGTTCTGACTTCTATTGAAATTAATGTAAAATATTGTCTAATGGAACAAAGTGAAAAGAATCGAATGATGTGTGTTTGGATGTCATAACGGGACATAAACATTTTGAAAAAAAATATTGAAAGTGATGATGCCAAATGGCATCACTGGGACTGAAAGGGTTAAACATTGCGTAGATGGGTCTTTTTTTTATGTAACAAGTAAATTCAAGCATATTGAAATGCTATCTGTCTTACCCCATAGCATGTCCAATAATTACCCAATAACTAAACAAACATGTCGTAAAGTTACTACTCATCCTACAAGGTCTTTTTTTCCGCAATCCACCTTGATAATATGAGACTTGGCATTACAAAATTCAAGATAATTTAAAAGAACACAAAATTATACACAATTTGGCATCTATTGAACAAAAGTTAAACCTGTTTTTCAAGCGCTAATGGTTATTAATGCGTTTTTAAGTTAAAGTACTAATCTAATCCCATAAGTAATCAGAGAATTGCAGGATATGCAATTAACACATTTTGGTTTGTTAGACGCAATACATTATGATTTATTATGAGTTTTTGGAAAGGTTTAATAATTACACCAATTTTTCCGTGTCCTATAATTACACCTGGCCATTCTATACGGCCAGCGATACGACCTTCAAATGATTGCAAAACTACTATCAAGTTATATTGTTAAATACATTATTTATCGCCGATGCACATACACTCTTAACATTTTATTTGACCAAACCAGCGATATACACTTCGAGCTAAGTTGTTAAAAAGAATATTTTCACTTTTTCAAAAATATTCCAAATGCCAACTTTTTATATGTAATTAATTCACTACTTAACTAATTTTTTTAACATTCTAAATTGGAATTTTTCTTAATTAAATACAAAGACACTTAATTATAAAGCACAACTAACATTAACTGAAAATAACACCTTTATTCTGTTGAATTTAAACAATGATCAAAATATATGTACAGAATCCGGAGAAAAATGTCAACTATTATAACTGCCAACAAAGTATTATGCACATTTACTATTTAACCTTACATATCTGTCAAAATCTGGAAGTTTAATTCATGGTTTTTTGGAGAATGTTCACAATCTGTTATTTTATTAAAAGTAGTTGGATGAATGTCTCAAATTCGGGAAGTTTTGCCAATTTAATTGACTTTTTGTCGGAAGATATATCAAGAGCTTCGTTGATTTTAAGAACCTTTGTAGAAAAGTTTGCTCTGATAAACTGTATTTTAATGAGTCATCATCTTGACAGCCTGATGAAGATGGAAAATTGCTTCAAGAGTTGGTGTTTTTATGAGGAACTTATCTTGGGAAACAATCCAGATGGTAAGATTCTTCCAAGAATTGGCATTTTATGAGTCATTCTCTTGATAGCTTTATATAGGTGTAAAGATGCTTCAAGAGTCGGTGTTTCCATGAGCCACTTGTCTTGGGAAGTAATCAAGATGGTTAGATTCTTCCAAGTATTGGTATTTTATGAGTCACTCTCCTGATAGCTTTATATAGGTGTAAAGATGCTTCAAGAGTCGGTGTTTCCATGAGCCACTTGTCTTGGGAAGTAATCAAGATGGTTAGATTCATCCAAGTATTGGTATTTTATGAGTCACTCTCCTGATAGCTTTATATAGGTGTAGAGTTGCTTCAAGAGTTGGGATTTTCATGAGTCACTTATCTTGGGAAATAATCAAGATGGGAAGATTCATCCAAGAGTTGGTGTTCTTTTGAGTCATTATCTTGGTACATTTAGTTGGTAAGATTTACCCAAGAGATAATACTTTACAGGTCGATATCTTGGAAATTCATCTAGATGGAAGGGTTCGTCCAAGTGTCGGCATTATTATGTGTCGTTTACCTTGGCAATTTATCTAGATGGGAGGATTCGTCCAAGGTTGCGTATTTTCACGAGTCGTTGTGAGCTTCATCTTGATGGCAAGAATGCTCCACTGAATGGATTCCGGATATAATAGACAGGAGCTTCATTGGGATGGAAACCTTGCTCCTGTTAGTTAAAATGGATGACATTTGTTTGAAGCCCAAAGTGACGTCGGTGGCGGGTCAATGCCAGGACTGCCCAAACATCGCGATCACTCCCTCCTTTATTCGGCTAAGGAAAAAGTACCCCGACATTAGAAACAGCCCTGATACCGATCCGCCAACTGACACCACTCTCGGCAACAAAAGATCTGTCTTGTGGTCAGATCTTC
This sequence comes from Hylyphantes graminicola, assembly GCA_023701765.1. Classification (NCBI taxonomy): domain Eukaryota; kingdom Metazoa; phylum Arthropoda; class Arachnida; order Araneae; family Linyphiidae; genus Hylyphantes; species Hylyphantes graminicola. Next base: position 25,542,206 of record CM043121.1, read on the forward strand.
AGATTTAACAAGGTGTTTCTATTCACTATCTTGATAGCTTTATAGATGGAGAATTGCTTCAAGGTTTTATGTTTTCTTTAGTCATTAACTTGGGAGGTAATCTAGATGGTGAAGTTCATCCAAGTTTTGGTGTTTTTATAAGTCATTATCTTGGGGATATATCCAGATGGTAAGATTCGTCCAAGACGCTTGATATTTTTATAAGTCGATAGCTTGGGAGTTCATCTAGGTGGTAAGATACATCCAAGACGCTTGATACTTTTATAGGTCGATATCTTGGGAGTTTATCTAGGTGGTAGGATTCGTCCAAGTTTTGGTATTTTTATAGGTCGATATCTTGGGAGTTTATCTAGGTGGTAGGATTCATCCAAGTTTTGGTATTTTCATGAGTCCTTATCTTGGGGATACATATAGATGGTAAATTCACCCAAGACACTTGAAAAGTATAAATTGTATAGATTGATGTTGTTAAAACCTTTAAAGGAAGTTTTTCTGAAAATGTTATAGGGGCCTTTTGATGTTATAGTTCTTTGGATGTTAAGAAGGCCCTTTGTTTTGGAAATTATTGCAAGTCAGCTGAGTGGGCCGGTCCTCCCTCCGGCTTTAAGAATTGACTGCTATTCTTTGTTTCTTGATGTATATTTAGGTCACCTTTGCCCTCGTTGTCGGTGGAGATGTCTTTGGTGGAATTTGTCACTCCCGTCTCCACTTGGTCTAATAACATGTTCATCACTTGAACAATTTCGCAATCGATGGAGATTGTTATAGGTTCATCAAGGATGTTTTGGTCGGTAGTTGCTGCACAAGTGACGAAGACTTCGTGTACCGACTCTTCACACTCCAAGTCCAATCGCGATCCAAAAGACATCTCAACGGATGCGCTGGAATTCTCGATTACTCTTAAAACCTCACTTTCAGTGGGTATTTGATCTTTCACGCCGATGCTTTCTCCAATATTCGTAATTTCTAAATCGGTTGTTCCTTGACTTTTCATTGAAGATTGTGAACTTGGTGGATACAGTTCCTCAGAACATGATGAGGAGGGCCAAGAAGAGGACCCTTCCCCAAGTTCTTCATACCCAAAATCGCATGTTACTTCAGAACTTTTCTCCTCATCCCAATTTTGTTCTTCTTGTGATGGGTCCTGAGTTTCGGTGGGTATTTGATCTTCTACGTCGATGCTCTCTCCAATGTTTGTACTTTCTGAAAAGAATGTTTCTTGACGTTTCATTGAAGACTGAGGACATGATGGATACAGTTCCTCAGAACTTTCAGCACAGGTACTAGAAGACCCTTCCACAAAATTTTCATATCTGAAGTCGTGTGTAACATCAGGACTTGTCTCCCCGTTCCATTCTCGTTTTTCTTGTGATGTTTCCCCTTCTCCGGAATCTTCTTGCAATGACAGGATGCTAGAAGACCCTTCCACAAACTCTTCATATCCAAAGTCGTGTGTTACTTCCGAACTTATCTCCTCATCCCATTCTTGTTTTTCTTGTGATGTTTCCCCTTTTCCGGAATCTTCTTGCAATGACAAGGATGCTTTCTCCAGTTCCCCTTGCCTGATCTCATGTACTTCTTTGTAACTTGTTTTGTCAATAATTTGGTTAGTGTTCTGTAGTTGCTTCAAACTGATTTCTGAAGTTGTTTCAATCTCTCCGGATTCTGGCTGATGACTCTATAAAAAAAAGTTTAAAATTTTAAACAGTGAGGCAAAAAACTAAAATACACTGCTCAAAACTATTAGGGGAATGCAAGGTTTAAACCCTTATTACACCAATGATTCCATTTGGTATCATCAGCTTCCGATTTTTTTCTCTCATTAAGTTGAGCTCGCATGAGAGCTTGAGAGTTGAGCTTAAATGGAAGAATCGTGTCTTTTGAGGCATTAAATAATGTTTGTTTTAATTAAATGAAAATAGGAAAAACATGGTAAAATAAAATTGACTCCCAAAATATTTTATGAAATAAGTTGATCCTAAATTCTTCACGCTTGCATTCTTAGATGTTTAAAAATTGATATTAGATTTTTTTACAAATGAAGTTTTGAAACAAATTATTATTATAAATTATTCAAAAGTTATGATCCCAATATTTTCCCCCTTAAATTTTAGTTAAAAAATTAAGATTTTTTCCTCCTGTTTTTTACCATTTCATTCTGGATGCATAAGGAATCTATTTCACAAATCTTAGATTTTTTATAATAAAAATAAGAAGTTGGAACTGAAAGGGTAAACAAAAGTGCGCAAAGTGCTCCCCCTTCTTGTTTTGAGAAGCGTATATAGAAAAATATAGGTTATCAAATTATCCCTGATATCCAGTAATTTTAGGTTATATTGAATATTATCGCTTTATACCATTTCTAGCCACACTGTTAAAAAAAAAATCCTTGAATTAACGGAAAAACTACTGGCAGCAAGTTGCCGGGATTTTTCCGTTTATTTCAGGATCTTCCGTTTTGGAATTTTTCCGTTATTTTCAGGAACTTCCATTTCGGAATTCTTCCGTTAATTTCAGGGTCTTCCATTTTGGAATTTCTCCGTTAATTTCAGGATCTTACATTTCGGAATTTCTCCGTTAATTTCAGGATCTTCCTTTTCGGAATTTCTCCGTTAATTTCAGGATTTTCAATTTTAGATTTTTTTCTGTTAATTTCAGGAATTTTCATTTAGCTGCTTCCTGTTAATTTCATGAATTTCTAATTGGCATTTCTCTCTTAAATTCAGAAAACTTACATAGTATTTTCTAGTTAATTCCAAGATATTTTTGGTTTTTTTTTGCCAATTTTGCTTCTATATACTATTTAACCATCACTCATTCTAAATATATCCTTTTGTATATGGTGTTATAAATATAAGCATAGGGAAATTTAAACATGCATCCTGTTTGTTATATAAAAACATAAGCAAATAATGTCTTCATACTTTAACCTTAAATCTATTCAAAAGTAATACATTCTAATCCTTTGATATTTTTTAACCATATTTGGTATATAATCTGAATAAAAAGGATATTGTTCACATTTTTGAAATTTAAAAATTACCACTCTTCATATATTTAAAACAATTTTAATATGGCAGAAAAAGTTTAATATTTTTTCTAATTTTGATAACTTTTCTGTCATATTTTTATAATGTATATATTTAGTATTGTTCTGTGGCTAAATGGAATTGTACTTTACAGTTAGCATATCCAGGGCAAAATCATGGGTAGGGGATAATGAGTCGGGTGTCTTAGGGGTTGAACACCCCTTAACCGAGAGACTCTTTAAGAGTAACCTTTGTAGTCAAAAACAATAAATAACAAGATGTGAATAACAAAAGAATTACAGAATATAATAATGTTTTATTTTTCTTTCATTATTGAAAAATACTGTTATGGTTTTTCAAATCCTCAACTAATTTAACAATTTGTGCAGGAACTACATATTTAGTTTTCTTCTTTTTCTGAACTTTCGACCCTCTTTGGAGATTTGTGATAAACAAGCACCTAAAAAAATAATAGATTAATATATATAAATTCAATTATGAATTAATAGATCTAATGTAAAAAAGCAACTGGTAATCAGGCGTTAACCAGAATCTTCTTAAGCCTTCTAAAATTAAGCAATTTGTCAATTTTAGGCTTTTTTTTTCCGAGCAAGTTTTCTATAGTATCTGCACCGTATTTAGTATCAGAGGTAAAAACGCTTTTTTAAAAATGCAATTTTATAATAGTATTTAATATTAAATAATAATTTTAACGTAATTCAATAGTACTTATATAGTAATAAAATACAATTTTATAATTAGTATTCTAGTAAAAGCTAATAATCATTCCTTTTTAATATCACCGACATGTAGATGGTGAACCGAAAATGAGGCTAGGTTAGGTTTGAATTATCGTCGCAGTAGAGCTGCACGAGGGCTATTGGCGACAGGCGTCATATTTTAGAACCACAGTCAAGTGACGAGCCAACACCTGAATAGGCACGCAACGCAACCGTTAAGGGCGACATCGTACGCAGTGTTAGGACTTTGAAAAATATTTAACGTGCACTTCCTATTCTTCGGACATTTTTGGCTTCACGGGCCGTTTATAGGTCGTCAGCTATTTTGGCGATGCCCGGACCCGAACCTGGGACCTTTCGCATGCTAGACGAGTGCTTAACGAGTGCCCATTCCCTACCGAAAATGAGATATCACTTAGCAGTTAATTCTAAATAAACACTAAAATAGCGTTCTGCGTACACTTGCAATTGCTAAATTTTGAATTCCTTAGAAAGTTTGCATTTAATTGGAAATTGTGTTTTTTCTTAGTGCAGACTTTTCAAAACAAAGAGCATTGGCAATATCGTATGTAACTTCTGAATCGAATCAAAGCAGGTGATCTGCAGACATACATAATCACACATTGATTCATTAAAATCAACAAAAGTGTATTATTTATTATAGAGAAAGTTTACTTTGCATAGCATAGTTTATAAGCATAATTTTCAAAATAAACGATGCTGATAGCGATAGCGTAACCGTGCTTTTCAATCGAGGTTAGATTACGTTTTGAATTATCGTCGAACTAGAGCTACCCGAGGGCTATTGGTTTTCAATCGAATTTAAGTGTAATAAATTCAAATCATTTCATGATTTATTTTAATAATGTGCACGTGTTTGTTGATAAACATTGTTTATTTCATATGTTTGATGGCTTCTTTAAACATTTAAATTAAATTTACTTAGTTGCGCGTGTTGGTAAACAAAGGGAGTTATTAATTACAGGAATTACGCCACGGTTAAATATAGGACTATATTACCGATTGCAGAAATAGAAAAGAAAGAGACAATAACTGGATTCTTTAAATAAAATCTTATTTTATTAAAGAAATGAACATACCTGTATATTTATCTTTCTTGCTTTAGATGTGGTCAAAACAAAACAAAAATAAACTTGGTGACGGAAGTGTCGAGGCTAAAAGCTGTTGGGTGCGAGGTTATATGGAGAATTTACGTTCATACGGGTCTTAAGTGAAATTCTGCATGCAGAAATACGGTGTTTTTCCGTTTTCGCTCGTCAAGCGTTTAAGGAAAACGGAAACAAGCTGTTTATTTCAGACAAACCGTGTGTTTGTTAAAGAAACGCAATCTTTCCGTACATTCCCGAAAATAATCACCGAAATATGCACGTAAAATTCAGGTTTTTTTTAACAGTGCAGAATGTAAGCTTCGAAAAGACTCTCTTCCCCCTTCACTGGGTTTTCTAGGAAAAGGGGGAAACATCGCTTATCTAATCCTAGCGCGATTGAGGTTTACAATCAAAACCGTTAGTATTTCAGGGTGGGGGGAAAACACGCTCCCGCCATTTCGAAGAAAACCGCATGCGAGGAAGGGGAGGAAAATGTTTTCGAAGCTTGCTTTCAAGATAGACCTACTATGGAGCTACAACTATATTTAGTAATCAATGATAACAAGATATCAGTGATAACCAGAGTCATTTTTGGTGGCTTAAAAAAGGGGTAAGAAAAAGAATGCCAGATTAAAAATATTATGATAGCATTCCTTTCGAATGTTGAAAACTCCTCACAAGTAACTTAATCCTCACTTAAAATTAGTCTGTAACTTTAACGAAATTTAGGTTTTTTTTAAATTTATATTTTTAAAAAATACTCTTATAGGAGCATTTTATGAGTATTCCTACCGGAGAGTAAAATCACCATCACATTTATATTTTAGCTTAGGCTTCTTTTTAGGGACTTCGAAATGCACAAAGATAATTTTTCCTAACGCACCTATTTTAGCAGGTACTTTAGACATAGTGTTTCGCACATAGTGTTTCATCGCGCAACTCACAGTGCGTATGGTATAGGCAGAGCTTACAAAATTAATGCTTTCCGTCAATATGAGCTAAAATGTGTGACCCATCGATTGGCTCAAGTACTAGAGGTAACAACATCGCAGTTGTGTGCTACAATCCCCAGTTTGGTTCACCTTTACTGTACGGTAACCATTGGCGCGATTTTCCGATAAATAGTTTTTTGTGGCAACCTGTCTGACCTGGCCGAAACGCATAATGGTTAGATAGGGTTGCCGGAAAACGTCATCGTTGTGAAGAGAGCATGACGTCAAAAGTCTCCAGAATACGGACTTCTGGCGCGATTTCGGAAAGTTCGCCAATAGTTACCGAACAGTAAATTTCTACCCCCAGTTTTTCAATATATTGAGCTCTTATCCGTAAATGGGATAGACTGATTTTAATTTGTTGTCGTAGTTTAAACCTTAAAAATATCTTTAATTTTTTTTTGTAGTTTTGTTAATAACATGGAAAATTTCTTTAAAAAATACCTTTTTTGTTGATCTAGCTGCACATCCGCAAATGCGTCCAAATCTGTTGCTGCAAGGAAACAAAATAGTTATAAGATATTATTTTACTATGTGTACAACATTTTTAGCAATATTAATACTTCACGATTAGGTCGCATATATTCAAAATAACACAGTAAATACTCCGCTATAGACTACACGAATGTTTAGATACTTTCAGTTAGATTGTGCTGTGTTTCGTTTCATTTATTCATCTCATTGCTTTTTAACTAATCATTTTAAAATTATTTTAGCTACAAAGATTAAAAATAAATGATTACAAACATCAACAATAGATTACAATAGTTTAAAAGAATATTTTGATAATGATAACTTACATAATAGTCCTTCCTAAACGCCTTATAAATTTAGACATCTTAAATCCTTTTATGAGCACTATAGCTTTGAAATTTAGAGGAAATTGATTTTCAGGTGAATTTGAACGTTTGATTATACCCAAATGACTTTTAATTAACTTTTAATTAAATTTTAAATTTTGAGCAATTTGCGCTACGCCAAAAGATTTTGAAATTGAATATTGTGTATTGTTCTTAATTTTGCAATGGTATTGTTTTGTTGCGATGATTCATTGTTATAGAAAACTTATTTGATACACTCGGGTTTTCATTGTTAAACGGTTTTACGATTAAACAACACTTTTTTACTAAAATATGCAGATCTTATTGTTGGCTTTTTATGCTAATGTGTCCTTTTATCTTAAGGGGAGTTCGATGGTTCTGTCTCGACCATGTTATTTTTTCCTACTTTAGGAACATTTTTCTCACGAACAATGTGATATTTAATTACGAACTTTTTTAGATTTTGTTTCTTACAAACAGCTATTTGATTTAAACTGAGAATATTTCAAAGTACAAAAAAAAAAAAACTTTTGCAGTGAATTTTTAAATATGTATTAAAAATACACAAAAAATTAGATTTAAGCTTATATAGTTTGTCTAGCAGAGATACTTAAAACTCCTCAGTAAAAATCAAAGAGCTATTGATGGGGAAGAAATAATAAACTGAACAATGAGAAAAATGTTCCTAACTGTTGAAAAATCTTATATTTCTGGAAACGCAAAAGAAAGTGAGGTATAGGTAAAGACTGGTTTTAAGAGTTTATCAAAAATGCTTATGAAAAGGAAACCAATAACAGAAATCGATAATTTTGGTATTAAATCGAAGCTAAAAATAGTCAAATTAAAAAAAACAAAACAGAAAATCGATAATTTTGGTATTAAATGAAGCTGAAGATAGGCAAATTAAAAAAAAAAAGAAAACAAAATATCGATATTTTTAACCTATACACACACTCCGAATTCCTTTAAAAAAACTATAGTAAAAACTATGTAACAATTATATTTGTAAAACAAAATACTACCACAACGACTCCCACACAAAGTTTTGGCACTTTAATGAAATTCACTAAGCAACATTTCATTTTATTCTAGTTTTAAGTTTCACATCACCAATTTATCTAACAGTAGTTTATTTTCCTAATATTAAAAATTGTTGTTTGATAGTTTTATTTGAAATGGGCATAGGGCAGGGGATGAATAAATAATTAAAAATAATTTTGTTTTTTATGAACATTTTTATTTGCACACAAACTGAAATTTCATGTAAAATAAGTTAAATGATAATTCATAAACTGTTGTTTTAAAAATATTTCGAAAATTAAAACCTCGTATTAAAAATTATATTAAACTTTTAAATTGCATATAGTTAGTAATACTCTGCCTCTTGTTGAGGCTTAAACCTTTTGGAAAAATCTATAAAAATCTATTAATTTTTATTTATTTTGTTTAAATGAATATCTCATTTGGAGCGTTAAACTAATATTAATAAAACACATTAAATGTGCAAATTGTTAATCTTCGGTACATTTTAATGATAAGGAATCGAAAGCCTTTGCGCAAAAGACCACACTGTGAATAAGTAGTTACTTATTTACAAATTAAATTTAAATAGTTTATCATAAGGCAAATTTCACTTTGAATTGCCGCCTCGGTGGCTGAATGGTTAGGGAACTAGCCTTTGGAGCTGCTGATGTCGGGTTCGAATCCCGGTCAGGTATGGATGTTTGTGACAGTCAATAAATGTTGTTATTTGTCTTTGTGTTATTCATTTCTTTGTGACTGTAAAATTTCTTTCTGTGTCTGTCCCACTTGACGAAAGCTTATAAGCGGTTCTCTGAACAAGCACACAAGCTGGAATATATATGCATCATACCATACCATACCACTTTTAATTACGTAAAACTTTTTCAACGTAAAATTTCTATTCAACTTGAAAATTTTATTGTGAAATTAATTTACGGTTACTTGAAATCTAGTGTGAATTTTATTTTAAAAATATGTATAGATAATATCGTATAAATTCTAATTTAAAGCCTCATTATATAAAGGTAGGCGAATTCCCAAAATTCTAAAATTTTTACTATTACTTTAATCTTTTCCAAATTTGGCATAGTGATTTCAAGTATAATAAATAATGCTTTTTAGACAATTTTTTTATTTAAATATAATTGATTTATTTTAAACGGTGTTTTTCACCTAAAAAAAGGGTTTACGCCAGCAGTTCTAGTATAAAAAGTTTTACATTAATTTACCTGAAAATTTTTACAGATGCTATTTCAATATATATCTGTGCCATGAGCCTCTAACATCTGGTGTAAATATAGTAGTTTTTTTTTTTAAAAATAATCAAGTGTAGGGGAGAGAAGGGGAATCCCGCCACCTTGGGTAATGCCGCCACCCCTTGTATCTCGCCAGCGGTGTGTGTGGAAGGGGGCTGTGAGCGCTGACCTGTAGCAGGAAACAAAGTAATTTGTAGTATAGACGCTAATGGCCGTGCGGTGAGTTGGTGTAAAGTTATTTAAAAAATATGGTTTTTAGTGATTTTCATCTAATCTTGAGCCTTCTGAAACTAAGCGATAAGCGACTGTTATATCTAAGTTAGATAAATCAGTTATATATCATTTAAAAGAGTAATTATTGGGCTATTTTATCGCGTCGTTAGTTTGGACGCTAGGCGAACTACCTTTCTTTAAACAACCGTCTATGCCATTTTGTCTTACTGGGGTAATGCCGCCACATCACTCTGGGGTTATGCCGCCACATGCAAAAGGATGGTGGCATAATCCGTAAAATAGAAATATCATATATTGGCCCTACAACCTATTAGTTTTCATTAGAGATGCCACGTATCCGAAAAAGAATAACTGAACTGGTCAAATAGACCAACGAAGCTTTAAAAAAAAACCTGCATAGTTAGATGCACACAGAAAGTTAATAAAAGAGCTGTACCCTGTACAATTTACCATTCCATAGTTAATTGAAACTATTTTAGTTCTATATGTATTGCTTTATTACGTAATTTTCCATTATTTATAGATTATTTGCTTTGTTTATTGATGTGGCGGCATAACCCCAGTGGTGTGGCGGCATTACCCCAGATGACGGGGTAATCCCGCCACTGTGCGAGCTTTAGAAAAATACAATTTTATTCAGTTTCTATTAAAAATTTAAATTTTAAAAAATCACTACAAGATAGGTTATGAACTTTAGTAGGCTATAATCATTGCAATTTACATTAATTGCAACACATTTCTGCATGAAAATTCAATTTCCCTTAAGGTGGCGCCATTCCCCTTCTCTCCCCTAAGTTAATCGAAAAAAAAAAAATTTTTTTTAGTTAAATTTATGACATTTTTCTTAATAACTTCTTTTCTTGTAATATGTATGTAACTCTAGAGGGTCATTGCATGCATCAGTTCAAAACGAAGAATTTAGCACATACTTAATGTTTATAGGAGGAAAATTCAATATGGTAGACTTGTTAGCGTACACCTCTTTTTTTAGTAAAATAACACAGTTTAAAATAAATAAATTATATTTAAATAAAAAAATACCTTAATATAATTGCTCATTCTATTTAAAATCATTATACCAAATTTGGAAAAGATCAAATTAATAGTAAAAATTTTAGAATTTTGGGCATTTTGGGTATTCGCCTACCTTAACAGCCATTTTATTTAATCCTTTCTTCACTGAAACGGCCCAGAACGGCCGAACGACTAAGGATTCGATAATGTTATTCCTATCGAATATTACGATTAAGCAAAAATCCTTCGCAAGGAAATGGGTTAACAATAAAAACTTTAAACACGTTTTTCGCAGAACTTGATTTTTTGAACTTCGATGTACCTTTTCTCAAAAACTATGCTATGGTTTCTCGTAAACTTTTTTATATGAGGTAATACATAGTATAGATTAATCTGAGGTTATAAATTTTAATAAAACTAAAGTGAAAAAAAAATTACGGGGCAAAAAAGTGACAATTTTCATGATTTTTTGGGTACTTTAAAACTTATTTTATTTAATAAAGTCTAACAATTATTTAAAAAAAAACTTTTAACCTCAGATTAATATATAAGGTTGGTATAACACACACAGAAAATTTTAAGATGATCTGATCAGTAGTTATTGTTATAAGGTACATTGCAATCGGAAAATTTAGCATTACCGATATATACAACATACTGAACCCCCTTAATAGAATCCGTAGTTTTTTGTTCACTAAATTTGTATTTGCGAATGCAGTTTTATTTTGCAGAAGATTTCATCTGGTTGAATAGCGTTTTGTGGAAGTTTTCTTACATAAATGGAGTTTTGTAACTTACTCGAGAATTGGTGTAGCGTTACACATAAAAATATTTCAGAATTTGTGTAAGGTTACAAAAAAAAACCTGATTTTTTTATCGTATTGGTTTCACTTTTTTTGCAATTTTTATTTTTTATTGTGTAGGATAAGCTTCTGCTCTTGTTATGCCGTTCACATTCTGATTCCATAAATGACGTAGATTTAACAAAATAGTTGTCTAAAAAATATTCGAAGTGAAGAGTCTGGTATAGTGTGGTCAGGGTACTTCTACGGAAAACATGCATATAAAGTTAGATAAAATCTCTTCGCTAGCTACTTGGTAATGTTAAATGCGAATATGGAAAACTAAAATTTAGTCATTCAATACAAAACTCTTTTAGAATAATTTTGAATCGCTCACTTGAACATGTGTATGGGTTTCATAGCTATTTCATGTTTTCTCATAGCAAGATAAAAAAAAATCCTTAGAAATAAGGTTTTTAATAATATTAAATTACCTTTTTTTCTGAAATAATAAGTAATATAAAAAATGTAAATTATTAGATTATCCGAATGCTAACTGATGGCACTAACTGATAGCAATGGAATGATTGTGATTTATTATTACTCAGCTTATCCCCTGTTAAACGCTAAACATCGTTTAACTCATGTTGTCAAAACCGCAAAACCTTATTGTCGCTGATAAATTTACCAGATACGCTCAAATGATCAGGCAATTTCTTTCTATCGCGAGAATCTATTTCTATTATTTCCTAACAACCTTGTTTCGAAGCAAAAAAACCAAAGGAAAAAATCCCAATCAGCGCTCCTCAACCAATCGTTTATTACTAGCTAATGACTTAACCAAAGGGTAGCCGATTTCATTACAAGCGGACGCCATAAAAGCTAACGACATAATATAAAATAATAACAAGAAATCTAAAAGTAGCTGCGACTCGCAAAGCCTCTCCGTAATAAGTTTCGATTTGGAAGAGATATGGACGCTTTCGTCTTTTCACTACAAGACGTTTAAGCTGAGAGTGTTGCCACTTAGCGAAGAGAAAAGATGCCATTTATTCTCACTACCAGTCGGAGGTGCTCGTTTATTTCGAAGGCTCGCCGAGTAGACACGGGGCAAAAAAATGTCACAAGTGATTATGGTGTGAAGAAGAGAATTTCAAGTTGGATGATACTATGCTGTTAAAAAGGGAGTTTGTCCAAATTGTTTTTCTTATTAGTTTGGAATTTTTTTTTCGGTCCCTTTCAAAGTATCAAGGTGATAAAAAAAAAGTATTATTTTTTTGAAAATAAGTTATTAATATTTTCTTCATAAAATACCAATATGATTTTAATATAAAATGTCCTTTGTAAGTTTGAATTAATTATTTTTAAACTGGGATTTCGTGTGTTTCAAAGAAGGGTATAGAATACTGCAAAACATGAACATAACTGAAATTTCTCTTAAAACTATGTATTTCGTAATAATGGATTTTATTTGGGTTTAATGATATTTATTTAATTCGCTTGTTAACATTCTTAAAATGTATTCATACATAAAATTATTTTTTTAAGCTAAAGAGACATTTATTGCTGGTTATTGCTACTGGATATATTTTTTATGGTTATTGATTATTTCTAACATAAACTATATTTATGTTAACTAGATAACATTTTGGACACATTAGAAATATCTATTGCCCATATAGTGTTTTGTTTGTAATTTATATTCTGTATTGTATTAAAGTAATATTAAATAACTATCTAGTTTTCTACCTCAATTTTCAAGACCAAATTAGTCAATGGACTCATTTTAAGGCGGACAATTAGGAAGTGTTACAGTTTTTTTTAAAAAATTGATGTTAAGTGCTTTCTTTGAAGTATTCATGACTAAAAATTATTTTCATTAATAAGTTATTGATTTAGTTTCTATAAGGTGCAATGAAAGTCTACCATTATCAAAATTTTTAACAATTATTGAAATAAAGCAAAAATTAGGTTATTATGAATAATATCTATATTTTCACTTCTATTTAAATTATTTTTAAAAATAAAGGAGCAACGTATTAGCTCAAACTATTTAATTTCATTAATAATGAACATCCCCTATAAAACAGTCTTTAAGAACTTAACGTCCTTCAAACAAAAAAATTCAACCAGCAAACACTTTTCCCTTCTATATCACTTCAAAAACTCCCTAAAAACAATTTCAGCAAAACCCCCCATTTTAAAGTGAAAAAGAAAAGACTTAAAAATCCCTCTTCCCCTACAATTGATGAGCTATATCTTCCACGCTCCGGCAAACTTCCCTTTTGTGCGAGAAACACTTATTTTTCCTTCACTTCTGAAGCCCCCCTCTTTTTCAGTGTCCCAACCCCACCTGAAGGGGGGAGGGGGTGGGTGTCCCGATATGAAAACGGGACAGATTATGTCCCTTAATCCGGGACATTAGTCTTGGGGGAGGCGGGGAGGGGGAGAGTTTTTTTTTTACCGGACGACAACGACTAAAATTCCCTTTTACGAAGTGAGAAATCCCTCTTTCCGTTCTGGATTTTCCCCGTTTTTAGAAGTCGAGGTGTTGAAGAAATTGTGAGATGGTAATATTTACTGGCATGGGAAAAACACAAAATGGCTAAGGAATTAAAAAAAAAAACTACGCAATAATTTATTTTATTATCTGAATCAACCAATCAACTGAAATTTTTTAAGACTATGTATGGTGTTAAGTTTGTTTAAGTTAACAAGGACATGTGTTTAAAAAAATCCGCAGTTTCTTAAAACTTTTACTACTTCTTCCAAATAACTAAAACAATTAAAATGTTGCAAAGATAGGTGGATTAGCTTTGAGAAAAGTTAAACTAACCAGTACATGATTGAAAAGTCGTTATAGGTTTATGTAAGGTTTTCTCATAAAATATCAGATTCTATTCGACGCATCAAAATTAGAAGTCAATGAAATTCTCAGAAAAAGATTAGAACTCTCATTTAAAAAGCTTAAGGTGATCTTTTTTAATGGAATTTATCACAATTGCCACTTAACAATCCAACGAGGGACTCATTTATATTAAATATAAATTTAAAGGAAATTCATTTTAAGACAACATAGGTTTAGAATAACATCATAGTACAATGATATTCTGTGATGGTTCACATTATTTGTTTAGAAATATGCACAAGACGTTTTTTCTTCTTCTATTAAAGTGTAAACAATATTAATAAAATATAAACCTACTTATTCTGCAATAAAAATATATTTTGCAAGCAATAGGAAATAGTTATTGAATTTTCGAAGAATATTTGTGTTCCATTTCGACGTTTAAAAGCTTAATATTGAACTAAATATAGTGTGTTTAGTGTTTTTTCAGACGAATGAATTTTGTGCGAGATAGGTTAAATGTAACAATTTTCGTTACAAATCTACTAATTTCAGATTTCAAAATATAAATTTTAAAATTAACATTAAATAAAATATTTATAAAAAATAAACACAAACAGAGTAAAATAGTTTTTGAAAAGAAGCAAAATGATCTTTCATTGATATTTTAAAGGAGTTTGAAATAAATGGGCAGCGTTTTGCTGTAATATCTTCTCGTGACTAGGAGATTTTGTTTTACGAGTTGGTTTTTCATTTTATAAATGCGAATGTAGGTTTTCCAAGTTTTATTTCTTATATATTTAAATTTTTGACAATTCATTTTGTTTTCTTAATAAAGATTAGGAAGAATTAATTATTAATTTTGAACTATTATATCCAATTTTACTGTTTTGATTTTTACCTTTTAATGCGTTCGGTACAAGAGAAAAATTTAAACAACTAGTTGAATTTGTCATCGTAGTTCCTATAGCTATAGCAGTATTCAATGGGTTGATAAACCATGGTCATTGCAAATTTGTTGCGTAAATTTTTAATATTTTAAAATTTATGATTGGGCTCATAATGAAGTGATTTATTAACTTAAAGGAATAAATAGTTTATGGTACTAAATTATGTATTAAGATTGCTATTTATTCATCTTAGCAAAACTCATTTAATTTTAATTAAATAGTGAAATAATTGTTATATTTACTGAAGTGTTGTCAATAAATTTGGTTTTAGTAAAGAGATAATTCATTTTTTTGAAGTAAGGAAGACAATATTTAAAGAGTAAGTTATATATACTATTCCGTATGAATGAATTTACTTAGAAATGAGTTTTATTAAAAATGTCATGATACCATGAGCTTTATTAGAAATGAGCTGCATTATTATGTTACATTTTACAATAGCTTTACTTGAGCGTTTCTCTACAGAATATTTTCAACAAGAAAAATAACATAAATAAAGATACATATACGTTCTCGATGAACCTTAAATAATTCAAACATATCTATTTATGTTTTAAAAAAATCTCAGAGAATACCTAAACGACTCACTTTCCAAAAAACTTTTATAAACACCGATCAAAAAATCCCCCCATTTATTATCGTCCTTATAAAATCTACGACCAGTTTGAATCGCAAACCATCTTTAAACTCCATCCCAGCAAGCCAGCCAATCCAAATATGAGCGATATGGATATCCGGTCCAGTACTTACTCTAAAAAACTGTTTTCCGGGGCTATTTTAAATTCCTCTCCCGAAATCCCGGGCTGAATTTCTTTTCAGGATAAGGGAGGGATTTGGGAGCAGCTAGGAGGGTAATAGGAAAAACAGGAAGGCTTGATAAATTGCCCTTGCTTCTTCCTTGCGCTCAGCATTACAATGGAATGGGAAGGTTTTAACATTTATATTATTTGTTCGTGAGGGTCTGCTTCGCCCCCTCCTCTCTTTTGTGTTAAGTTTCCTTGTAACTGAGAGCTAGAGAAGTGTATGTATGAAACGATGATTGTTTTTCTAAAAAAGTTTAAAACTTTTCTTAGCCTTTACAAAGGTATAAAATTTCCTGGTTTAATATGAAATGTCTCTTATCATTTATAATCATTGAATGTTTAAAAAATATCTCTGAAATAATTTTTCATTACAATGGAATGAGAGGTTCCTACTATTTATATCACTATTTGTTCATGAGGTTCTAGTTTTGCCCTTCTCTTTAGTATCGAGTCTTCTTGTAACTGAGAGTTGGAGAAGTCTAAGTCCGAAATGACAGTTTTTTT
Organism: Hylyphantes graminicola; assembly: GCA_023701765.1. Taxonomy (NCBI): domain Eukaryota; kingdom Metazoa; phylum Arthropoda; class Arachnida; order Araneae; family Linyphiidae; genus Hylyphantes; species Hylyphantes graminicola. The sequence goes on from CM043121.1 coordinate 25,558,311, forward strand.
CGTTTAAATAAGTAGAATGAATTTTCTAACCGTTACAAAAGTATACGCATATTAATAGATTAATATGGAATGTCCCATCGTTCATAATCATTGAATGATTGGAAAAAAAAATATGAAATAGTTTTTCATTACAATGGAATGTGTGAGGGTTTTATTATTTATATTACTATTCGTTCATGAGGGTCTATTTTTGCCCCTTCCTTTTTTGTATCGAGTCTTCTTATAACTGAGAGCTAGAGAAGTCTATGTCCGAAACGGCAGATTTTTTTTAAGTAGAACGAGTTTCCTAACCTTTACAAAGGTATACAATTTCATGGATTAATATGGAATGCCCTATAGTTTATAATCATTGAATGTTTTGAAAAATAGAGTATCTGAAACTATTTTTCATAACAATGGAATGAGAGGGTTTTTCATAATCATTAAATGTTTAAAAAAATATTTTAGAAATTATTTTTCATTACAATGGAATGAGAGAGTAATGATTCCTTAAATAAGTGTAATTAAAAAAAATGTAAGTGCTTTAAAAACTTTTTTTGTATGAAAACTAACTTTAATTATTATATATTTAAGTTAAGAACTTCAGAAACTTATTAAAACATCAATTACAATGTCTTAAAAACATTTAACTAACAAACATTCTTAATTTTTTTATTTGTCATAATGGTGCATTATTAACGTCTGAAGTTAATGGAAACAACTTTTTTCTCTCTTTTTTTGCCATATAGCTGGAATAGACTTTTAAATTAATGCAATAAATAAAAAAGTCTCATTATCAGAAATAATCTAAGAAGTGCTGAAAGAAAAATTAAACTCTTGTTTCACGAATTTCAGTAGTACATTAACTGTTTATAGCTTTTCTTTTAAATGTTCATTATTTCTTAATATGCTGAAAGTTAGATAGTTTTTTAAGGGTGTTTATGTCAGCGTTTTAATTTCTATTAATTAAAACGAATTACAAGATTTTGACTGAATATTATTTTTTAAGCTTCGGAAAAGCGAACGCTGCTAATTACCTATTTTCCCTCTGGGTACAATTAAGCAAAATAAAGCTTTGCTAAACACAATATCAGAACTTCTAAGAAAGCCCGACTTTTAAGAACCAACAATTATTTTTTAAAGCTCTTTTCTTGAAAATGAGAATTTATATTACAATATTAGTTTCAATTTTTCCAAGCCTTTAATAATTGCCATTCTTAATTTTTGTTCTTTTGCGAGATTATAAAAAATTTCTTTGGCTAAGGAAGAAAATTTAAACTTCTACGTAAAGTGTTTCAAAGCGAAACTTGGGCTGCAGGCTATTTTCGATTGCAAACTTTTTTGTTTGTTTTATTTTTAAAGATTAGATGCACTTTAACAACTATAAATTAAATGCATTAATCATGGAAAATGAGCAAATCAGCTTTTGTTATAGTTTTTTTACTTGTTTTAAATGTCTGTTATGAAAGTGACGTTTGTGGAATTCCAAAGAAAAGAATGCATTTTAATTTGTTAAGCACTACTTTTCTAAAATATGATTTGATGCAAAAACAAGTTTTTTTCATGAATTTGTTTTATATTTTGTAATGTTACTTTTATATTTTTTGAAAATTAACGAATGCAATTATTTTTGGAAAAAATGAAGTTTGTTAGAAACAATATTCGTTGGCCTTTTTTAAAAAATAAATATATAAAATATATTAATTCATCTGTACTATTCCAAGAATTCTTAATATCTTAAGGTAGGCGAATACCCAAAATTCTAAAATATTTAATATTACTTTAATCTTTTTCAAATTTGGCATAGTGATTTCAAATATAATGAACAATGCTTTTTGGGCAATTTTTTTTATTTAAATATTATTGATTTATTTTAAACGGTGTTTTTCAATTAAAAAAAGGAGTTTACGCCAACGTTTCTAGCATAAAAAGTTTTACATTAATTTACCTGAAATTTTTCACAGATGCTATTTCAATATATATCTGTGCCATGAACCTCTAACATCTGGTGAAAGTATAAAAGTTTTTTTTTTAAAAATGTCCAAGTGTAAATTTATCGAAAAAAATCCTTTTTTTGTGGTTAATTTATAACATTTTTCTTAATAACTTTTTTTCTTGTAATTTGTATGTAACTCTAGAGGGTCATTGCATGTATCAGTTCAAAACGAAGAATTTAACACAATTAATGTTTATAGGATGAAAATTCAATGTGGTAGACTTGTTGGCGTAAACCTCTTTTTTTAGTAGAAAAACAAAGTTTAAAATAAATAAATTATATTTAAATAAAAACAAAAGCCTAAATAGTTTATTCATTATATTTGAAATCACTATGCCAAATTTGGAAAAGATTAAAGCAATAGTAAAAATTTTAGAATTTTGGGAAATTTTGGGTATTCGCCTACCTAAAGAATATATTAAAAACCTAATTCGAAATTTTTTTAAATGTACACGTTTTGCATTAAAAACTTAATTGTTCGACGGAGTTTAAACGTTACTCTTTTACTTGTACAACTATTGTTTTAAAAATTTCAATCTGTCAAAAGTTTGAAAAGTTTCATTTGGAATTTTTTAAGGTATGTTTTTACAAAAGTGTTTAGTTTGCCACAAAGCAATAAATAAATTATTGTTAAGAATGCAAAAATATACACAAACATAAAAAAGCAAAAAAAAAGTTTGTAATAGACAATTTGTAACATTTACAATTGCTACCTCACAAAATGGGATATTTTTACGTCGTGGATGAAAACAGCTCTAACGGTTTGTTTCATTTTTTGCTTGGAATTACATGTGTTTTGTTATTCGAAAATGAGTTTTCTAAGAATATTTTACTTATTAATTTTTTAAAAAGCCAACTTCCTTCTGTGCTTTTGGTTGTACAAAACATTTGTTTAGGACAGCTTGCATTTAAGGAAAAAGTTATTTTCATCTATATCGATCATTATAAGAGTGAAACTGAAGCAATCAATGGAATCCAGTACGGATAAAATTGGAACCGAAAGCGTTATATCATCTGAAACATTCCTCTTCCCGCGTCTACGGATGCAAACAGATGGTTATGAACAGACGGGCGTAGGGCAGATATAGTCTTTATAAAATCTTCCTCTTTTTACGTAATAAACGAAGTGTGGAAGCTAAAAACGAAATATATATATAGTATAACATAAATGTGTGATTGATATTACGAAGTAAATAAATGAGATGTTAAAAAAAGATTTGGTGTTTTCTTGGACTACGAGAAAAATTTGTGGGTTTTCTAATAAATAAGGGCCCACTAATCTAAGAACAGATAATACATAAAATATTTTATGAAAATCTAGTACCAATATATTAAAAAATTATGGGATCATTGAATTTTTTCAATTTTCAATGGAATATATTTTTTTTGCAAATTATGGGGGTCTCACAATTGTCAAAATTCAATAAGATAAACATTGTTTATTCAGTTTTAATAATATTAAAAGCAAATTTAAAACATACCAATGTACATCGTACTTATTTAGCACAATTAGATTTAATTTCAAAACTAAATCTAGTTAACATTAATTCTGATACACACAAACCTCTATACATCAATTCGATCTAAAGAGAGCTTAATTTTTTTTCTCCATTTCCAATTAAAACTCCTGCACAATCCGTCTCCCCAGGAATACTCGCCGAAACTAATTGCAGCCAACTCGCGAAGCTGTTGGTTTGGCACCGTTGCAATGATAATGATTTTGATATCTGTCAAGGCTGAAAAAAATTTAAATCAAATTTACAGTTTTAAACCGACAGATGAGTTGTCAGACAAAAACCCGTGTATAATATTTTTTTAAAAACTACAAATGGTAAATGCCAATTAAAATATTTATTTTCCTCCATTAAATACACTCCTAAAACAAAAGAGTGAAATCCACTCCAGTTGGAGAAGTGCATTTTCGACTTCGTAAAGGCATGCATATTTACTCAGACTGAGTTAAAATCACTCGTTTGGAGTGATCCTGTCGGAGGTTTAACACACAAAGGATCCACTCCAAAACGAGAAGTGCATTTTCCAGTCTGGAAGAGTGAAATCCACTCAGGCTGAGTTAAATTAGGAGTGTTTGTTTTAAGAGTGTATGTATATATTTAAAATAGAGAAGAGGCTTTGCGTTGGGAGCTATTCGAGACCCACAACCTTTAAGTTACAATTGAAGATAGTTACATCACAAACAATCTCTTAACGGACTGCAGCTAAAAGAAGCAATGTTGTTTAACGTTAACTCGTCCTCATAGTGACGTCTTTGAGAAGTTTTGGAGAATACGGTTTTGGGCTATGAACGAGTTGAAGAAAATTGTTAATAACCATTATTCAAACATAGATGTTTAACAATACAGTTAAAACAGGTTTAAACTGTAGCACTCATTGGAAATTCGAGCAATTAAGAGTTCTTTTTTAAAAATGATATGATACCTGCATGGCCTTTTGTAGCCGAGAGGTTACAGTTTATGAGTTTAAGCCTCCCCTGACAAATGTCCAAAGTCCCCAAGGTCTTATAGCGTATGATGTCGCATTTTTGAAAGAGCTTTGACGCTAAAAATACTAAAATGCTACAACGAGTTGAAAATTCCTTCCTACAATCCTTTACAGCTGTTTGTATAATTGATACAAGTATAGCATCAATTTCCGACCCATCAGAGGGTATGGTCCTCGCTTGTCAACGAGGAGGATTGGGTTGAAATTCCTAATAAGGTAACAAGACCCTCGCTGGAAAGAAAAGAAGTGTCTCCTTCCTATCTCACAGCGCAAGCTTCAAAAACTCTTTCTACCCCCTATGTGGGGTTTAAGGGAGAATCGGCCTCGCTGGATAGCGGGTCTCCAAAGCGAAGTGCATCAGTGCTATTCCAATGGGAGAAAACTATTTTTTTTCTGACACATTTCTCCGATTGTATTGAATATTTTTACAAGCGAATTTTCACTCCTTTCCAGTGTCGAAAATGCACTTCTCCTATGGAGTGGATTTCAATCTTTTGTTTTAAGAGTGTATATACAGACATTAATGCATCAACTATTCATTGGTGACAAGAAAAACACAAGTACATCTTTCTCAAACCCAGGCATCTAACTAAAGAATGCCAACTGTCCGGCCTGGCAATCTAATCCCTCGAAGCCAAGAAGCTGCTAGGGACAGGAAAGGGGGCGCAATCTAATTGGAGATGCGTGCGGGGTGGGAGGGG